>JAHLJT010008446.1:196073767-196097165 GCA_031308135.1 Acheta domesticus
AAACTTAGTGCTACGATAGCGTAAACGGTGCATAAAAAAAGGGGGAGGTATCATTTTCGATTAAATACTTGATTTGAAAATACAAACAAAAATACTTACAAAAATTGAGATAGTTATACTTTTTCGACATCTTCTTACAACTATAATATTGATGATAGAAATTTTTTTAATAAAATATGTTGTTCAAATACATTTCTTGAAATAAAGATTTTACCGCTTTTCAAAATGTTAGTAGTTTCCGCTTTATTTTGCATGAAATATAGGCATCTTTTAACAAATATTTTAAAAAGGCCTCCAAATTTTATCTTTAAATGTTCTTCTCGTATGCGTCAAAGGACGGTTAAAAACGGGGTGTTGGTCGCATTTTCAACGAACTCTGTATTTTCGAAAAAAAAATAACATTACAAATTACGATATTAAATATGGAGATCTTTAGTCTTAAATAAAATCTGTTCCAAGACACTTACCCATAAATAAAAGCATAAATATTTTGTCATCCTTCATTATTACATTATTATTACAGCACTTATTAACACATTTTCATGTAGTGCGTGCTCTAGTAATCAATAGAACAACACGAAACACGGCCACTTAGATTACTTTTCTTCAAATAGAAAACAACTAATCCTAAAAGTAGCTCAACTTTCGATTTACTCTGAGCCCCATATATATATATATATATATATATATATATATATATATATATTGACCGTATTGGTCAAAACGTAAATAATAGGCGCTCCACAACGTTCAAAAGTGGCGCGCAGGTTGATGAATCGTTGCGGAACGAATCGGGCCGAGCCGTGAACGAGCGCCCGGAAGGTGGTGAATTGGTTGACCGCGCGGAAGGGGGTCTGTCGGGAGTTGAGCAGCGAGAGGTGAGGACAGAGGTATGATGGCGACAAGAGAGCGAGGTGGTAACGAACAGATAAATCGAGAATAATCGGGACGGCTGGTGCTAACGGAAGGATAATTGTGGTGGACTTAACGATGATTGCGAGTAAGGATTGTGGTAAACTCAAGTGGAAGGGATAATCACGAAATTTGACGAGAGAAGAGGACAGTGCACGGACACGTGGGCAATGCTGTTCAGTGATAGTCGGTGTAGCTGTGCGGATGCGGGATTATATGGTGGAGCCATGTGAGCTGAGACAGTAAATTCGTCGTGTGAAGAAGGAAACCGTGGTGAGGCGACGCCGGTGCGTGGGAACGGGCCGCCGGCGACACGTGGGCAGGCAGAACATCGTTGGCGCCAAGGTCACCTCTCGGCATCTGAGGGAGCACGCGCCATCGCGTCGCGTAGAAGACGACGGTTGTGGAGGGCAGATAAGTAACAATAATTATGAACAAATAGAGGGGTAATCGAGTAGAATGCCAGTTCAGGGTGCTCACTGAGTAGTAAGGAGAGCAATGATGTCTGTGGTGGTTCACGAACGGCATGCATTTTCCAGAGAAATGGAGGTCATATAAATGGAAATGATAAATATAATGATAGGAATATTCGGAGACGCATAGGATAAACCATTTAGTCTGTATTCAGTAAGAATTTGCGACCAAGTCAAGGATGTAAATTATGTTAGTAATATGAAGATGTTTTGTTAATTTTTTTCTTAATAAATTCTGTTTCTATGACGGTAGATTCTTTGAATTCAGATAATGACGATTAAAGTACCCCCCTCAAAGAATCCCTGTGCCCAAAATAAACATCACAAAAATGTATGATATGTGTACTCATAAAACCAACAAGGGTAAATACGGTCACTATATATATATATATATATATATATATATATATATATATATATATATATATATTGAGACGAGTCGTAGATTGACTCACACAAGATTTATATTAAAAAAGAGGAAGCCAGGAATTCTTATTCGGGAATGGGCTCCGGATCCAATCATATACACAATGAAAACTAGTGGGTAACAAGAACTTTTCTTTAATACAAAGACAATCGCCATACAAAATTAGTTGCTTTCGGTGCTCACAGGAGCATTTACTCTGTTCTTTCCCCGTGTTTAATTACATCCCCTCAACAATTTCACCGTTACCCTGTGGCTTTACTCCCTTATAATAATTTCAATACTTGGGGGGGGGCTCAACTCAAGATCACTGTTCTCTACTAGCTAATTACTTTCCCTCCCAATCTTCCGGCCGCTTCTACTCACGAGAATCCAGTCTGACTCGCGCCGTTTTATGTTCGCCCGTCCGCCGTCGGGTCGACGCCTCGCGCCGCAGGAAGCCAGCGCGGGGAGGGGAGCCCGCAATGCCGCTCCTGCCACTTATTCTATGCGTTGTCTTCTTGGCGTGTCTTGTCGCGCCCCCTCGCCCTTCGGGTAAGTCCGCTTCCTTCGGCTGCGCTCGGAAGGGCGGCCGACCTGCGCCGCCGTCGCCGCTTCCCACTCCACTCGTGGTCGCAGTAGTCTTCTTCAAAACGTAACCCGAACGTTTCGACTGCATCGGTGCGTCGTCCTCCCCAACTACTGTTTTCTCGTTCTCTTACATCACAGTTTCTAGCTTTTATTGTAATTGTCATTGACTGTTCACCTTAATGGTACTTGATGATGTCGAATACTTGTATAAAATGTTCCCTTCCTCTACACTGCTGTGCCCACTCCACGTGTTGACCAGCCACCGCGATCCGCCGCTTGTAACACTTCACCACTCTCTTGTACTCGTTTTGTCTCGTCTCACTTCTCAACTAATACTTCCACTTTGGTCACACACTTTCTTTGTCACAACGCCTTTCCAGTTCTATTCTCTCCGCCACTGTTCACTCTTCCTTCCGTACGGTACTTAAACGTCCGTTCTCTACCTTCGCCATTACTCTACTGCTGGTCCCGTGCTCGTGATTCGTGGCCTCCGGTTCTTCGCGCTGAACCGGCTCTGGCCCCCCGACTCCGCCGGCGGGCCGGCCTCTGCCGCGCAGTTCAAACGTACGATATGCATCGGAACGCATTGTTATCGTATCAGTGATAACAATTCGTTTCAATATATATATATTGAAACGTTCCTCTTTCGAGTTCATTTCAACAATGATTTTATGGGTGAAACAGGTGATCTTTGTTCGCGAATGAGCTCTGGGTTTGGCACATTCATCTGAAATTACACATTAAAACACAAAGAACATGGACAATACTTTATTTCACAACGACTCAGTACACTGTGTGGCACGCTGATTACTACTATGTCCACTGTCCGATATCACACTTAACGTTCCCTCAGTTCCTCGACTGCTATCAAAATCAATCGAGCCATCGCGTCTGCACCGTCTCCTCCCGAGTTCTTTTACACACTGACTATTCCATTACCACGCGCCCACTCTCGCTGGCGCGCTCTCCTGACCCGTTCGGAACGGGTCAAGCGGCAACGGCCATAACTGTCGCGCTATTTGAACAGGGTCGGCCGCCGCTTCATTATGCTAAACGTATAATTATAATAATAATAATAATAATAATAATAATAATAATATAATAATTCGTTTCAATATATATGGGTAGCATGCCATAGAGAAATTGTTTATAATAGTTTTAGTTTTCGAGAAATTTAATCATCTTTGATTTTTTAAATGTAACTATATATTTTTCTCACCAGCAATGGATAGTTTGTCAAAAGAGGAATAAATTGATGTATCATATGCTAGTATTTTGATAGTAATTTGTGTATAAAATTAGACTTTCTGATACGTGATATGGAATGAAACGGACAACATTTCGTGTAGCTGCCCTTGCAACGGTCGCCTTCGGGGAAAATGGCCTTCGCGGCGTCAAGACAGTTGCGTGGAGAGAGAAGGCTGAGAGGGGTGGCAATGGGGGATAAGAGGCCTAACTACAACAATCCAATGTCTTGACACAAATATCACATTAAAGAACACTAATTTTAACGATCAGAATGAGAGATTGTTTTCCATTGATTTATGTGCATTTAACTTTTCTTCTTTAGTAATAATATCATTTTCAAACTTGACAAGAATGCAACCCCCGTCTCTTCGTTGGTAAATTTCATTTTTAATTAAGATGATCATTCGTCCACTTCGCAACCATACCTCTACTGCTATTTATAAATGGAAAAGAAAACAAATCCCTCTTCTGCCGTGTATTTCTTCAAAAGAAATCCATCTTCTGCCATGGATTTTCAAGTTTGAGGCAGCACGTGTCGTCATGAAGTGAGAAACTCTGCAATCAATATTAGCACTCGATACTGCAGATGTACATTTGTGTTAAAGTTTAGTACATTTACACTGATAGTTCGTTAAGAGTGTTTAAATAAGACGTTTGTAAAGAGTAAATGCAAAGAGAAAACGTCTACCTCTCTATTATTTGATGAATTAATCAAGATATTACAATAAAAGTCCTTCCCTTGTTTTAAAATGATAGTTGGTTTCTGCCATAACACACTTAGATCTATTTTTGTAAGTTTGAAAAGGGCCTATATTATTATCGTCCTTCCGCTACAAATTTTTATTTTGCTCTTTTCGATGAACTAGGCTTTGGAATTTCATTAGAAGGAAAGTTCAATTCAGATGAACAAGTGGGGAAAAAAACCTCTTTCTGATCGGTAATATTGATGTTTGTTCATATGATCTTCGTGTCAAGACCATGAATTGTTGTAGTTACGCCTCTATCCCCCAAGGGCTGCTACACGAAATATTGTCCGTTTCATTCAAAATCACGTATCAGAAAATCTAATTTTATACGCAAATTACTATCAAAATTCTAGCTCATGATACATCATTTTATTCCTCTTTTCATGACCTATCCATTGCTGGTGAGATAAATATATAGTTCCATTTCAAAAATCAAAGATGATTAAATTTCTCGGAAACTAAAAATGTTATAAACAATTCCTCTACAGCATGTTACTTGCCTCATGATTCTGCATTATTCAGCGAACACTGCATTTCGATATCTAAACCGTTTAGAAGTTATGGGAGTGGTCCATAGTTGGTGGGACACCTGTGTGTGTATATATATATATATATATATATATATATATATATAAAGCACGTTAAAATATATAAGTGCACTATACCACAGTTGTGACATTTTGTAACAGTCAAATTTTGATAGCCGAACGTGACTAATATGAACATTTAGTGATCAAATATAGAGGCTTAATATTTGAATGATCGCTCAATCACGTTTGACATTTGCATTCGAAAGTTCACGTGTTACATCACATACCAAAATGCGTAAAATAAGCGTATCAAAACATATAATTAAAAATGGCAATTAAATGTTCAAGAAAAATCTGTCACCTCTTGTTAGGAAACGTTTCATCAAATTCAAATGCAAACAGTGATAAATTTGTTTCTCGAATGCATTGCCATCATAATCATCCATATGTTTTCCAATCCAGTAATATACACGAATGTTCACAAGCAAATGAATGCAAATATTTGTGAGTAAATTGTATTTTTCACGCATAAATAGAATTGTATAGATGTACCCAGTGACAATGTTCACATCCTTTTCATGTACCCGGCTCCACAGTTTCCCGATAATATATTTCCCCAACATTAATACATGAAACAAATGCACATATTCTGAAGAAAAGATCGTATTGTTGAATAAATGTCATGTAATTTGATATAAAATGAATACATTAATTTTTCGAACTCCATTGCGTGGATAAGCAATTTTGCATCTGACGCCTAAATTTTATCTCGCGAGAAATTTATTTTACTATAGATAAAACTCTTAATGCAATAAATAACTACATGCTGAGCGAGTAGTAACGTTTTTGGAATGTATTCAAAACAATGTTATCTGTCGCCCGTTATACATCGGACCATTGCGGGTTGCATATTCTCCTTTGCACGAACTTTATCCTGAAGAGATGAATATTAATTTTGTTGATGTAATCGATTAAATTGCGTAACTTTCTTCCTGACCAGTCATTCAAAGTATTTTATTCAATGCATTGTTGCTACTTCATAATCGAAGCTCAGATGAATTCTGATAAAGCAAAATCACAATAAAAATAATATATCCTTTCAGAATGGTACATTCATAATGTAAAAAAAAATGGGCTGAAAACAGCCTTAGCCACAAAAATGCTATTGAAAAATAAAATAAGGTTTTACTAAAAGTTGTTCGCACACTGGCCAAGAACAACAAATACAATACTCTTGTAAATCACTACGATAAATTATTTTGAAAAGTCTTGATTAATATTGCAATAACACAGAACACCATATACCCAACGGTTCTTTACTTTCCAAGAATATCAAAAAGTTGCTATTCCGCAAAGCAACACGCGAATGGCAAATATTAAATGGCGAGTGGTCTCTTCCTCGAAACTTTGCTGTCCCATGACGTCAGATGTGTCGTAAGCAATGACGCCCTGGGTGTGAGAATTCACGCGATACTTGCAGTATGAGAATTAACGGAGTAACATGATCAATATTTGAATTTTTCACTCAAAATCAAAACATATTTTTTATTCTAGTAATTCTTATTATTTTTATTATTACTCTTTTGATTTTTATTTTTTTAATTCTTGGGTACCCAATTAATAACCAAAAACGCTTTCCATATGTCCGGGAGCTACAGGGTCTTTTCCATTGCTGCTGGCATTGAAAAATTAGTAATATAGATGAATTTACATTACATCTACACATGTGGGTACATTACATCTAAATATTCATTTAGTTTCACTGTAATTAAACTAGTATTGATGAATATAGTTAATAAAATAATAATTAGTCAAATAAAAGGGTATAAATGAAATATTGAACAACATATATCTTTAAACACAATAAAATAAATCTGTTTGAAATGAAGTAGGAATAATCTTCACTCAACTTTCCGTCACAAATTCAACAACAGGCTTCCATTTAAGAAGATATGGCTTACTTTAAATATTGTAATTTATCATGAATTATCTACAATGAAACACATTTATGCGACAAGAGTATTTCTTCCCAATTTACAGGCTCACCAATATATGAAATCTAAATCGCAATATGAGTAAAACAAGGATCCTAAAAGTTTTGTGACTTTTTACCATGTACTCACGGAAATCGAATTAATTATTTTGCATATTATCCAGTAGGTGTTCTGATGTGTTAATAATGTTTATTTATGTTAATAATGCTAACATATATATAATAAAACATCAATTAATAAAATTTATTTCCTTTTTCTTAGAAAAACGTTGTAGCACACATGTGCATATATGAACAATTCGATTGATATAACTATCTAAAAACGTTTTACTGCGAAGATATGTCTTTTTCCAAGGTCATGTGGAGACAAATGACTGGCGCCAGGTGGCCGGGCCAGTCAATCGACACCACGCCCAAATCATTTATTCACAAGGCTCCAATTGCAAACTGGGCGCTAGGCCCCGTGGTACCTGAGCCTACCGTCTGAGGGCCCGAGACTCCGACATCGTGAGAAGGTCGAACACCGCATGTGAAACATTTAAACGCCAGTGGCTGCTGTCTAGCCTGCCCAAGGCAAGCCTCAAGGCAGAATGCGCTTCTAGCTCGCATCTCTGGGCCATGGGCTGCTGAAGAAGTAGTTAAAAATAAAAGGTGAAAAATTCGGAATTACACAGGTGCGAAAACGTTTGGTTGCCAGAAATAAAGGATGATAGAATAGGAATCTCCGAACAGCGTCAAGAGGAATGTGCGAAATCAGATAATTCCCAAAACGAATACAATGACGTTCTCGACTGTTTAATTTTACTTGGTGCCAAGTTTCAATGGATAATTTAAAAAATGATCCATAATAAATTGCGAAATACTATTATTCTAAATATTTAATACACACATTATATATTATTGAATTATGCATTATATAATAGTAATATTTAAATAAATTTAAATACTGCGAAATATCGATGTCATCCATGTCGATATACTGTCTCCGATGCAGAGGAATCCGGATGTTGCGACTTCTAACAACATCATTATTTTTTAATAGGAAAATTTTATTGAAGAAAACTATTCTATAGAAATTAACCTATATTCTGACGACGGTCCAACACTTTAGATGACACTATCTATTCTGATTTCAAGATGATAAAATAATATTGTTGATTATTTGAATGGACAAAATATTGAAAGAGCTGGAAAAGAGACCGAAAATCAATAGTCATAGTTCCTTCTTTTGGCTATGGGACTCCATTAGGTGATCAGTGATATTCAATTACAGGTCTCAAAATATTAAAGTTGTCATGAACATTAAAAATATTCAAATAGTTCAGACTTTACTTTCATACTTGCTATTGTTATGTTATTTTCATTGCATTATTGATTGGTTAAAAATATAAGGTTATAATTGCAGTAGTTTTTGAAAGGCGGGTGAGTAATTTATGCAATTCTAGACTCAACTCAACTCACTCAACGTTCGTTGTACATTAGTTAAATTCAAAAGACCCTGCACTGACCCTCAAATTATTACGAAAGAAGTTGTGTGTTATGAAAAAGAGTGATATTCAATTCTTTTTTCGCCATTAAGAGCTCCAAAAATGCCCCCTTATCCTAAAAACATACTTATACTTACTTAATGCTAACTTCATATAAACTTAGTATTACTTAATATAAATTAATTTTCGGGGATTCTTTTTCATTACAAGTTTGTTACGTGAGAAATTCAAAGAAATTCGATGTCTGTGCCACGGCGTGAACGAGCATGACAGACACAGTGTTAAACGACATGTCATTCCTGGGAGTGAAACAGTGCCATAGCCACTCCCGTCTCAGTTCATTCGCTTGTCATCAATATTTACTGACAGTGACGAAGACGAATTTCGTGCCCGCATAGAAGTTTCTACTGCATCGGCTCTTCGCCGACGGGAATACAGACTTTGCCAGTAGTGGGTAGTCACATGGAAATATGAAATAGATCCGAGTTTTGCAGATTATTGTGAATTGTAATGACTCGTGAAACAAGTTGTAAATAAGCAAAAATATTCGTAAAATTATTTCGTCATTATTTTATTTATTTGTTTAGAATTGTTCCCATTTGACGTATTATAATATATTAACGCAGTAAAAATATCAAGAGTTGTAGAAATTAACCACCAATTATTCAAATTCTTTTGAACTTTGTTGTTCAAAGTGCCTCCACAAATTAGTGGCCTGTGAAATTTAAACCTTGAATTTTGGCTATTTAAAAGTTTTTTATAGAATTAGAAAGACATTTTAAAGATTATTTTGAAAGTCTCATTTCAGATTATCAGACTTCTACTTATCGTGATATTCTATTATGTCCCAGCACTCATGTCATTAGAGAGACTTAAAAAATTAATTTTTCGATTTTTTCAGGTAGAAGACAACATGTAGGCTTTGTCCTTGTCACTTAATAATGTAACAGGTATGTACGTCCATGCATCAAGATTGCTTCTACTTCTCTGCAGTTCTTCTCGCTTCATCTCAAAGTTGCTAGCCATCTTCTAGAACCATTTCTTATTTCATCTTTCAGACTTCTTTTGAAGAAATCTATTATCTTCATGTAAGAAATGCAATACTTTAACTATGTGCCTGCCTTTCTATACTCTGCAGCATTGCTCTACTGGCTCGGCAACGTTCTACGGCATGCGTTGTTTCTGCCATTTGCGCTTACATAACTTTTTTGCTTCCTTCTAGATTTGGATTCGCATTTTCTACAATAAAACGTTGTTCTCAAATAACTAATTATTCACAACATTTGGAATAAGTAACATCTACTTATGCTTCTAATATGTTATTTATTCATGCCAAACAAGTTTACTTGTCACCAAAACATTACCAAATACCATAGACCACTTACAGTTGAAAATATATTTATTTATACGATTTGAGTATCTCAAAAATCAGTAACACTTTTCAACGTAAAGCATTAATCATCCAAAATTAACGTGTTGTTCTTTTGTCTCATTACGTTATTGTTGATATCTCAAAATTCCATGTAGGTAGTCAGAAATGTGTTTGTGAATTAAGCGGAGAACATCCTTCTAGATTCTTAATCTTTGCAATTGCTATCTACATGTATTATTTTATATATCATTTTGACATTTTATTCTTACACTTATGATTTTTTTTGCGTAATATTAAATCACTTCTTGCTCAATCTTTTTATGGAACGTTATTTAATGAATGCATTATGTATGTATTTATGTGCCCGGTAATAAAGGACACCAAGAAGACGTATCCAGTAATATAGTATCCACATCTCACAAGGTGGTTTAACCTGAGACACCCATTTGCCTTGGCTCCTAACGTATATTTCGTTCATCCAAATGCAACGTTCTCGATTGGCAACAGAAACTCACTGTACTCGGCTGTGCTCCATGATTGAAGATTCATAAAAGTAAACAAAACTCCATTCAGTATTCGTACTAGTGGCCTGTCCGCAGCAAAACAGCTTCTGAACAAAACAGTACAAAATTTTCTTCAAGAAGTAGCATGCACACTGCAAATGAAAACAAATAAAAACCTCGTATAACCCTGCAATAAATTAAAGATTTTCACAAAACTGACTTCACTAAAACCACAATACAAATTAGCATTTTCAATGAAAATATAGGTGTTTCATGGTTTTTGTATATTTCTCGAGATCTTCGGTATTAATGAAATTATCAACCATTCTCACATGGCAATAGTCTGCTTAGTTAATCCCTAATTTATGTGCGCAAAACAAATAGTAATATAGATGACGTGTACAAGCAATTGGTGGAATCCAAGAGTTCAAAATTAGTCGATTTGGCTTTCGAGCCCAGCGCAACCTCCTCAACTTTTCCTTTGACTGCTATAAAAGGACCGTTCTTCACCTGTCAAAGCGTTCATGCTCGTTTTCCGTCAACCTCCTTCAAACGCCATTCATCTTTTACAAGAATTATTCAGCAGTTTGCTTGTTAACAATGTTTAAACACGAACAACCCACAATATGCAGACCTGCACCTTTGACATCTGGCACTGACACAGCGCGTAGCTATTTCAGGAATAGTCATTGTGGCAGACCGCTTTAAAGTACGTTGCCTTCGAATATGGTGGATATTTTTCAGTCTTTTAAAAATAGAAGAATGGATATAGAATTATTAATATATTTACATGATATGTCACAGTCCTTCTTTTGCCAATAGCAAAAATGTATTCAAAAAAATATTTTTTTTATAATTTCTTTATTTTGTAATCAACCGTTCTTCAGCTATTAATTAAATTGCCCGACTTTTTATTTTTCATTTCCACATTTTCAATAAAGGTTAAATTAAACAAAACATGTACCGAAACAATCTATTCACTTTCATTTAAAAAAATGTATTTTATAAGCTTTTTCTGGTAGAAAGAAATAGAAAATAACATGAAGTGTGCAATCAGTCCTAATTGAGATTCCGTTTCCCTAATTTCGACTCATACTCTCTTAAGTATGACATAAAAAAATGTCAAATGCCAATAACTATTAAGAAGAATGTGGTTTATTTGGAAATAACATTAATTCAATATATCCAGAAAGATAAAAATCCTGTAGTTAAATTCATTGAAGAAATTATAGTTTTCTTGATAAAAAACGTTATATAACATCCCCCATTCTTATCGATTTTCCCATCTTATTATCATGATCTAGATAATATATAAAGAAATAATTATCAATATTGTAAACTGAACTGCCTCAGGATAAAAATCTTTCAATTAGTGAAAGCACTAGTAGACTAAGTAAATGAATCATTAAGTACCGGATTTTTATTCTATAAACAACTTCTAATATGCTTTTAGAAAAATTGAAGAAGCAACATTGTGTCTAGTAACATTAGATTTTCATCTCTGCAACGTATGCACAGACGTTTCTCACAATTTCATTCAAGGCACCAAAATATGAACGTATAATCCTAGGGACACTGCAATATCTTTTTCGTTTCTCTTTCTACAAATCGTACAGAACTAGCCAAATTCAACAGAGAACAGATTTTAACCTTCTTCTCTTGAAATCTTTTACCTTGACTTATCGATGTCCTAGTTGCTGTTCTATGGGCTGTGTTCGTTGAAACTATCCTTTCCACTTCTTCTAATAGATGATATACCAGCTGCTTTACGAAAAGGATCACCGCTTCAACATTTTAGTTCCATTGCTTCTTGTTTTTATCGATCAAAAATCTGAAAATATCTATTGCTATTTTTACCAATGTTGCTGCAACAGGTTTGCTTGTTGTCTGTTTCACAGAGCATCAAGTAGTGCACAATACCTGCTAATTATATTATTGTAATCCACTGCTTCGTTGGCGTGAAAGAAAAATAGAAGATAATGCTTCCTAGCCGCCTAAGATAGACCAGTCCAACAAGGCACGTCTGTTGTGGAATTTCGGCTACACGGCTGATGTGGAATTTACGCTACACAACTAGTACTTCAAGGGCAACATGCATTTGACTATGCATATTTGGAAGCTAATGAACTATGTACGTGTAGCATAAAAGTTGTAATTACGTATTCCGTATTGTCCAGGGAAACCATACAAACTCCGACCGAGAAGTCTACGCAATCATAATTACTTATTCCCTTTGCTTTTTTGAGAACTGAAATTGCAAGGTTTTGCTTCAAACCTACTTCCGTTCATCATTCTGAAGTTGCGGTTAAGCAGTTTCTACTTCTCACATGTCCTTGGATAATACAAGCATGTGCGTGTGTACGTCGTTGGTTGTGTTTGTGGTGCGCGTACGTGTGTGCATTACTGTATCTGTTTTTGAGCGGTGCATAAGTTAAACCCTTTTTGCTGTAGACAGGACGCGCCATCAATGAGCAATGCAATCCGAAACAGGCGCATCGGATGAAACACACAAATCGAGGCAAAAAGCAGGTCGCCCTCCGCTGACAGGATCGATCGCCGGGGCTGAGTGGCGTGCGTGGCGACTCCGTCCGGTTCCGGCTCGCCGTCACAGGCGGATGCGCGGACGGCCATGACGGCCCGATCCGGTGCGTGGACAGGCGTCGGCATGCTCTCCCATGCACAGTGGGCCAAAAACTGCGCCCATGCTCATTTTCTGGGCATTTTGAAACAGTTTTTAACAACAAAAAAATAATGAACCGATTTAATTGTTTTGCCGTAGGGAATTTTACTCCTATATGCAGGTGGGTAATTTCTGATGGAGAAATACACTCCCATTTCTTATCATTTATACATGCAATTGTTCCTAGATCGTGTTTCTAAGGAACGGTGAGTCGAAGTTTTGAGATAGCCCTAAATATTGCCCAAGAATAATTATATTTTTTCGGACACAAACGAAAAATATCAATTTGTGAATTGACGGAATTGGCGCACAAACTGAGACAGCCTGTATCGCGTGCGGGTCTGCCAATCGCGTCCAATTTTAGCTGTCAGTCGACCGTTATATTTGCAGTGCACGTTGTTACGTTGTAACGGCGCTGATGAACTCCCGAGTCTATAACATCGCTTCGAATCTTGGAAATCCGCATAAAGTGGCGGTGATATGTAGGTTGCGATCGAATCAAACAATACAAAAACACTCTCTACAAGAATCTATGCTTCCGAGGCAAAACCGGATCAGAGGCCAAAACGACCAAATTATTTTTTTGAACATTGAGAGACAATGATCATGTTTTTTCATTGATTGATTCACTTTTGTGTACATGTATTAGTTTTCTCATGTAAGAAGAGAACAATTTATCATTTTAACAAAAGGTCGAGAATAAATAGACTTTAGAAATAAGAAATGTGAAGTAATAATGAATTATCAACTTTTTTTACCTTTTACAATATAATTTCATGTTCTGGTGAGAGAATGCGCGAATGACGATAGTAACCAGAATGCCATTTTATCTAAAAAAAGAAAGATTAAAAGAGAAGAAAGATCTCCATTTTTTACTAAAAAAGATTACATTTTTTGCTAGGTCCACTTTATTAAAGTTTTGTTAAGAAATAGAAGAATTCCCGAGGAATTTATCAATCATCTACATCACTTACACTTACGAGTAACATCTACACCATTTTCCACTAACATGCGTCGCTTCCATTTAGCAGCTACAATGCGAAACTCAATCATTTTTCTCATTCTTTATCTCCACAATTATCTTAGTTTGAGACAATGAGGATTCCCATCTTCTGTCTGCGTGTGTGTTCAATGCGGGTCTTTTGGCCCACTTCCAGCCGATGTGCGTCGCACGTATCGCCGTTCTTAACGAGGAGAATACATTAACATGGAAAATCGCGCCGATTGCTTTTTTGATGAAGGGAAACGCTGTATTGGAAGGCATCCATTTAATTGCTGATTTGTCAATTGGATAAATAACTCACATTTTACGGCTCCGTTAATTGCCAAAATGATGCATACCTCGTTTACTGCGCAATATCACAAAAACCAATTGCTGTTTCTAGCTGACAAACTTTTAAGTAATTGTAAATGTAACTTTTGTACGAAGGTAAATTACCATATAGAGTTTATTATGGGGTAAAAGGCAAGAACACGCAAGATGAAAAACATACGAGTATAAGGGTATATAACACAATAAATGAATAATGATTGCCTCCAATTAATTTGCCATGCCAGAAACTGCACTATTTTAAAACATTCAATTCAAAATTCATACTATTTACTGAAAATTAAAATCTAGTTTCTCCTATGGCTGCTGCGTGGATGAAACGGGCTAAGGTTTGTTTACGCCAAAGAACCTTGGGAGCCCTTTAACCAATTTCATGACGTTATGCAGACCCAAGTATTTCACATTATAATTGACTACAAATGGCGGAACAAGAACTACAATTCCATTATAGCAATGCGAAATATAATTAAGTGGCATGAAAACAAATATCACATGCCTGTCATGAAATATATGTACCTTCCAATTCATTGAGAGTAACGAATGTTCCTATTCACAAGCTTGTCAGCCATCCCTCTGATAAATGAAAGAGTTCAATAGAATGATGAAAGTGATACATGTGAACAACAAAAGTTCAAAGAATTCAGAGAGTTTCAAAGAATTCTGATTGTCTTAAGTCAAGCCATGATTGGGATACATTGGAAAACTCTGAAACAGAATTAGACGATTGCACGATTGGATTTGTCACATATTTTATAAAAAACATGTGTGATGCAGACGCATAGACTTTTAGTAATAAGTTTTCAGCTTCGTGAATCTCAAAAAAGGCGGCGTGGAAAGTATCCAGTTCGTGTCAGCCTATTTCTGCTGTTACTTGTTGAAATGTACTGAAAATGACGGAATATGAATTAATTTGAATGTCCGTACTTTGAATAACGCTTTTAAACATTGCAACTTAGTTGAATTTGTTGTCATAATGGCCTTTGTTCAACCGTAAGAAATAAGGGAATTTCCATTTCGTTAGAATTATTTATATTAAATTGTGATTTGATTGTTGCAAATGTATCTTTCTAGTGTTGCGACCAGAAGGAAAACAGGAAATTCTGCTTCGTTGTTAGATATGTAGTCGAATCGAAAGATTGACTTAGATCTCCGCGATCTACCGGCAGGGAGTAACCGACTCTCGCTCTTAGAGGAGTGTTCTCTCTCCTGCCCCTTCATTTTGTATAAGATCCCGTGTTCTCGATTCTTATATTGGTTACGAATGAAGGGAATTCACCAAGGTGTGCAAATCATTCAAATCAATGAAATAGTTGGCCTACTATATTCCTATGAGAATGTTTGGAATAAGCATAAAACGTTTTGGTTTGGCCATATAAACTCGATTATTGTGGGTCACAATAAACGAAGCATTGAAAACGGAGCCTATGATTCTGACAATGAGCCCATGCAACAAAACATAAAACCTAAATTTAGCTTTGATACTCGTGAAAATATATACTGACAATAATTCTTGCATGGCACTCAATTCGCTGAACAAATAGCAGAATATCATTCTCATTCCAAACTCATTAGCAATGTATATCTCTTGCACAACGTTTCCTCTCACCATGGTCTAATTCTCCATTCTGTCATACCACCGTTACGTCTTTAAAATCGGATTCTCATTACATTCGATTCTAGCTTTGCCCAATCACCGCCTCACTCATTTGCCGCATCAGTCATTTTTCACCTACGTGAAATGGAGGCCACTAATTCCCCAACGATCCTCCCGGAACCTATAATCACCCTGACCGATTTCCTCTCAATACCTTTCTCACATAGTCCCCCTCCTCCATCAAAACTCGTCAGCTCCATTCAGTCTTCGCTTCTTCAATCTTCTGTCTCCCGAGCCTCGTCTTTGTACTCAGCAGCCTGCATCTCTCGTTAGCACCTCTTTGAATCATTTGCTCAACCGACCCAGTCCTCACCCCAGCCAGGCTCACTGACTAAGCCTCGTTCCCCCTTCACCATCGTCAAATCCTCTGTTCTATTCGATCCCCCGCCTTATCCCTTCCCCGAACTTCTCCCCTGCATTCCCACAAGCGTAATTCCGAGCTCCCGAGGCCACTGTGCCGGCCCGCTCCTACCGTCTTCACCATACCCCACCTTCTGCGCCCACTCAGCTCGCCTACTCCTTCTCCCTCGCCCTCGCCCTTCAGCCCCTCACCCTCGCGCCCGCCGCAAAAGCCTCGAGACGCTGATCACGACGCTGGACTCCGGCAGCGAGAGGCGGCGGGAGGCGAGGAGGAGGCAAGGAGGAGCGAGGTGAGGGTCAGAGGTCATATTGACCCGCGCGAAAAGCTCTGTGGCTGAGAGAGGACCGACGTCTCCCCAACCCGCTTCCTCGTTGTATCGTCCGACTACCCCCTTCCGCCCCGGCTGACCAGACGACTCCGGCCAACGCGGGCACAGTCCGGCAACTTCGGCTTCACAGAGCGCCGTGCTCCGAGTAGAATTACACGTAAAGCCTGGTTCGTGTTGAGGAGAGGATACAAATGCTTCTGAAGATTACAACAAACTCGCTTTTGTCACTCATTTAGAATCGCCTTGCCTCTGTCGCAAATAACCTGTGTGGTATTACGGCCAATTAAGATTTAGAATAGTTTTATCAACCACGCATTTGAAATGAGGATAACTATGAACGCGTAATTTGAAATCTAACCAATCATAGGGGGGAAAATGAAGTATTTCATTAATGTTTCTCTTGATGGACAATTCTCTTTCAAGACACTCGTCGTAAACTTCATTTCTCTAAATTCGATTCTGAAGACGTAATATCTGCTTTATACGAGTCAAGTGAGTAATTTTTCACAGTACATTCAAGTAAGTAAATTTGCTTCTTATAGTTATAAAAGTTAGCACCCATGCTTCTTTTATACAGCTTAATTACTTCTTCAGATACATATATGTTCATGTCGTCTGTGCAAAGAAAAAACAACCACCTAAAAATTTGGCATTTTGTAGGATTTTATTCTGATTTTTTTTGCTGTGAAATTGTTTTACGGTAAATACCGGCAGCCTTAGAAACTGTTTGAAGAAATTTATTCCAAAAGGATTTATTTTAAGAATATATTAACTCAGATAACAAAAATAATGGTTTTTTGTAGATGTCACTCCTTAGAGGAACGGTGATATTAAGAATTTCCTCTTTCAAAAACTTTAATATATTTTGAGTGTTCCATTAGTGTTTTGATGAAAATATTGTTTGAAATAATAGAGAAGCACCGTATTTTTGTAATCACTGCTAAAAAAATATTTTTCAAGCAGAGTAATATGAGATTGTAAAGGTGCGTCATGTGTTAATATTCCACCCTCTCGATCGTGACAATCAGGGGATGATAATTAGAGAGTTATTTGTTTGCTTCTCAACAGGAAAATATATGTTTGCTCCTTTCTACACTTTATACAAAGTTTCAAATTTCTTTTTAGACGTAATCATCAAAGATAGCTTACTTTTTTGTACTAGAAGTACGAAACTACGTTCGGGTATTTTTAAGCTTTCATACATAATAAATTTGATACTTACGAAGAGAAAATAATCCCCCGAATACCCAGGAAAACAGCTTTAAGATGAAGATTGTGCTATAAAAAAGACAGACACGCCCACATGCAAACACGCAACACTCAAGAGCCTGCATGCAACCCGGTAACACGCAGGTGCGTCGAAGCACGTTCCTTATGCCGCAAGCCACAAAATTAGATTTCTGTTAACCGTCTGTGTACTATTTTTTGAGTATCAGCTTTTTAAGAAAGCTTTCTAAGTTCCACTAGACGTGTTAAGAGTTGTTCGTTAAGAAGCGCACAGAATCTCGAATTATAATATAATATGTAAAATTAAAAGACTGACCAGATGAAGGGGCTCAAGGTACAACTGATGTCACTGCAGTGCCTCCCTGAACGGCAAGTCCTTGAGGTTGTGTCCCGACGGTAGCTGGATTTCAACACTATTTAGATAGGTGAATCGAATTCAGCCGTGTGCCTAGAGAAGAATTCTAGCGGCCGGCAGCTCTTCTCGTTGTTTTCCGAGGTTTCTTCGATGCAGTATCAGACGTATATCAAAGTAGTATGCTAACAAACGGGCCGCGGATCGCACCGATCTTTCCTTCCTCTTCATTCAACCTTCACCCCTTACCATAAATTTACAGTTGCATGCTCTTTGCTAACCATACGTCGGGTGACTAGTCGGCAGATTAGAGCTTGTGTCCCGGATGGAGCGGTGTTTCGCTGTCTCGCTAGAGGAAGAAACCTGGATGGGGAAAACACCGCAAGTCGGACGCGTCTGATCTCATCATCGAGCGAAGGAAGAACGCCGGGTACTTCCCCTAATGAAATCATTCGCTACAGTTACGGGAATAATTACTATAAAAGTTGACCGCCCGAAAACATGAAATAATCAATTAAACTGTTTAATACTTGAGGTGTTTTATTTTCAAGAGTCTGTGTGTATTGTACCTTTTGAGAGCTTTTCGAAACTTCTATTGCTTGTCTGAGTGATTCAACTTCTTTGAGAGTTCCTATCGCTGAGAAGGATGGTCAGAGACGCGCAGAATCTCGAATTGTCAAGATTTGTAGTTTTCACTTATCTGTGCACGTTTGTTTAAAAATATTGATCTGTAATATGACTCTAAAAACATTTTAGTTTCTTGATTAGTCATTAGACGCCAAAAAAGAATAATTTTTTACTTTCCCACAGGTGATTCTTTAATAAAAAGCGACGGCTTGGAAGTCAATGTCATCATTCGTTCTAAACGAGAAGATTACCATGCTTGTTATCGACAGATCATGACACAAAACGTTTTAAATAGGATTTTGCCACCATTGCGCAAAGTGTGTAAACACGGAACTTGGCGATCTCGACAGGGAAAAATAATTTTAAGATCAGGGTGATGAGGTATATTAGGGAAACAACAATATAGGAGTTGGAGACTGAGTCGACTCTTGCAGATATGATGCAGAAGCAACCGGCGTTAGCATGGCCTGACGTAAGGCCCAAGGGGCGCTGAGAAGATTGCACGGAAAGGCAAATGGAGATGGCGTACAGTTGGAGAGCGAAACAGTGGAGTGAAAGCGCGGGAAAGGAAAGGGTGAGCGCAGCAAGTGCAACAGGGCTTAATGCACATTGAGCGTGGGCGGAGGCGGGAAGCCGAGTCAAGGGCGCGGAGGGACGCCGGCGACAAGCGGCACCAGCACGGGCAGCGGGCGGCTGGCAAGCCACGAAGCAGCGGGGGCGGGGAGCCACTGTGCGAGCGAGAGCGGCATGGGCGAGGCGACGGGCAGCGCGTGGAGAGGGCCGCAGGGCGGCGTGGCGGCGAGGGCAGCATGCGGCAAAGCAGAGACAACAGCTGGGGCGGCGGCCAGCAGGCGAGACTCGGCGCAGGGGGGAGGGCGGGGAGGGGCGGAGCGGAGAGGGCGGAGCGGGTTGTGCGCTGCGGGGAAGAGGCGGAGCGGGGCCGTGTGGGCCACCAGCCCTCCTCCAAAGCCCCTTCCGAGGCAGTAGCTCGCCGCATGTTCCGCTGCCTTTACTGCGCTCCAGCACGATTACCTACCGAGAGCGCCGGGATCCCTACTTGACCCTTTTCTGCAGCCCGGCTCACCCTGCTCTGCTCCTCCTCGGTCGTTCCCTGCCCGTCCGCCAGCCGCTGCCCCGCAATACCTCGATGCATTGTGGCTATATTAAAGGAAATATAAAACGCCGTTTTGGCGAAATGCCAGATAAAAAGTACGGTCATGATTTACTAAGTTAGTTGTATCTGTAAAGAATACTTCAGGAAAAGTGGATTGTTGTTGAAGAGTGTTTGCCAGGCATACTGACAAACATAATTGTTATAAGTTATTATAATTTATATTATCATAAATCTTATTTCTTTGCTGCTAGAAACTCTAATTATGGAGGCGGGGCGGAACAACGCGGTGCGGAGGAGGGTGGGTGGTGTTGGACGGGACGAAGCCGAACGGGCGGGAAGGAGGAGAGTAGGGCGGAGTTTGGCGAGACGGAGCGGAGCGGGGCGGGGCGGAACGCGGTGGGACAGAGGAGGGTGGGGCGGGGTTGGGCGGAAAGGAGCGGAGCGGGTCGGGGCGGAGCGGGGGCGGACAGAGGAGGGTGGGGCGGAGTTGGGCGGGACGAAGCGAGGCGGGCGAAGTTGGGAGGATGGAAGTTGCGCGGGGCGGAGATGGGAGGGGCGTAGACGACCCAGAGCAGGCCGATGCGGGCCGAAGCAGAGAGATGTGGAGCGAGTGGCAGCTGCTCGACGTGCACGCGCTTGGAAATCCGGGGGGCGCGGGGAAGCTGTTCGAGGCGCCGCCTTCCGGCGAGAGGCACAGGCTCCGCCCAACGCCTTCCAGGAGGGCGGGGGTGGAGGACAGCGCCAAGGCGAACATTTAGGGGAAGTTTGGGCTGAGAGTTGGCATGAAATATGGGGGCGAAGTCTCGAAAGACTCGTGCTCGGAGAAGTCTCAAGTCAATTTAGACAGTTTGAAAGGAAGTAGGGCGATGAGTGTGTCCGAAGAAGCTTACAATGATTTGTTGTAAAGTTGCCACTTATTTTAATACACAACGTTAGTAAGAGTTTCTATTAATGATATTGGAAAATGATGTCAGAATGATATGTAACTGACAGGAATATGGTACATTAGTTTGCAAGTTTAGTATACTGTCATCATCCCCCAATTTAGAATTTACTTCGATTCCTTTTGATCTTAGTGATTTACACTCGTTTTAAAACATGCCAACTAAACAAAATGAAATGTGCAAACAAGTGCTCTTTTAACTTTCTGTATCTAGATATTTTAGAAAATATCGAAATGCATTGGTCTCAATTGTTTTCATAATCAAATATTGTTTCCTTTCCGTAATGCCTTACAGGCTATTCTCTCCGTATAACAATATGTCTGATGAGAGAAAATTATAATTAATACTGGAATAAACCGAGTGACATGAGAAAATATCTCCATAACTGTATGCATTATGAACGAAAAACCTTCGGCAATGTCTCCAAATATAGTAGAATCACTCGCGAGAACAAAGTTGATATATACATTCGTTTATGTATTTCGACGCAGGAAATTTCTGAAATTAATCTATTGATTTTAGAGTTCAGTTACGACAGTTCTAAATGATTGAAAGATTGGACTAGCCACGAGGGTGAACCTGGAAAACTATTACGTTCGTCTTTCTTTCCACTCCCACTTCACTTCCTCTCTAACCTTCCTTCCTCGTCGTCCTCGGCCGTCATAGTGTCATGCTGCTATAGCCTCTCTCTTTGTACTTGCCCAGGGCATCAACTTCATGTCCTGCACTACTCTGACCGGGAGGTCTTAAGGTTCGTGTCCTGTCGGAAGCCGGATTGTTAATATTGGTTAGATAGGCGAATTTAGCGCTGTCCAGGGGAGAACTCTAGCGGCCAACAGCTCTCATCGGTATTTTTCTGTGGTTTCTCGATCATCACCAGCTGAATGCCGGCGTAGTACCACTTACAAACAGACCACGGACGGCGCGCGAGCATTTACTCCTTTTTCTTTAACCTATCCTCCCTTGTTACATAAACACCACACACACCACACATATAATTACATGCTGTTCTACACTACCACATTTGACAGGAGACCAGTCGGCAGCTGTGCTTTTTCCCAGCACCCTTGGTGGGAGATATCTGATTAGGGAAAACCACAAGGCAGACTTGAGGTCGGCGCCAGATCTCCCCATCCAGCGAGAGGGGAGGTCACTACCCCTTTCCGTGATAACGAGAGCATGCTCTACACCTATGGAACCAATGACCACAGCAGTGACTCGCCCAGAATCGCGAAATAAATCAATCTTCCAGCCGCGCCGCCTTGTCGTCAACTCTCCCTACTCATCACCTCCCCTCTCCCATCGTTGTTTTCTTTCTAGCCGTAACCTCTACTCCTAATCTATCTGGAAAAGCCAGGGTCGTGTGCCCCGCCCCTGTCGAGGCCAAGCCACAAACGGCGCCGCATCACCTTGACCCCGGGGCGGGCGGTGGCGGCGGGACGCGGGTGCCCGGCGGTGCCAGGCGACCGCTCCTCCCGGCACGGGCGACGCGGTGGCGTGTGGCCACGCTGCTGGTGCGAGCCTCCGGCCTCGCCTCCGCCCCGCCCCCCTCCGCCGAGAGTCTCCTCCGTCACCTTCCGCCTCCACTCCCTGCCTTCGACTCGCACCACTGTTTCCACCCCGGTCTCGCCCTCCACCTCCACTTTCCGCCAATCGACTCCGCCTCCCACTCCGACCTCCCACTCCGACTCCCACTCCGACCTCCCACTCCGACTCACCACTCGGACCTCCCACTCCGACCTCCCACTCCGACCTCCCACTCCGACCTCCCACTCGACCTCCCCAACCGACCTCCACTCCGACCTCCCACTCCGACTCCCACTCCGACCTCCCACTCCGACCTCCCACTCCGACCTCCCACTCCGAACCTCCCACTCCGACCTCCCACTCCGACCTCCACTCCGACCTCCCACTCCGACCTCCCACTCCGACCTCCCCACTCCGACCTCCCACTCCGGACCTCCCACTCCGACTCCACCCCACCTCCCACTCCACCTCCCACCCCACCTCCACTCCCACTCCCCTCCCACTACAACTCCCACCTCCACTCCGGCCTCTCCCTGCGCAACTGCCCCGCGTGAAACAACGGAGTTGGAACTCCACCCCGCCGTCTACCTCGACTCCGCTTTCTGAAACGGCGCTGGGGACACCGTCGCTGCCAGGTATTTAGCCTCCGCCGCCGGGGCCTTTTTACGTCATTACTCCAACGGAGGCGGTCCGCCCGCCGGAAAGGCGCTGTAATGCCTCGTTGTCAGGAAACGAGATGTGTATTTCTTTCGCCACGCGCCGCCCGGTCACGGGGTCATCGTTCGGCGTTCTCCGCAAGCGGAATACGCCCCAAGGCGACGTTGATTTATGACGCGAAGTCGTTACAAGCTCCTCCTAGGCTCCCATAACTCTGCCTTGTGCAAACCCTGTCTAACGACTGTACGTGTCTACGTCTAAACGTGGATTTGCTATGGCTATTTCAGGCAATTAAAATGTAGACCAGACTAATGAATAACAACAATTACGGTGGAGAGG
>JAHLJT010008446.1:196097265-196184390 GCA_031308135.1 Acheta domesticus
CTAACGACGTAAAAACTATTGCCATGAATCCAGGTTTTTTTTTTTTTCCCCACAAATTAGCTGTTCTATAATAACATATACTTTCTCCCATTACTTTTAACTTTTGCAATTTTAAAAATTCAGAGTGTTCAACGAAAATGAGATATGTGTCAATTTTATGCGTCCTTTTCTTTATCGTAGGAAAACAAAATCAACAAATCAGGAGGAATTTTTGAGAAAATATTGTTAAAGCTTCTTGAAAAATACGGCAAACGCTAGGCCTAGAATTCGGCTAGATTGATTGGAAAATATTAATTTTGGTGACAATCGAGTGAACGCTTTAGGCACTACCGTTGACCACAGACAGATGCATAGACACAGATAGACAAGGAGACGGACAGACTGACGGACGAACAGCAACAAAAACAACAAAAACAACAACCCTAGTAGTTCATTATTACTCTTCCTGTGTTCACATTTATAAGATACCCTTGCAAACTCTTTGGCAAAAGGTCAGTACTAAGCGAGGCGCTTCGGATCATAATAGGTGTATAAGAAACGATAAATTAAGCATCAATTCCTACGGTGAGACACAAACGCGCGTCTCTTCCTATAGAGCTGCTAAGACTGAAATAGATCTGCCTTCTATTAAACATTTTCTTAATAACACAACTTGGAATTATTCATCGATGGCAATTCGAGTGTATTTTGGAATAGCCTCTGAATGTTTCCCAAAATTCTTTAAGGTACGATTCAGCATGCGAAATAATATTAATCTTCCACAGCTAAATTATTTTACATTTGACGTAAATTCGTCGCTAATTCGTTCTGTGTTGCTTGATCTATTTATCGAGAGAGATGGCTCAAGGCATCAACTGATGTCACTACAGCCCCTCTGATCGGGAAGTGCTAGGTTCGGCTCCCGACGGTGGCAGGAATTTCAACACTGGCGTGTCAACTAGGTCTAATTCTGTAGCTGTCTTGAAGGGAATTCTAGCATCCGACTGCCCTGATCTGCAGTTTTTTTGTGGTTTCTTCGATCAACACCAGGCGGATGCCGGAGCAGTACCCTAACAGACGGGCTACGGACCGCGCGCGATTCTACCTCTTCCTTCTTCTGTGCTCTTCCCTTACACATACACCAGTATTCACTACACTACCACACATGCTTGGAGCCCGTTCGGGAGCTTAGAGCTTGTCTCGGGTGGGGCAGCGCTCCGCTGGTGAGTGGTACCTGGTTGGGAAAACCCCCGCTAGTCGACGGTAGGTCGGCGCCGAATTTCACCGTCCAGCAGGGGACGACCACCACCACCTCCCGAGCAAAAACATGCAATACACTTTCGGCACTAATGATCCTAGTTGTTGACGCGTTTGGAAACACTAACAATCAATTGATCTACTTAATATAACCAAATCAATATATAAAACTAAGAGAAGTAAAATTTTCTTTGCTCTCAAGGTCGAAGGTGAAAATTACCCAAATAATATTGACTCCAACCGCCACAGTTTTCATTTATAGAGATTCGTTGTTTCGAACTGCGAGATCTACAAAGAAATGGCTACGAGTAAGCCAAAACTATGTTAAAAATGCTTACGTTATGACGAGAAGTAATGTCTTCGAGGCACCAGCGACAAGAAGGGAAGTTCCGTGTTCAGAAGGTGTTTGTCGGCGCCACCGTGGGGTGGGCATCTTGAAACCGGAGGTAATGGGTCCGTCGGAAGTTTATGTCTGCGTCTGTTAACACAGCCGTTGCTCCCGGAATTTGATCGTAAAACCACAATTGTGCAGCACTCACCGAGCCCCGGATAATGCTCTTGGCTCCCAGCTTCAAACTCATTTCGCGCGGGGCGATGCTTTCATAAAGGCGTGGGTGGCGGGCGGCTGCTGGGTTCAGCCCGCCCCGTGGCGCACTGCGCCGCATTGCGGGACTCCCAGGATGCGCATGTTTCACATGGTTTGTTTGGAAGCAGTTACTCATTCCTGACCTACCCAGAGCTCTTTTCTCATTTGTTAGTTACTACATTTGTTAATTGAATGTTTTAGCTATATCTAACTGCAGGATAATTTTAGAATAGAAATAAATGGAATAAATCATGTTGAAAAGTGTCGTGTAAAGAATGTTCATTAATGTGTATCGATTCAGCTGCCTTCTAGTTCATTCGTCCTCAATTAATAATTGCTATTTTCATTCAAGCTTTGGTGCTTTAAAAATTTGTATTTGTGAAAGAAAATGACGATTTCTCACTGCCCATCTGTAATCAGTTAATCAATATTTTAGTAAGTCCGTTTCGACACACACAGTTTCACCGCCACACACGTTTTTAACTGTTATTGACGTACAATAAATAAATAATGAAGTCCAGTAATAATTAGATTATCAACATTTCATCGACATCTTCCTTCCTCCTTTCTCCCTTTTCCCTCTCACTCTTCCTGAGTATTTACCGTCTTTCTTTCATGTCTTAATTTTTTTCTCTCCACTCGTTTCTTTTTCTTTCTCTCTCTTTCTCGTTCACTCTTTCTATCTTTCTCCTCTTTCTTTCTCTTTCTCTCTTTCTTTCTTCATCTTTCTCTCTTTCTTTCTTTATCCTTATCGCTTTCTTTCTTTCTCTTTCTCTCTTTCTTTCTCTTTCTCTCTTTTTCTTTCTCCCTTTCCCTCTTTTTCTCTCTCTTTCCCTCTTTTTCCTTCTCTTTCTCTCTCTTTTTCCCTCTTTCTCTTTCTCTCACTGATTTTTTCATGGATTCAGCGTCTTCACTAGCGTTGTTCGCAGACAGACGGACAGGCAGACAGAAGTTTTATTGTCATTCGATTTTTCGGTATCAAGGACCTACAAAACATGGATTCTGGCTACACTACAAGTGAGAAATATTGTTTCTAAATTTAGCAACTAGATTTATCCACTTTTTCGTTAGCAGGGGCCTGTAATAAGAGTTTTTCTGTCGAAAATTTGCCGTTTTTTTGCGGAGCATTTCTTAACTTTCTCTCTACTTTGCAGCGAGAAAGTAAAAAAAAGACTAGCTTTTAGTAAAATTTTCAAACATTTTCATCTGTGTCATCAATTCTTCGGCAAAAAAAGACTTTACAGTAAAACTCGCATTCGGGGGCCCTCACATAAAAAACTGTATCAATTTTCTTTCTATACATAGTACATTTCTTCAGAACGCATGTAGACAGAACCCACGTTTTGAGGAACTTTTAATACCGAAAAATTGGTTGACGGCAAAACGTCGTCTGTCTGTCGGTCGGGCGGTCAGTCTGTCTGTCTGTGTGCGATCAACGTTAGCGTCTAAACCATTCAGACGATTTTTTTGATATTCACTGATCGATCTGAATGAACTCAAGACCCAGCGAGTTTGCAACCGATATTTTGATATTTTGGGATACGTTATGTTAAGCCTCAGCAGCAATTTATCGAAAATGGCTCTAAATATTTTTGTTAAAACTTTCATTGGATAGAGCAAAAACGCTTTAAGTAGTTCAGTAGGTTTCATTTTCGTTTAAAACCTCTGAATTATCAAAAATACAGCATAACAACATAACAGCATAACAGCATAACAACAATACTGAAGAAATTTTCCTTAATGAAAGGTTTTTAAAAAATTTATATCATGAAAAAGTTCAGGTATAATTTGTTAACAACTTTAAATTTTTACATGGAATTGTGGTAATTTCTATTTATTATGAAAAACGACTGAATTTTTTACTTTAATTTTTCTTCCTCGGATAGAATAAGGAAGCTAAAAAACTGTGCCTCTCTCATTTTGGTTGAACATTCTGAATTTTAGAGAATTGCAAAAAAAGCAAATGAAACAAGAAAAATGTGCAATTGTTTAACTACGTTTTTACACTTTGCCCCATTCATTCCATAATATAATAAATATTATGTCTAAATGCACAATATTTTATTTCATTTAATTCCTTTTTCACATTTTAATAATAAGTTATTTTCAGTCTTTTATAAAGTCCTCTTTAGGAAAACTCTAGGAAAATGAAGAAAATACATTGTTAGCGAAAATAAAAAGAATTGTTTTCGAATCTAAATGAAATATGAGTTAAAAGTAACTAAATAAAACATAAATTGCAGGTATTGTTGCGTCCTTTTAATCATTGCCTAAAACAGTTAAATGAGAAGCAAAAAGACAATCCGAATGGGAGTACTTTTCACATGTCCCCTCAAGCAACATGTTCCCTCTCTCATATTGTGAAGTATCACAAATCTTGAAAAAACATTATTTTCTTGATTTTAAATGAAAATATAATAATAGGTAGTTTCTTTTGTTCCTCCGTACCTTTAGATAGAATACCTGGCGCGAGGGTGAGAACGAAATCTTACAAATTTCTTCTTGTTTGTTGATGAACTCCTTGTTTGCAAAGCGGGAGTCTACCCTCGTTCCTCATGACGGTGGCAGTTTCACGGTTTGAGGGAAGGCGTTCCGGCGTCGCGGATTCCGGGGCGGGAATTTTCCGCTTTTTGCGCTGACAAATGTCATCTCCCCCCCCTTCAAGAAGCCCGCTGCGAAGTCGTTGGCCCGTCGCATGCCAACGAATTCAACTCCTCCCACGAACTCACCAGCATTTCTACCTCCGTATTTACTGAGGGAATTCTCGTTTTTCTAGTTGATATCTGGGAGAGTTCTAGAGGAAAAATCTTTGTAATGTAGATAACTCTAGTCACTATTCATTTATTTACTTCTATTGCAGGTTTTAACTAATTTGGAAAACTTTGAAAACAACTTTCAAAACAGAGGAATGGAACTAATAGTATTGAGATATAAGTGCGTCATAGATGAAAATCATTAATTACCATTATTATATTCGCGTTTCCTAAAAGAAATTCTTGAAATCGGATTAGTAATTTCCTTAAAATTTCAGTCTGATGAAGTTCGATTCTGTTTAATTTTGGCAAATTACTTCAGGAACATACTACGTAATAAATAACATCTGAAATGTAAAATGTACGGTATAAATTATTTGGTTTCATAACTCTAACAATCTTTACGGTAAAATAATGAAAACAGCAATTCACTTTTATTTGGTCACCACATTTTTTACAATTATGTATGGACAATTTTCTTGAATAATATATTTTCAGAAGAAATTGCTGATATTCGTTTAACGATCATTCAACATCAGAATGCCTGCAAGCATATTGATGTAAGAAAGGTCATAAAACAGATATCGCTAATCATTTATGAAAGATTGACATTCTTTGTATCCCTTCATATTACACATTTATGATTTTCTAAATGTATTTTAAATGTAATTGGAATTCACACAATACTAAATAAATCTAAAGCACATTGATGACAACATGACTGATGGTATTGATAAATGATGAAAATGAACTTCAAACATGAAAACTACGCTTTATTGAATGCTGGCATTTAATCTTTTTCCGTCGTTCGTGACTAAGCGGTTTGTGGCATGCTCTGGGAACCATTTTCCCTGGCAGGCAGATATTGATAACGTTATCTCCTCTAATGGACAGAGGCAGAGAACCACCCTACACTAACGTGTTGACGACAGATACAAAATTAGAAACTTTGGAGTTCACTTGCAATGGAAACTTCAGGTTTATTGCGTTTGATAGTTTGTCATGCATCAAACCCACCCGCAAATCAAATACGCAAATTATACCACATGTTACGTACTTCCTCATGATGTTTTATCGTTAACTAAGCGAATTACATTCCAGACAATATTTAAACGCTAATGTATACTGATAGGTATTTGATTACATTCGAAACGATTAATCGTATTCTAATACTTAATTAATTTCTCTTACATACTTAATTCATCTCGAATAAGTCGAAATAATTAGTGAACAGAAAAAATGTAAAGCATTCCTTCGTGGTCCAACATGTTTGCTGAAAATTCGATGAACTATCTGTATCTCCGTATTGAAATGATGATAAATTACTTTTCCTTCCAATATAAAAATTAAAGAATTTCTCGAATGATTAAAAAAGTTATTTTAAGCTCATAAAGAGTGATTTTCTTCCTTCACAAAATGGCAATGGGAACTTTCTTTTTCGTAGTAAGAACATTTTAGTAATTTACATGTCTGAGCTATGGCACCAAAAATCTCTTTACACACTTTCAAAAATATTTTGACAAAATAACTTTGATAACCGTGATAGCAAAAGATTAAAAACTATACGAGTCATTCCAAGTTAAATGGTCTAAGGCGTGACCGTCTTGTATTTTGATGAAATTTTATATACCGAGTTCCACATGTCTCTAAGAACTTTTGCGGAGTTGTAGCTTCATAAGTGATTTTTTTTTAATATCACAGTTAGTTTTGAGCCCGTGTGACCCCCTGTAGCGTCGTTGTAGTACAGTTAGACTAAGATTTTTGGCAACCTTGAGGCACAATATGTCCTCCGTTATTCCTAAACAAATGAAACTGAGCTTACTTTTGTAACTTTCTTCGCTCTATCCAATGAAACTAATATCAATTTTGGTCACGCGGGGCACCTCCCCACAATTAGATGATTTCACATGGAATAACTCTAATAAAATGGTTAGTTGTCTGGCGAATCTAAAGAACTAGTGTAGAAAAATCAATATAAAAAAATAATGTTGATTATGTAAGAACAAATATCATGGACACTTTTTTATATTCTATAGAAAATCCTTTTTAAAATATTTCAATGATTTGTTTTCTACAGAATCCATTCCTAGTGTAAAGAAATCTGTACACCAACTGGTGCAAGAATTCCTTTCTCTCATTTATTCTCCAATACGCTTCTAATAATAATGAAAACATGTTTTTATCACATTTGTAACTCCACTTTTTCGGAAACCATTTCCGATAAAATTTCAAAAATATAGAATGAGCTTTATATGAAGAGCCAACAAAAGTTAAAATATACGTTTGAAATTCCGAAAGTCTCAAGTATGTTAAGATTCATCGTAAAATATCAAGTTTGGAAAAACATGGTATGGGTTAACCTCTGTAGTAGAAGATATAGAAAAAAAACAGATGAATGGCGACGAGCGAATTTTTGCAAATATCCATATTTCTAAATCGACCTCTGGGTACTTTACTGTATTACGTAAAATATAAAATTGCAACAGTGTAATGTTGCCAGTAAAGTAGGTATTTATCTTTCCACTCGCTCTCTCCAGTACTCGTAGGGCCGTGACAAGTTTTCACTTGAAGTGTTTTTTTAAAATTACAGACTTCTTTGCTTCGTAATCTTTGTGTGCATTTGTTCTGCGGAATTTTCCCGTTGTTTTGTGATTGGTGGCTTTTAAACAATCAGTGAATGTACCAGGCTGTCGATGTCACACGGAAGATTCAATGTCGCTCACTATAGATAATGTGTAACATAAATTAATATAATGTCAGATTTTTTAATCCAGATCAATTATAATTAATAGAGAAGGTGGCATTGGCCCCTGACGGGACAACACTCATGACGTTGTTGTATGGCAGATTGCCTATATCACTATTGGCGCCAGATCACTGACCTCTCCAAGCAGACACAGTTTGTTTGTTTTTTACATTTTTGGGGGTTATGTGAAAAATTTGATGTGGTAAAGTTCAATGGACTTCATATTCGGTTTCAGCGACCTAAGAAACACTAAAGTAACATGGTCTGACCCCTCGGTTAGAAATCTTTAGTTTTTATATTTTTTGAGGGATGTGAAAAACCTGATGTGATGGAGTAAAATGGACACCGGATTCCGATTTAGCGTCGCCGAAAACATATAGCAAACATGGTCTGACCTCCAGACACAAACACATTTTTTGTGTGACTGTTATCTATTATATTTTTGGATTGCATTATCAGGAATATCAGTCAATTACCGTGGTACCACCGAAAGATTGTATCTCTTATGGGAAAAGAAAAATCAATTAAATTGGGTTAATACTAGTTGACATTCCAAAAATATTTTGTTGTTATTATTAAAACATTATTGGAAAAAATAGTTTTAAATCTTTCTATGAATCATTACTGCATGATTACGTGGATTCATACAATTAGTGCATATAGAATTTCAGCAGAGCGTCATTCTAATAACCATACAATTTGTGTTCCTGTTGACATGTCGACTGAAAACAGTGCAAACGCACTCTCTAAACTCTCCTGCTTGCTTTGGCATCTTCTCTCAAACAGGCAACTTTTCAACTCCTGTGCGCATCCCGCGAGGGAGCGAGATGAGCAACCTAGTGTATCTCGTCCTGCAAGCTTTCGAGATCGAACGACTTTTACAGGGGTTGTGGTCGGGCGTGCGGTACAGCCATCGCGAGCGATCGGAACGCCACCGGACGACGGACAGCGAGCACGCGATGTGACCCGCGACCTCACCTCCGCCCCCACCGCCATCCTCGCCGTCCCCCCGGCCATTGCTCTCGCCGCCGTTCTCTCCGACCCCTCGCCCCAGCCCCCGCCCGCGTCCACCACACCCCGTCCTCACGCGCCGGCCCCCGCCCCCTACTCCCGCCACCCACACGCTCCTGTCTCCCTACAACCCCACACACCCCTCCGCATGCCTAACCCACTCCCCCAACCCCCATCTCCCCCATGCGTCTCTCCCCTCTAAAGCCCCCGTCCTCCCCATGCCCCGGTCCACCCCATTCCCCCGTCCTCCCCAAGCCTCCGTCCTCCCCGTCGCCTCACGCTCCCGCCCGCCCCACGCCCCCGTCCGCCCCACGCCCCCGTTCCCCCCACGCCCCCTTCCGCCCCACGCCCCCATCCGCCCCACGCCCCCATCCGCCCCACGCCCCCATCCGCCCCATGCCCCCGTCCGCCCCACGCCCCCGTCCGCCCCCCGCCACCGTTCGCCCCCCGCCACCGCCCGCCCCACGGCCCCGTCCTCCCCACGCCCCCGTCTTCCCCACGCCGCCGTCGTCCCCACGTCCCCTAGGCCCTCGTCCCCTACGCGCTCGTCCCCACTTTCGCTCACATCCTGCCTCGGCTGCCCCAGCACAGCCCCCACGCTCGCCGCTATCCCGCGTCCACCCTCCCCGTCTGGCCCCTCCGCCGGCAACCACATACCGATGCTTGCCCGCTCGTTGCTTGCTCGAACAAATAACTCCACCGCGACGCTCGAAAGCAGCCCGATCACTGCGGTGTACCTCAGGCCCCCTCCCCAGTCCGCCGGGCAAATCCCTTTACAGCCGAGAGGGGGCGGAGCTCATCTGGGCACACTGAGTTCAGTCAGCCCCCTGGCGTGAAAGTACAAGTGTACGTAGTGTATACTAAATGTGCCCATGTGAAAACACCGCACTTTGTAGAGTAAACTGCTATCAAGGTGAAAATTAATATATAATAAAAGAATAAGAAAACCCAACTTCGAACTGCCAGCCCCCTCTGTGCATTACAGCATTATCGGCCCGCACTGTGCAAGAACAACCATTCTAATATTGCTAAGCGTTGAGATTAAATTGCACAGAATGCCATACAGCGCCTTGAATTATATCGTAAAATATTATTTTTGTATTTTTTTTTCATCAATTTAATTTTATATGTATTTTGGATTTCTACACTTTTCTGACCTCCAATACTATGGGTCTAAATTTCGATAGGTTCCAAATCTCCAAAAATGATAAAGAAAATAAGCTAGGCGTCCTAAAACAGCGCGTACTTTCTCGCCTTTAGTAATGGTTATGTAATACTATTTATATGACAATTTTTCTTTGAATTAACACGCCTCAGTCATCATTTTTTGTAAAACTCATTTTAAATTGCAGTACATTTAGTGCGAAAATTAAATAGTTTCAAGCAATGGATTTTTTATTCAAACTTTAAATAAAAATATATTTCTGGCATTGAATTGGTAATATAAAGTGTAAAGTGTATTCACAAACACATCGGATGAGTTTTTTTGCCTACAATATTCTTCGTAAGCAGTGTGCGAGAAAGTAAAATATTTGAAAAATAAATAATACGATACTGAGAGCGTTGACAAAAAAATGCAAACTACAAATACGATTGTAAATATAGTATTGTTAATTGCAAGTATATTATTGTAAGAAATGTAAACCTGATGTGGTCGCTAATGACCTTGTTGTTTTAAAACGACCTAATATGAATATTTTTTTAAAAAATGCAAATAGACCGAAAAATATATAATACTGATTATTAAATAATATGATATTGTAATATTCTTCAAATATTTAAAAGTATTAGTTTATATTACCATGAAAGGAAGGCAGCCGTCATTATCGCCTTCTGTTATCAGTGCGGCGTTACGACAATGGGTTACAAGCAACAATGACCGCTCATCTATTCGTTTTCACAATTAACACAATTAAAGGACGCAATTTAAAATAAAATAACATAAATGAAATATAAACATAATAAATAATAATAATAAAATGAAATATGAAATAATATACAAATTCTAACTTATGTAACATCCAACTGCGTTGCACCATCATTCATTTACGTTCACGAACCGCAGTCAATTGGGAAGTGGGAAACATATTTGATGCTAAATTACACAAAAATACTTATATTTTCAAAGAATTCAGCATGACCTTACTTGAAGAACTGTTTTGGATTAATACATTTCATTGAAAAAATGAATCTTCATAATTGTAGTTCTAGGAAAACGTCGAAAAACCTTTGTTTTTTTTTTCATTTTTCGAGAGTAAAGTACCAATTGTATGTATGTAATTTTCAAAACTTTCAACCTTTTAACAATTTTTCACATCTCTTCTTTGAGTTGCAAAACGTATGTACCATCATACCAATTGTTTTCCTATCAGGCATTTACGATTTTATGTCTCTATTCGATTCATTTTTTGGCTCTATTCGACCCATACAGTGCTTGTGTAGCGTAGAGGTATAAGTGCCGGCACATTAACTGTCGGGATCTGATTTCGGGGTCAGTTGTGGGGGGACGGTTATTTCCTTCCTGTGCGTAAAAATAATTTCCTGAGCTTCTGTTTTGACCTCCAAACTGAAAGCATTATTTTTGACAATGGCTAAAAGTATTGGATAAAATGTAAATGGATTAGATAAAATGTAAAATTAGTCGCCAATCATGCTCACTGGAATTTCACGTGGATATATGGCTTGCCCGTGAGGCTGAAGTTCTTACTCATGTTTTTTCGGGCCGGACCCGGCGAGATCTGACTTCCGACACATAATTTTGTGAATCTAGTTTATCCACAAACTCCAACAGCCAAATACTATAAGCCAACTAGTAGATATTCCAGTTCATTATTAGTCCAAAAGGTGAAAAGATTCATTCGGCTAAGATTAATATTGAATCGTAATCAGATATATGAATTTTGTCATGTGCTCATCATTGCATAAGAGTAGATTTCATTTATTTCATTTTTCTTTGTATGAAATTATTAAATAATCATTTATTGACTAAACATTTGCACGTATTGGTAGTGAATCTGTAATCCTCTGATTATCAATTATTAGATCGAAATGGAAATATGGTGCATTTTTGACCCGGTTGAGTTTTGCGAGAGCTTGTCCCTTACGTCTATTCGCTTCAAGTTTCTAACGGAAAGACTTTGCAGAGAGGCGCTGCGGTTCGGGAGACATATTCGACGCATCCTTACCAGCAATCAGAGCATCAGGCACATCGGGCTCTGAACAGCGCGAAAAGTGCTCTCCAGGTGATTAGTTCTTGCGTATCTTGTGACTACAGATCGATCTATTTTTTCGTGTTTCCCGGCGCGTGTGCTATGGTCGTTTGCCCCGTAAGTGCAGCGCATGTTTTATCATGGGAGGCGGCAATGATCTCCCACTGGATAGTGAAATCCGGCTCCGACCTATATGTTGGCATGCCGAGTTTTCCTCATCCTTATAGCTCCAACCAGTTTCAGGCGAGGCAAGTTCTGAGCTCGCGACAAGTATGGTAGTGTAGTGCGTGTGAGTGCAAGTATGAGGTGAGGATAGTACAAGGAAGAAAAAAGATCATGCGCGGCCCATGGCCCGTTTATTAGGGTACCACTCCGACATTCGTCTGGTGTTGATCGGAGAAATCACGCAAAACCGAACAGAGAGAGTAGCCGGTAGCTAGAATTCTCCTCCCGAGACTTAAGACTACAGAAACGTTATTGGTAACATGCTTTCTTAGGTGGTGACAAGATTGTTAAAAAAATACTACTTACGATCTGTAAGATTTGAGTGTCAATTAGTAGCGGCACTTTCGATCACGTAAAATAGTATTATGCGAGTACAAGTGAATTTTGCTCTGCGCACAATTTGGTAAACTAATAAAACATTTTTTTTCTAACGCAAGTAGCTACATGTTACAGTGTGACCATCGAATAGAGGTTATCTAAATATAATTTCTACGTTTTCCGAAAATTTGTAACACAATTGCTATCGACTTTAAGAGATTTCTTTTCTATGCGCCGTTTTTATTGATCCGTCATGAGTTGATTCTAGTTTTAATGCAGCATTTCGATATTTTCAACGCGGTGCTCATTGAAAACCATGCAAAGTACTAATGAGACTGTACACATTTACCTAGAAAGACTTGATTCTATGTAAATAAGTCGAGCAGATTTCTAGCATGCGTCAGATCTTCGAGATAAAAATTGCCCGGAACCGTGCCCCCATGTGGCCACTTGTAGTTTTGTTGTTTTTTTAGTAATATGTCCTGAAAATTTATGTAACCCTTAAAATAAATTTAATATCATAATGATAAGCTTTTCAGAGGAAACTCTGAAAAGTATTTATTTTTTATTTTCTTTATTTGTATCTGTTTTAGATGATTATATATTTACTAACAGCGAGGGCAGGCATTTCGACTCGGCGATGCGATCTGGTGTAATCTCCGTCGGAATGCGGAACAAGGCGTGAGTGGCCCTTTCAGTCCTTCCCCCGTCTGTCCCGAGAGCGTTAGCCAAACCGGTCTAATAAATTTTTTGCATCTTTCTTAGAAGTTTTTGGGCTCCATTTATTCATTGCATATCACAATTTCTATCCTATAAATGCATCGTTATGAAAGGATCATTTCTCTTCTGCGTCTTGCAAGAACGATTTTTTTCACAACTCGTAATGAATTCACTGGCAGAAGCACAATGGTTTAACGAAGCACATAACGCAGACATCTTTATTGTTAAAATGGAGAGTCATTAAAAGTGAGTTCCTTACTATGTTCATTCCAACTGGTTTTTATCTTTTTGTTTTATAAATCATCTCCCCACGTTTGAGTCCATATTGTTATATCACCCTATATAGCTGGACAAGAGAATAGATGATTATTATGCATATTTAGGTGTTATTTTATACACTCACCTCTAAAGCAGCATTTTATGGACTGTTTATTGTCCATAAAATCTAATTGACTAATTGTATAGTATTTCCGGCGCTTTAACTGATACGGTTATTAGTCCCGTAAGTGTAGTACTGCGCAAGGAGACGGGACTGATGTTGATAAATAGGCGACCATGGAATCCCAGAACACATGTTGTGAAACTGATTACAATTGTTAACAGTGGGCCATGGAATATTGTAACACTTGTATTCTAATAATACTTATGAAGAAACTTATTTCAATTGGTTAAATTTGGCTTCTGATAAATTACTTGTATAAAAGGTTTATTGGCCTTGACTTGCAAAGACGCTAACACTAACTTTACAATAACAAACGTCACATCAAGAAAGACACAGTTAACTCTTTTCAACTTCATTCAGACTTTTTGTGTAGAAAGCTATTTTATTTCACTAAAGTATAATTTGAAATCGTAAAGTTAAATACACATTTCTGTACTGTATTAAATACAGCGTTGTTTTCGTTGTTTTTACTGCTCATAGTCTACACACTACTGACTGAGTTTTAATGGTGCAGAACCTTAAAGAATAAATGAAACGTTGCTAGAAATCAACGACCCGAGTTTACCACCAACAGTAATCCCCACTTCTATGATACTACCCTCATTATTTTAATTTCTAAAACCAACATTATTTAAACACTTGTGGAAATCTACAAATTTGAATAGAATCAAGTGTTCAAACAGAGTTGTATGCATCTAGGCTCAAAAGGTTTTTACGGAGTAGCTTTTGTAATTGCTCTTCCCCAAACATTTACTTTTCAGCCTTGTTATACAAATGTAGTATGTTATTTATAACTTCTTAGTGGGAAGGCTCACACTGGATGCCTTTCATTTATAATTTAGTCTTAACACTTTATAATTTCAATAAATTTAAAGAGTATGAATCGGTTTCCATGAATTCCTCGTTTCGTATGCTGAGGAATTTCCCACCAGAGACGTGGCCGTACAGTGACCTCCCCGTTCCTTCCCCCCCCCTCTCTCTCTCTCTCTCTGCGCCCATTGAGTTACCTCTGAGCGCCATTGAGGCACTTCCACACGATTCCGAGCAGCGATATTTCAGTACATTTCCAGGAAATTCTGAGAGAGAGGAAATAGGTTTTAGTCTGTTTACGCTCTTTCCTCAGAAGACAGTACAGTCAGTGCCAACTGGGCAAGAGATGAAAATATCTTACACCAGAAAATCGAATCTATGTTAAATATGCTTGTTTTAACAAATTTATTTTAAAATGACGTTATTCATTTTTGAACCATTAAAAACATTTTGGAATTGATATTAAACATCATATATCATTTCTCGTACTATCTGCATCCCCTGTCAATAATGACGTTATTATTTAAGTTAGAAAATTAATATTGTGTAGTACTGTCTTGTGAGTCCAAATTGTTGATTGCCTATGCACAGAATCCATCCCCTGGATAAGCTGTTTATTTTACGCTCTTTGTCGCCACCAGAAAAACGTTTGCATCGATGAAAGACGCTTTCATGAAAAACATAGGCCTCAGAAAAATTTCACAAACGTATTTCCTCTGTCGAATGTTCCACCACAGACCGAGAATTTGTGGCTCGTGTTAATATCGGCTAGCTGCCGGACTCGATTTTCGAGATTTAGTAGGGCTTCCATGGCCGTATTGATCAGCCCGTGGGAGGAGTGATATATCAAGACTACATGTAATCTACGTCCCCTTGCCATATACCAGCCACTACTACCCAGAGACACTAGTGCCGATAATGCGGCTGTTTATAGTTAGAATAGATTGACCACTACTAAAACATCGTTTAGGTTACCAATGTCATCTACTGCCGCACAACTCGGAAGCTGGAATGAAATATATAAACGAAAAAAACGATTTTGTGCACTAGATTCTTGACTGTCCGGGCGCGCCGCGTCCTAGACACAGTTGTCGTTTTGGTAGTCTTACTGCAAACTTCCTCAGGGTGAAATGCACTTTGTGTATGTGCGTGCGTATGTGTGCAGGCGTGTGCGTGTGTGCGTGCGTGTCTGTGTGTGTGTGTGTGTGTGTGTGTGTGTGTGTGTGTGCGCGCGCGCGCGCGCGAAGCGACTCTCCACTGCCGTCTTCACGTAACCCCATCACCACTGCTTCCTCCATAAGAAATTGGTGACAGTTATTTTATTGTATCATTATATGCGAAAAGAAAGGAGCGTCTTGTAATTCAATGATGGGCGCCATGTTGACTTTCCATTTTCCGATTCAAAGATTGAAATTTCTACAAGTATGTGGGAAACTTGCCGACCTAAAGAACTGCAGTCGCTGATGCAGAAGGGCTAAGGTGAGCAAGGTACTTGAGGTCGTCCCGTACCATGATTACGTGGCCTCGTCCTAGTACAGGAAAACCTGTTAAGTTGGACTCGTCCGTATGTTGGAGTCGATATGTTCGGGTAACGTTATTGACTTTTCTCACTGGAAAGAATTTAAATAGTAGCACAGGCGTTAAACAGAAGTATATTTTATTGTTGGAACGAGAGTTCCTTTAATATTTTTTCCAGCGCTCTATTAAGCGGATGACGCAAGCGGGTTGCAGCTCACTACTCTATAAGGAAACGTGCAAGTTTAGCAAGTGGTCGAAATACACTATTTTCCGAATTGTAGTCACATTCAACACAACTAAACAGCGGATAATACTGTTCTCAGACGCTTTATACTCGGCACTTGCAGTAAAATGAAACGAACTTTCGGACTAAATAAACAAATGAGTTACTTTCAGTTTCTGGTTAAATAAAGATGATGATTTCCTGTACGTAAGTTTAAACGTAACCAGATATGGTACATGATGTAACAAATAGATTATTTTAGCGATTCTGCTGTGCGTTATGATGATGAAACAATAGTGAAATGGGAAGTAGCGAAAATGGAAGAAATTCGAGAATACGTGTCACTAATCCACTATAGCATCATGAATCCCATCTGACAGTGTTTTGCACCTCGGTTCTCTCTGCAACGCCCAAGAATGCTCACGTTACATTGGACACCCTGCGCACCATGCAGTTGATGCCCCCTCCCCCACCGCCTCCCTCTCTTCTACACCTCCCTCACCATCGTCCCCGATCCCATCCACGCCCCCGCTCCCGACTTTGTCCTCGACTTCGCATCTCCTCCGTCCCCGTCCCATTCCCTGCTCCCGCGTCCCCATCCCCGTCCCCTTCTCCGTCCTCGTCTTCGCCTTCGCTGCTTGCCCCGCCCCCGCGACTGGCCATCCCTCCATTATTCAGTGGCGCCGTCCGCACGCGACGCATGGGAAACACGCTGTCCGCCACCTCTCCTCGTGGCCGGTCGAGCTTATTTCGAGAGGGGGCATCTTGAGTCGAAGTCGAATCCTAGACCAAGGTCGCGCATTAAGTATGCCAGAAACCCTCGGCGACCCACTACGCTCCAGCTTATGCGCTGACTAACCAGACTCCAGGCAGCGTTAGTACGCGGGAAAGAGTATAGAAGGCTACTTATAACAAAGAAAGCGGTACTCACGACAAATGTGGAATATTTTAGGTTGTCGACGACGCTTGAAAAAGGTGAAAACGGAGAATCCATTGTTCCGTACACTCCGCAAAGCCCCCGCAGGCTTTTCCTTGTGCACCCGCCGCACGGAGCCGGCGCGCCCACGGCCGCCTCCCCCTTCCCCGGCGGCCACCCACAGGCCGCCGAAGGGCCTGCTACCCCCTCCAGAAGGCCCTTCCCCCCGTGTCTGCTATACAGCCTCTAACGGCACATTCCCAGGGAGACTGCACTGGTCGACGCTCCGCGAGCCCGGGAACAACGGTTTTCACATTTTTTCTCTGCGCGTGATCGAGTGTGCGCTTCGCGCATCTCCCAAAAGCTGCCCTCGGCAGTGGAGATCCACGTATAGAGCCAGTGCGCTTCGCGCGTGTCGCAACACTGCCCTCGGCAGTAGAGGATCAAGCATCCCATTAGTTATTGCGCTTCGCGCAACGCGTAACGCTGCCCGCGGCAGTTCGGCACGATGCTCATTTGTCGGTGGCGGGTGCGGTGCGTCGGTGTGAGCTTCGCCGAACGGTGCCTCTCACACCTGAGGGTGCCGTGACTGGTCCGACCCATCTCAGGAGGGCCGCGTGCGCTGCAGGGAGGCTGTTTACGGGCCCGCCACCACACTGTGCGGGACCTGTATTCCTGCAACATCTCCACTACGCAACGCAGACGGCAACGCAGGCAAAGCAGGTCACTCCAGTCAGAAGGACCGCACAGCTGTACAAAAAGGAAAATAAACTTCTGCAGGTCAATTTCTTCATTAATTTACCCCGTCAACTCAGAGTCCATCCAATCAACCAGCCCAATCCCTCTCCCCCGTCCCGGGCAGCACGGCCCGGCGGCGGCGTGCATCACGTTGGTTAGAGAAGGCCCATTACAGTCCTCCGATCCCCCACCCACTCTTCGCTTTCCTCCCCCTTTTCTCTAACCAAGTTGGTCCTCCGTCCGGGATATCTGAGTTGACAATTTTTGCTAAATTCTAGTCATTGCACATGCTTATTTACTTTGCAGAGTTTCAAAGGATAATAATGTTTTCTATGTTGAACAGTGTAATTTGTGTATTGTAGTCAGATATAATCTTTAATTTTCAATTCTGTGTCTTAAAGTAATTGCTTGTCTGTGTGTAGTTCAATTTATTTATATGATTTAACTTTGTTCAGTGAAACACTCATTTTTTTAATCGTCAGGGCAAGCTTAATTTGTAAGTAATCATTCTAATCAGTAGTATTTCCTTTGCTCTAATGCAAAGTCAATGCAGTGTTATGTTTCAACTCAGTGTTAAACCAATTCATATTAATTCAAATGTTATGTGATATGCAATTCAGAGTTGATTTTCGCTTCAGTGTTAACGCTATTCATTGTTAATTTAGGTTTGTGCAAAGACAATTCATTGATACTTTTTCTCTTCAGTGTTAACGCTATTTATTGTTAATTTAGGTTTGTGGCAAAGACAATGCAATGATACTTTTTCTCTTCAGTGTTACCGCTATTTATGGTTAATCTAGGTTTGTGCAAAGACAATTCAATGATACTTTTTCTCTTCAGTGTTAACAAATTTTTCATTAATTTATGTTTGATGATGCAATTAATTTGTGTTAGGAGTAAGTTTAGGTTATAAGGTGTGTGGCATGCGTGTGTTCAATATGTTACAGGAATGCAGGTTCCCGCACAGTCATTGATCGATTTCTTAGTCATAGTTTTCAAGGTTATTCCCAGGTGTTCGGGTGCGTGTCTAGCGTACCGCACGAGTCCTAATCTTAGTCCAGAAATTAATTATTAATCATAGTTAGAAACAAGAATTTAATATGCAGAAAAGGGAGAAAAACTCCGGAAAAAGCTTGAAGCCGCATGCTCGGCGGCAGTTAAAATCATAGACAACCAGGCACGTTTTATTCAAAGCTTCGAAGTAGTCGATGAGGAAACGTACGAACAATTAGTTTTCTCGTAAAGAACGTTATTCTTAAAGTTTGGCAAACCTACGAAGATGATTCCAAACAGCTATCAGACAATTTCCCAGATGCAGAACAAGAATTCGATTTTGAAAACCGTTATTCGCTTTAATCTCGAAGGTAAATGCTCATTACGGAAACATTCTGCATTCCGTGAGACTACACCATCTGTGGAAGACTCACATCGCTCTTCACATGAAATGCCGTCCAGTGTAGTCAGGCTTCCTGAGCTTCCTAGTCCTCGGTTCTCCGGCCGTGATGAAGATTGGCAAGGTTTCAAAGATCTATTTACTGCGCTGATAATTGAAAATAAGAATGCCACCGATCTTGAAAAATGGCACTACCTTGTCCAAGCTCTTCCCGCAGAATGCAAAACAAATTGTTTTACAATTCCCCAGTGGGCCGAATAGCTTTGCATTAGCGTGGCACGCTCTAAATTTGCGATACCAAAATCCGCGTTGCTAGCAACCGCCCACATCACCGCATTAGAATGCCCTCCTGTGTTGGATCTACTAATCCACAAACATGGCGACAATCGTTGACCCATTATCAAACCCATGCCACGGCTCTCGACAATTTAGAGTTAGAAGTTCCTTTGAGTGAATTACTCATTCTTCATCGCATTCTTGCGCATTGTCCTCCCGCAGTGGTGCAAGAATGGGAACGAAACGCGCCATTAGATAAAAAATCCTCAACTGAAGGACTTTACAACTTTTTGTGAACGGCAGTACAAAATCGCTGCAATTAACAGTGCCGGTACGCCTGTCCAAACAGTAAACCGCCCCCTGAACCCAAACAAGTCTGGCCCGTAATTGCAGGGACCACCTAACAATGCGAGCAACAATAGCGGAAATAAATGTTCCTTTTGTGCCCACGGACACATGCTTCATCAATGTAACAATTCCGCGAACTATCACAAGAGGCAAGGTTTTCCTCATGTCCGTCAACAGCGGCTGTGTCATAATTGCCTTAAGAAATACTCAAAATCACATAATTGCTCATCATTCACATGTCGTCAGTGTAATGCCAATCACCATACACTGCTGCACGGGTATTTTGAGTCAAAAGTAAATATTGCGATTTGCAACGCTCAGTTGCCGGCGCTAGAAACTACGCGCCTTTCACTTCCACGTGCAGCCAACAGCGCTCGCCCGCAGTCCGCGAAGAAGGAAACTTTTCGCCGGCTATTGTTTCGCGGCACCGGGCCCAAGTACCTGCACCCAGACATTGCCCCCCGACGGTCATTCACAGGAATTCTGAATCGCTAGGGGTGTTCAAAACAGTGTCGCCGATTTGCCCGGGAGAGCTGTAGAAAACAATTCTAATAGCTCCGTCGCGGTGCAATCCCCGCCCTCGACGCACGTAAATTCGTTTAGTGCGAATGTAAATTCTTTTTCGAGCCGCCCTTACACCGTGTCTTTTACCGACAGCTGAATTCTAGTAAGCGACCGCTGCGGTAACCTTCATGCATGCACTGCCCTGTTGGACAGTGGTTCGAATTGTAACCTAGTGTCAGAGGCACTAATCAAGCAGCTTGACATTGCAAGTACAGCGGGATCGGTTGAGATCCAAACTGTTGGTACAGGCACTACGAGCTCGCGAAACATCGCTTCACTCATGATAGCTTCGCGTGTCACCCAATGGCATTGTCAAGAAGCTTTCATTGTAATGCCCGCCATCACCACAGACCTTCCACCGGTCTCATTCGCTTGCGGGGAGTGGAAAATACCTCCAAACCTCCCGCTTGCGGATCCGCGGTTTAATGTCAAAAAAATCGATTGATATTTTACTCGGCGCCGCCATTGCAGCAGAAATCATGTTAACAGGCAAAATTCCGTTATCAAAGGGAATGCCTATTCTCCAGAACACCGAACTGGGATGGATCGTGTCCGGAAACGTGCCATTAACCACCGCAGACACGCGTGAGTGCGCAGTGAGATCTAATTTCACTTATTCTATAGAAAAGGGTCTCACAGCAACTGCAGAAATTCTGGCAACTTGAAGAGGTACCAACCAATGTTCCATTATCTCCCGAGGAACAATATTGCGAGAAGGTGTATGCAGAATCAACGTCGCGCTCTCCAGAAGGGCGGTATATTGTAGCCCTTCCTTTCAAAAAAGACGCGCCGAAGCTAGGGAGTTCGCGATCGCGCGCTTTGTCCCAATTTTACGCGCTCGAAGCAAAAACTGTCAAAGGACAATGCCCTTGCAACGCAATATAGAGAATTTATGGAGGAATACATAAACATGGGTCCATGCAGGAAGCTCCACAATCCCATGTAAACTCACCGGTGTATTACATACCACATCACAGTGTGGTGAATCCTGATTCCCAAACTACACGACTGCGAGTCGTATTCAATGCTAGTTCAAAGACCTCTACAGGCTATTCTTTAAATGTGCCTTGTCCGTTCGGAGCAACAATTCAACCAGATCTTTTCTCGTTAACTTTACGGTTTCGTACTCATGTTGTCGCCCTCTCTGCAGACATTGCTAAGATGTATCGCCAGATTCAAGTATAATCCTAGGTTTTATGATTGGCAACGGATTTTCTGGCGCCCGGAGCCACAGCAACCAGTTCAAGAGTATCAACTTAAAACGAACACGTATGGTACCGCAAGTGCCCCCTTTATTGCGGTGCGCACGTTGCAACAATTAGCTGTGGATGAAGCATCCCATCTTCCTCGCATTCAGGAAATCATTACTTCACAGTTCTATGTCGACAACTTACTTACCGGAGCTGATACGACACAAGAGGCATTAGAGATAGTAAATTCGTTAGTGAATGTTACTAAATAAGGGAGGTTTTCCCTTACGGAAATGGCAGAGCAACGAGCCTAATGTTCTCGCTGAAGTTCCAGAAGAAATTAGGGAACATCAGTGTGAATCGGTGTTAGCGTGCTCGGAGGAATCAACCACCCACGCACTAGGATTGGCGTGGGACGCATTCCACGACACGCTCAAGCTCACTTGCAATCTTGAAAAGTTTCGCGAAATTCAACATTTTTCGAAACGACAAATTCTAGCGTGCATTTCGTCTATTTTCGATCCTCTCGGCATTGTAGCACCGTTAGTCATCCCGGCCAAAATCTTACTGCAAGAACTGTGGCAAGTCAATATTCAGTGGGACGAGCTGGTACCCCAAGACATAAATTGTAAATTTAAGGCTATGATTTCCCAGCTTCCAGAAGCGGTAACCATCTCGGTACCCAGGTGTGTATGCACCTCGCCAAGTTCGCAGCCCATAGAGCTTCACGGGTTTGCGGATGCCTCACAAAAGGCCTACGGCGCTTGAGTTTATGTCAGAACTGTTATTGCAAGTAAATGTGTCGCCACTTTACTTTGTGCAAAGTCTCGTGTGGCGCCGCTTCGCCCACGCCCCATTGCTCAACTCGAGTTATGCGCTGCTAATCAACTAGCCCGACTTGTGACAAAAGTGATAGCTTCATTAAAATGCAAAATTAGTTCTGTGCATCTCTACACAGATTCCACAACTGTTTGCGCTTGGATACAAACGCCACCCGCACAAACGTATTGTATTTGTTTCTCTTCGCGTCGCGGAGATTCAAGAATAAACTGCCACAGGTGAATATGTACGCACAGTGCATCGCCTATGCCTACTTCCATCAGAAATGTAACTCGGGCGTTCGCGTCGTGTACGGAACAATTAATTCACCCCCACTTCTCATTCTCGCCTTCGGCTTCGAGCCCGGGAGTCTATGTTCCGTACACTCCGCAAAGCCCCCGCAGGCTTTTCCTTGTGCACCCGCCGCACGGAGCCGGCGCGCCCACGGCCGCCTCCCCCTTCCCCGGCGGCCACCCACAGGCCGCCGAAGGGCCTGCTACCCCCTCCAGAAGGCCCTTCCCCCCGTGTCTGCTATACAGCCTCTAACGGCACATTCCCAGGGAGACTGCACTGGTCGACGCTCCGCGAGCCCGGGAACAACGGTTTTCACATTTTTTCTCTGCGCGTGATCGAGTGTGCGCTTCGCGCATCTCCCAAAAGCTGCCCTCGGCAGTGGAGATCCACGTATAGAGCCAGTGCGCTTCGCGCGTGTCGCAACACTGCCCTCGGCAGTAGAGGATCAAGCATCCCATTAGTTATTGCGCTTCGCGCAAACGCGTAACGCTGCCCGCGGCAGTTCGGCACGATGCTCATTTGTCGGTGCGGGTGCGGTGCGTCGGTGTGAGCTTCGCCGAACGGTGCCTCTCACACCTGAGGGTGCCGTGACTGGTCCGACCCATCTCAGGAGGGCCGCGTGCGCTGCAGGGAGGCTGTTTACGGGCCCGCCACCACACTGTGCGGGACCTGTATTCCTGCAACATCTCCACTACGCAACGCAGACGGCAACGCAGGCAAAGCAGGTCACTCCAGTCAGAAGGACCGCACAGCTGTACAAAAAGGAAAATAAACTTCTGCAAGGTCAATTTCTCATTAATTTACCCCGTCAACTCAGAGTCCATCCAATCAACCAGCCCAATCCCTCTCCCCCGTCCCGGGCAGCACGGCCCGGCGCGGCGTGCATCACGTTGGTTAGAGAAGGCCCATTACAGTCCTCCGCATCCCCACCCACTCTTCGCTTTCCTCCCCCTTTCTCTAGCCATCCATATCATTTATTCATTTTATTAACTATTAAAATTACTGTTAATTGATTAAAACGCCGTAATACATTCGAACAAAATAAACTAGTATCGGCTAGTGCTTACAGTGTTTTAACATTCTCACACACAACTCGGTGTAACAAACCACACACCTTTTATGACTTAGTTTATCTCCATTAAACATTATAATTTATTTCCGTAGGTGCCTCTCGTAGCAGAGATGATATAGGACATCGTAAACATTTTACTAAAACGATAACAATTTCGCAAGTGGATATTTGTGTTGCTCTACGAGATATGTCAATTTTTTTCTGACTTTAAGAATGTTAAAAGCACCGTTTACGTGGATTTAATTTATAATAGGCATTAAAAATAAATTAAAAACGTTTTTAACAATCAAATCATGTTTAGATTGTTCCTTAAATGCACACCTGTGAATAAATTTTCAAATCTTTCATGCTCTCACAGGTCTGAAAACGGTTGACCTTGAAAACAATAATCGTTATGGATCTGTCACCAATCGTATGACAGGACAATGAACGACATGTAAATTTATATTTGCATATCTCCGACATCGCATCTCAGGACCGGGAGAGACGGCTCAGTGCATCAACTTGATGTCACTGCAGTCCCTCTGACCGGGAGGTCCTCGGTTCGAGTCCCGACTGCGGCAGGATTTTCGACACTAGCTTGTCAGCTAGGTCGAATTCAGTCGCTGTCTGGAGGAGAATTCTAGCGGCCGGCTGCTCTGATCGGTAGTTTTCCGTGTTTTTTCCGATCAACACAAGGCGAATGCCGGTGCAGTACCCTAACAAATGGGCCACGGACCGCGCGCGATCTTTCCTTCCTCTTCCTTGTCCCATCCTCTCCTCTTACACACACACACACACTTACACTAACATGCAATACACTACCACACATGTCGGGAGACCGGTCGGGAGCTTACAGCTTGTCCTGGCTGGGGCGGTGTTCCGCTGGTGGGAGATACCTGGTTGAGGGGAAAACCCCGCTAGTCGACGGTAGGTCGGCACCAGATCTTGCCATCCAGTGGGGAAAAGATCATCGCCACCTCCCAAAAAACACGCACTACACTTACGGGACTAATGACCAAAGTAGTTGACGCGCCCGGAAACACGAATCAATTAATCAATCAAGCATCTCAGGAGATGCTCTCGACGATGCGAATTATACTTGCATATTACAAAGAAGTATTTATTTATTTATTTACGTTAAAAACAGTTAAAAACCGTGTGTGACGAGCTATGGGGAGAAGTGAATTTTGTGCACGTTTTCATAATTCTGTGATCTCTATCCTAAACCATATTCTAGTCGAATTTGAATACAGAAAAGAGAGGTTTTTTCGAGTTTTGTTGACAAAATATTCGCTCCTATATAATAAATATATTTTCAAAGGTAAATTAGCTATAAATTCCTGCCTGAACCCTCATGTTCTTTATGAAAGAATAATACTTTTTGCCGCGGTAATATGGAAAACGATAAATTGAATAAACTATATTTCCCACTGAAATTCAGAAGACGTGCACAAATAATGAAGTTACATTTATGTCCAGAAGCAAAACAAGGGACCATCTCAGCATTTGCTCAAGGATCAGGGAAACTTGACGAAAAACCTGATCGAGATGGGGGCCATCAACCAGAAACTGTGGTACAATACTTGTTAGAGGTTCTTTAGAATTATACAGTCCAATATGATAAATAATTACATTAACTATCATTATTAAAATTAATGCTACTTTCCTTTTTGATGTTGGCTATAGTCTCGAATTGTATAAAAACAGTTATGCAGCAGAAAAGATTTTTCTTGGGACTTGAACTTTTCTATCGAATTTAATCGTTTAATGTCTTCTGGCAAAGTGTTGTAGAGTAATGTACATGAATTGTATGTGAATTTTTTGTAGTGAGCTGTTGATACTGCCACCTGGTGAATATGATTACTATGTCGTGTGTTATACGTATAGACATCGGCGTTTGCTGAAAATATATTCCCGCCCTTAAGTAAGTCATTTTTGACAAAAACTACTGATTCGTAAATCAGGAGACAAGGTAATGGTAAAATTCCTAGATTAATAAAGAGAGACTTACAAGAATCACGTGGGTTGGATTTGCTTATTATTCGTACAATTCTTTTTTGTAATCTGAAAGTCTGGGAGCTATAAGATGTGTTTCCCAGAATATTATGCCATCAGTGTTGAAATCCGAAGGCTTGTGAATGCAACTGCCTGTACGTCGATATCGATATCTGGAAATCGGTTTGACTGTTGCAAATTGTCGTTTGACCAGTGACCCTGACCCGCTTTCAAAGGGTGCTCTCGTATTTTTGATCTTTGAAATAACGTCATTCATGTTTTTGCATTTTCAGGTTATCTATGTTGTAAAATAGAACTTTTAACTCTTTGTAGAATAGAATTAGTTCTTTCGTCGGATAATTTTATAAATACTAATTATTGTCTAAATAAAATCAAATAAATGATGCTACAAAATCCATAAGCACATAAATTCTCGAATAAAACGGACACTCAATATTATACAATTGGAAATTCTATCCAACTATTTTTTTCAGTCGTTGCGGTGAATAACTCTCGACGTAAAAGAAGCGTGGGGATTTAAATTTGTAATTTTGAAAGATTGCCAATTTTTTAAATTTAGCGGGCTTTAATGAAAATCGGATTTATACCGCACTCTTCTTTACACGAAACTCTTTTAAATTATTATCTGGTAATAGTAGGAATCGAATTCAGGCCTTTAGATTGGTACTCCAAAGCCAGAGACACTCGTTTATCGGGCAGGTGACATGCAGAAACCTGTGCATAAGTAGTTGCCTAACAATCAGGGCAAATATCGCATATATAACTCCGCTACATGAAATTTCCCATTGTATGATCATTGACAAAAAGTGAATAGTTCTCAATCCCTCTACATGTTTTAGAAGTTTGTAACAATTATTGTGTGACACCTAGTATAATTGGTAAATGGATAAAGTTGCGAAAGAAGCATAGGACCTTTAATTTGCTCATTGGATTCGCTATTAATTCCAGATATCGGGAAAAATAAAAAAATTAGTCTCGTGAAATTTTTATATCTCACAAGAAATAATTATTAAGCGAATATATGTCCACTGATACCAATTCCAATATGTAATAACAATAATAATAATAATAATAATAATAATAATAACTCCACCTAGGGAGTACACGACCTGGAGTTGGTGGTGGAGCTTGAGTACCCCCATGAGCCTTAAAGCTATGTCAGTGGTAGCCTAGCTACCGGTGGGGCCTCCCTTGCTGAATGGGTTGAAGGTGAGGGGTCAGACGAAGAAGTACTCCATTTTGAGGAGAGTGGGAAGTAAGTAGAGAGGGAAGGGTCATGAACCTTTGGACTTCCTGTTGTCGGCCCATAGAGGGTACAGGAGAGAAACTGGTTTGGCACACCAGGCCACTGATTAGAGTGGCGGCCCGAACCTTTGCATTAGCCAGCGAAGGAGGCTGCCTTCAGCAGTCAGTGAAATCCCGTAGGGTTTAGTAATGCCGAATGGCGATCGGAGGGACCCCTTGCTGGGCCCTGCGGGGGGATGCCCCGAGGCCACTGTGGGTCGCAGTAACGGATGGCAGGAAACAACCCGAGGGTTTAAGTGTGATCTGTGAACTCGAACTTGCGTCCTGCGAATCTTCAACTCAAACCAATGAGCAAAATGGATAGAACAAGCAATGTAATGAATCTTAACGTGCCTTGTTCTACCAATGTCCCATACCTGCTCAGAAACCGAGCTAATGTCACCTTGTCGACGTCTGGCCATCCCACGGATGCTAGTCCCAGGGACCCAGAGCCGGCAGTAGCTCGAAGCCATCGTCAGAGATGGACCCGGATGAATTAAAGGAGGTGATGTGGTGCTTTTACTACGCAAAAGCGAAAAATGGGGGCTCTGAAATAGAAGTTTTCAAGGTATGGAGAGAGCGGAACCCAGATACGAGACCTACCCTAGACTCAAAGAAGCTTGCCAGTCAACGACGATACATACTCAGCAGTGGAAAATTCACAGCAGATCAACTTGCTGACATTGAGAGAAATGCGGAATATGTACTTCGCTCGAGCAATCCACATGACGAACATGTAGAACTTGAAAATGATGATCCCGTGGAAGGTTCATCGCTTTCAGTGAAACACACGTCAGTGGTGAAAACTCATCTGGCAATGAATTACACGATAAGGACATGATGCGAAATCTCCTTCGGCGCGAGATAGAAAGAGTTAGTCAACTTCCGTTTGAATCTCGCGAACCGTTGAGGAGAATATACGAAAATGCCAAAGCTAAAAGAGTGATAGAAACAGTTAATTCGGTCTTAAATGAGGTGGTGGAGACCCCAGGCAGAGATCTAGATATTACTGAAATCAATCACATCATATATGCAACTGGATATCTAGTATCTCAGATAATTTTGGGGCCAGCCAAGAACACCGACGGCCGACACCAAAACAGAGTAAACAGCTCTGTACCCCCATGGATGAACAGAATTATGAAACGGATAGCCGACACCCGGCGTGAAATATCATTCTTAGCTGAGGCATCTTCTAAATCAACGCACACCTCTAAAGTTCAACGAAAAATATTCAATGTTGAACAAAAATACCAAATTGAAAATGACACCAGCAGGCTAATGGTAGTTGAGAAGCTAAAAGAGAAAATTCAAGCATGGGCTCAACGAATAAGAAGGTACAAACGTAGAATAGATTTTCCGTGTACAGAACCGGTTGTTTGAAACAGACGCGAAGAGATTCTATCGCAACCTGACTCAAAAACCGAATGGCAAAGCTGTTACTCCTTCAAAAGATGACGTCGAAGCATTTTGGACAGGATCTGGGAAGAGAGCAGATCCTACAACAAAGACGCATCTTGGCTTCAATCTGAAGTTGATGCTGCCGATGAACTTGTAGAAACAGTGGATGATGTTCACCAATTCTCGGAAGAGGACCTCTTCCAAGCAATTAAGAACATGGGAAACTGGAAGTCCCCCGGGATTGATAAGATCCAGATTTATTGGATTAAGAAATTAACAGCAATACATTCTCATCTAGCAAAGGCTGTTAATAAAATTTTTGAAAAACCCAAAGGAAATCCCGAAGGCTCACACGCGGCATCACGTATTTGCTACCCAAAGCGGGAGACAGCTCTTTGGCGAAGAACTACAGGCCAATTATTGTCTGCCAGTACTGTACAAAGTTATAACTTCAGCTATAGCTGACAAAATGTATAGACATCTAGATAAGAATCATCTAATGCCAGCTGAACAAAAAGGATGTCGTAAAGGCTCTTATGGGTGTAAGGAAATCTTGCTACTGAATAAAGTCAATCTTGAATGATGTAAAGAAACGCAAACGTAATTTGAGCATGGCTTGGATTGACTACCAAAAGGCCTTTGATAGTGTACCACACGATTGGATTTTGAAGGACCCTGGAGATCTATCGATTTCATCCTAGACTTGTTGAGTTTGCAAGGCTAGTATGAAGTCGTGGAGTACCAGGTTACTAATCCACAGCGGAAAGGAAGCAGTAGAAACCAGAAGTATTCAGATTAACAGGGGTATTTTCAAGGAGATTCACTATCCCCTCTGCTGTTTTGCATTAGTTTGATCCCACTATCGAGACAGTTGTCGCAAGCTGACTTTGGTTTTAAGCTCCATGGTGATGAAAGGCAGTATCACATTTGTTTTACATGGATGATCTGAAAGTGTTTGCCAAGAATGAAGCGATTCTCTCCCAAATGCTGTCTGTCGTGAATGACTTTAGCAATGACATCTGCATGAAGTTTGGTCTTGACAAGTGTGCAAAAATCAATTTAAAAAGAGGGAAAACTCACAACGTCTGAGAACATTGAAATTGATACGCACACTGTGATTCAAGATCTTGAGCCAGGTAAAACTTACAAATATCTGGGCATTGAAGAATGTGAAACCATCTCGAATGACAGAATGAAAGAGAGAATTCGTAGGGAGTATTATAGAAGAGTGAGACTGGTCCTGCAGTCCGCTCTGAATTCCAGAATAAAATATCTGCAATAGGTAGTTTGGCGGTACCTGTAGCCGAATACAGTTTTGGACTAGTGGACTGGACTGAGCAAGAAATTCGCACCATGGATCGAAAAACCAGAAAACTGCTGACAATGCATCATGTTTCCCACCCTCGAGCTGATATACATAGACTTTATGTGTCACGTAAGGAAGGAGGAAGAGGCCTCAGACAAATTGAGGCCTCCTGGCACAACGCCAATAGTCAGGTTGGGTAAGTATGTAGTCAGCCATCAAGACGACCCTCTAATGAGGCAGGTCAATGAAATCTGACCGAAGAATGGGAAACAGAGGCATTGTTAGTGTAGCAAGAAACATTGCGAAGAAAACTAGGCAAGACACGTCGAATAACACAGACACTGAACTTCTGATGCTGCTAAACATGAAGTGTGAGACACAAAAAAATGTTAAAGAAATCGTGGAGAGACAAACCACTCCACGGTCAATACCTAAAAAGAATGGACAAGGTGCAGATCAATAAAGATCAATCATTTATGTGGCTTTAAAAGGGGAAGGATGAAGCCAGAATCGGAAGCACTTGTAATAGCTGCCCAAGATCAGGCCTTGAGAACACGACATTATGATAAAGCGGTTCTCAAAATTTCCCAAGATGACAAATGCCGCATTTGCCTGGAGCAAGTAGAAACCATTGATCATATTGTCTCAGCTTGTCCAATTCTAGCAAGACCGAATACCTTAAAAGACATGACAGGGTGTGTAGCTACCTCCACTGGCAGATCTGTACCGCCCTCGAAGTTCCAAACACATGCCCCAAGTGGTACGAACACTCACCGAAACCGGTGACGTCTGTTGGATTGTGTACGATATTGTACGACCAACAAATTCAAACTGATCGCACGATAGCGGCAAACAAACCGTATATAGTTATCCGGGATTTGTCGAAAAAATCGTGTTTACTTATCGATGTTGCTGTACCTTGCGATCAAAACGTCGTTACCAAGGAGGCAGAGAAACGTCTTAAATACAAGAGTTTGGAAATCGAGATCAGCCGAATGTGGGGCGTAAAGCACAGGTCGTGCCGATAGTTATCGGAGCTCTGGGATTTGTTCCGCAAAATTTGAGTAAGAACTTGTCTAAACTCCCAGGTAATTCAAAAGACTGGGAAGTGCAAGAAATTGCTTTATTTGGAACAGCCCACATTTTGCGTAAAGTATTGTAGAGGCACTGATAGTCACCGAATCTGCTCCTTAGGTAGCTGGTTGCAACCTGGAGTAGATTTTATATTCAGCCGACTCATAAGATCTTTAGTCGTGATGTAATGGAATAATAATAATAATAATAATAATAATAATAATAATAATAATACAGTACAACCTGTCCAAGACGGAACCTGACGGTTTCTTAAACAATTTCCGTCTTTGCAGGTTTCCGTCTTATGGAGGGTTGTAAAACAATCACTACATAACTTAAGTGCAGTATTTTTTATATATGTAGTAATGTTACAGAAACAAAATAATGAAAATAAAGCATAATTTATCACTAGGGAGGATTTTAATGATATTTTCTTTTTTCTTTCATGTTAGAACAATGCCTTCTCAGGACAAATATTGTAGGAAATATAAGCAAATTTCATCCACGCGATTTCTGAATGCCTCTCTTCATTGATCATGGAATCACTTGCCTGTTTATTTACGAATCTGAAATTGTTTATTTTCTTTCCAAAACTGACTTACTTACGGGTGAAAACATGTTTTCTTGCAATACTGATTTTTATAATCACAAAACACGTCGAAGGAATAATATTCATCAGGTGTCAATATCAACAGTTCACTACAATACATCCATATAACATATGTATATTACTTTAAAACACATTGCCAGATGACATTAAACAATTAAAATCAATATACATGTTTAAGGTCCAGTAAAATATTTTCTTCTGCATAACTATTTTGATACAATCAGAGAAATAGAAGAAAATAATATTTATCTTAACAGTGATGTAAACTTCATTAGTTAAAATTTGTACTCTATAAGTTTAAAAAGGATAAATATACATTTAACAAGTCATATACTTCAGCTTCTGGGTCAATGATCCCATCTCGATTAGGTTTTTGGCCTAATTTCACTGATCCATTGAGCAAATGGCCCTTTGCTTTGTTTCTGGAGATATAATGTATCTTCACTATGTGCACGTTCTGTGGATCTCTCCTTTTCCTAGTCGTGGTAGAAGTAGAGCCGGAACCGTGGGTTGCTATTTTGTTAGAAATACTAAAAATCATATGATGTCTTTATTTACCAATAGAAATAAGTTTTTAGCCATGTTTATTTAAAATGTAAGTGAAAGTTCATCGATATTGTTGACAGCCCTGTAAACACTACAAAACAAGCTTCCTAGATTACTATTCTTATTATTAGTACAAGTCAAGTAAAATTTTCGAAGAAATTCTGTAATAATTTTATCATTTCTTTAGTATCTTCATTTCCTCAGGATATTGAAGTATTTGTAATATTGTTAATGAATTTAGGATGTGGGATACAGATAACAGACTACTATCAGGAATTATTCCCAAAGTCTGTAACAAAAACATAAACTTTACTTCCAATATTGTTACAACTTAATACACGAATTATTTTAAATATTCACCTCCGCTAACCAAAGTTAAGAATATAAATGGAAGATGTATCCTCTACGAAACTGGGCCTGTATTGATCTCACCAACCAGAAGAGAACATAATGTGAGTGGGAAAACTGGCCTATTGGAATTTGAAACGTGAAAACAGTCGTCATTATAGATGTTTTTATAAATGTTTCATTTATAAGCAACTAGTTTATTTGAATAGCGAATAAATGAATATTAACGCCCTTGCATGTAGCACGAATTGAACTTCTCTTCCAGTAGAGGTTTGCGTTGGTCCCAATGAGGCAATCCGCCGGGATCAGGGTAGAACTTCTAGATGGCTTGTTCACATCACTCAGAAGCTAAAAAATTATGCATCTTTTCTGCTTTTCTCATGGCCAAACCTGCCATTAAAGAAGAACCGATTTCAGGGTAAAATAATATAAAAGAACGAAATCACTAGTCAAATTCCACCCAAAAAAATATATTTGCCTTTGCTAATAGTTTTTATTATATGGTAGCAAACATTTTCTTTACAATTCTTGACAAAAGCGTTCAGTTTCATTTGTATTTAGAATTCAACTTATATATGAGTTATGGAGGGATCCCAGAAATTAAGAAAACGTGTACGGAATTTACTTCTTCTCGTAGTACGTCACACACATTTTTTAACTATTTTGGCGTGAAATAAATACACAAATAAATAAATAAATGGAGGAATTGTGTGAAAATATAAAAATAATCGCCAAAAATTTCACAATAAACATCAGTTAGCAAAGAACAACAAAAGTTAAAAATGACGTCTAAAACTTCCTTTATAACAAATAAAACCCACCAGTTTCATTTACGTTACCCCCTTTAAATAATCACATTGATCTGCTATCAGGAAGACACGATTTATCTAAGAAGTTATCACGGCAAATACTATTTTTATCACGTCTAAACGAAAAGAAAGAAAACATCTGGGAGATTTCGCTGTGTTTAACCAAGTTTTCGAGTACATTGATATGTTCATGAGAACCAAACCCCGTACATTCTTCATGGACTGTGGCATAAGCACCCCAAGTCCCTTATTAAAGACAATTTTGCCTACTGGTACTCTTCGAAAAGTATGCGATCGTAGCTTGAAAACCAGCGTCCTTATCTACCACCTTTGAGAATAACAGTTAAGTAATTGATCACATCACGAGATATTTTGAGTGAAGAGAGTAATTCACTGGAGATATTTTCGATTCTTATCATTCCATCATTTCCGTTATCATTCACAATTTCAGGCATTATGTTATATTGACATCAAATGCTTCTATCATAAAACATGCCGATTCGAACCCAAGCCGCCCTTTTGGGCCCTTTTCTCGGCGTACAGGTTAGCTCTAACGAGCGAACCTAAGTGGCATCGGCCTTTGTTCTGTAGGCCGGCAGGGCAAAGTTGCCCCTTTGGGACTCGAATAGATTCCAGGTGAATGCCGATAGGGAATTACTCCCACATATGCCAGCAGTTAACCGGGATCATTACCGGGAGGCCTTAAGATTCGAGTCCTGTTCGTGACGGATTTTCAATACTAGTTGCTCAATTAGATAGAATTCAATCCCTGTCTGCAACAGAATTCTAGCGACCGGCTTCTCTGATCGGTAGCTGCCGAGCCAATCCCTAAAGAAAGGGCATCAGACCGCGCGCACGAACTCTCTTCCCTCGTCTCACCTTTCATACACACACACACACACACACACACACACTACTAAACACAAAATTATTACAAATGTTGGGAGACCAGTCGGGAGAGCGTGTATCGGCTGGGGCTTTTCCCCAGCTGCCGAGGGAGATACTCGGAGAGAGGAAAATTCACGAAGGACGGCGCTGGATGTCACGTCTCAGCACAGGGGGAACACCTCCAACTCTCATGATATAACATACACTTCCTTTATGGGGTTATTGACCTCAGAAGTTGACGCGCCCGGGATCTACACTCAATCACTCGATTCCTTTCATATTCAATTTTGCAGTAACTCCAACTATTTGCCGTATCTACGACATTTTGTATCTACATTGACATCAGCTGTCACTTGCGACAAAAATGCTGAAGAATTCGAACGAAGGGTTACGGGAATGCGCAATACAGTTCTCGGACTGCACACACACATCTAAGCGTAATGAACACGGGATTCTGGCCAATGTCCCCGCACACATACACAAACGTCACCAGCCAGCAAGTGTCGTTTCGCTTTGCGCAGTTGAAGAGGCTGACACCCACCGCGAGGGGAAGGTGTCAGTCACTCAAACGCATCCTGCAAGCCTGCTCTCGTGCGATAACATCCTGCGCGTACGTGACAAGCGAACGAGAGAGAGCGTCGTGTCACGTGGGAGTGCTGCCAAAGTGAACGTCACGAGGGCTGCCAAAGATCCTGTTCCAAATTCTCTCATGGAAACAAGGAATGACGTCATGCTCTCATCATACCTTCCCACATTCCAGTCAATTTTCAACGAGAATGTGCACAAGTGCACACATAACCAGTAAATACTATTAGACTCGAACTGAGATCGTAATATTCCCAAAATCAACAGTTAGTTGATGCCAACAATTTATAGATCAATCAAAAAAATTATTCCGAATTAGTAAAGTTATTAAATTAAATTGTACATTATATAATGGTGTCAGGAAAAGTAATGTGTTATAGAAAAACTAATATAACACTAGCGATGACCACAAACCGGTATACCTTTCTCCTCCGCAAACAAATTTTGCAGTATCAAGGACTCCCAAAACAAGAATTCTGACTACACCACCGTGTTAGACAATGTAGTTTATAAGCATCTAGATTTGTCCACTTTTTTAGACGGCGGGGCTCCACAATATGAGTTTATCCTGACGAAAATCGACAATTTCTGTTGCAGTATTACAATACATTATCTTTACTGCTTATGAACGTAAGTAGACGAGATAGTAACGAGTTTATCTTATATTGCATCTTATCGCCATGTTTTGTCATATATTGCATCTTATACCGACGGTCAGACTTCCCATAAATGATAAATAAATGAATAAAATGTATTATTATAGCTACATTTCAACTTCAAAAATCCGCTAGTATTCTGCTCCAGACAGCAGCGGCTGAATTCGATCTATCTAGCTAGCTAGTGCCGGAAGTTCCTACCACTGTCGAGGCTCGAACCCTAGGACCTCCTAGTCAGAGGCACTGCAGTGACATCTGTTGGTGCCCTGAGCCACCTAAGTCGGTATATTCAATCCGATATCATCTTAGTCTCATCATTACTGAATTAACGAAACTTTACAGAATTTATTTCTTGTTGACTTTCTCCTTGCTAACCCTACTCGATCTTGGTGTAGTATCGCGTAAAAAAGTGGAAGTGATTCTATGAAACTCGCTCGCCATGTAGCTATTTGAGAAAGATGATGGTTAGAGCTCCATTTTCTTTCAACGTCACCAACTAGAAGATGATGTTGAAAACAATGTTCGGCCCGCCTTTACCTTCCCAGTATTTATTGCTTATTTTAACTATAGTTTAAAATTGCTTTTTTAAAGATATTGTATATTATACAAGCTGTTTCAGAATAATTCTTACAAACTCTTAGAGCATATAGGGGGATGAAGATAATATTTTTTGCCAATGAACGTATGGTGGGAAATTTAATTAATAGCGATATCTCCATGCAAATTCTGTCGCAGAACCCCTGGTGGACAGGCAACCCAACCTGCACCAAAGCGTGGCGGGTGTGCATTTTTGCCCCTTGCTATTAACAAACCCCCTTTTCCAACCCCCTGAATGCGTCCAAATCACGGGCCACAAATCTTGTGTCGAGGTTACCTTTTAACTGCTGCCTGTATTGCGCGTCATTCTTGGTATAACACTCGTTCTATTACTTTTGTCGCTGTTGGATCGGCCGTGGTAGAGAGTTATACGTTTGCGGTGTACGCCGACATGCTGTTTGTTTACGAGATGGCCGAAAGCAATGTAATAACTGCTAGAAGCCTGTACGTGGAGCGTTTCCCTGGCGGGCGCATTCCATCGCACAGTTTTTCAGACGAGCGGACCAACGATCCTTGGCACGGGCTCGGTTTTGTTTAAACAGGCGTTCGAGTAGGGCATATGGGACAGTCTGCCCCAAAAGATTGGAGATGTTTCGCAGCTGTGACATTTAGTGCATCCACCAGTGCGATATCCATTGCTCCACTATGCAAAGGAATTAAAGTAACGTATTTCCTGTTCTACAAGAAAAGACACTATACCCTCCTATTACAAAATTTGTAACATTTGCCTCAAAAAAACTTTTCACCTGTGCCGTACAGTAGGGTTTTTTCGGCATGAACATGAAATGTCTCGGACATCCCTCACAACGTTTACCTCAGTGATGAAAATACATTTCAAAAACTCTGGATTTCTACTTCAGAAACAGTGACATGTGGGCCGACGAGAATTCTCTCAGCGCGTTCACGAGCGGACATAGTGACGTTTCGTGTTAGCTTGTCACCGCCTGCCTTTTTGTCTCCCTCCCAATGTCGGGTGATGGCACGATAGGTGAGGCTGTTACCAACCACCTTGCGCCTGGTCCAACTATTGGGGTAAAATTACCTCGCGTATGGGAGGAGACGGGTGACTCGAGTAATTTTCCCTTGTTACTCGTTGTTGTAACTCCAATAAAGTTAAGCCACAACGCACTCATATAAGAAAATCCTAGCAGACATTCTTTCCAAGGGAAAGGGTTCAAGATTTAGTACACTGGGATAGATTAAGAACACTTTTGTCGTACGTTTTACGAAAAATAACAACAAACCATATATTCTGTACTGAAAATTAGTACATCAACATGACATGAATTGATTATAAATGTCCTGTTTGAATCTGGTATCCAAAAGAAAAAAACCCAAAAAAATTATTACAAATTGTAATCAAATCTAATTTGCAAATAAACCCTTGAAATCTTCCAATTAGATTCAATGAATGGATTCAAGAATCTGAATTCTAATAATACATAACTAATACATGAATATCCCTACACACATTTCCTGAAATACACCTAGAATCACACTCACTCAAAAATATTGTACCTGAAATTACCATTTATGTATAATACAAATCAACAATATCAATACCATGTTTTATCCAAAAAAAAAAAGAATATCAATCTTCTACTTGTTCTAACAAATACACTTGATTCAATTAGAATGCATAACTGTAATCGTTATTACAATGTCTAATCTTACCAACATCAAGCTAAGTTCAATTAATCTACTTTTATGAGATCTCAGATTTCAAAAAACAAAATGTTAAGTTAAATGCTACTCAGTTAAACTTTGCATTCAACATAATATGTCAATTGATAAAATAATTGTCTATCTTTGCTCCTGAATTCATTTTCCAGTAACACTGTTTAAATATGTGCGTCCAGTAACGAAACTGTAATTCGATTTGGCACACGGATATGTATTCAAAAACTCATGAATAAAGTTAAGCAATATTACAGTTAACTATCTTGTGAATATGATACTAAAACTGTTCTACACCTGGCCCTCGTTTCTGCCGTTAACTTGAAAAGGTTTTGCCGAACTCACGATGTTTCCCGCGACGTGCGAAGCCTTGAAGTTGTTCAGGGTCGTCCGGAAAGGAGCTCAGACACGAGAAATCCCGTTGACTGCACCGTTCTGCTGGGGCTCGCGTCGTGGCGTCGGCGTTGCAGTAACGTCCAATGATCGAATTTTATTCGGGCTGGTTCAAGTATTCTTTTCTAAAAAGCTGCAATAAATCACACATTGCTTGTAACACTTCTATCTCAGCTAGCTACTCGTTACTTTTCCTTTCGTTTCAAATCATGTAATCATTCTTGTTAAGTATTCTTCCTTTTTTTTTAAAATGATTCACGTTTCATATATTTTATTTATTCCCTCTCATGAATAAATTATCATAATAGTAAGATGAGTTACCTTTTCTAAAAGCTTGCGTACTGTCGAATCTTGAACTGGCGATGTCCGTTGATCCAAAAGTTCGTTCAGAGTGGTTCAGAATACCTTCTCGTTCGCTGACTTTCATTAAAATGGCCGAGTTGGACTCTTCTTGTTCTAAAATCTCCAATATTCATTTGCTTTAATCCTATTGGTTGTTCGTGTCGTTCCGGTGGACGATTTCATTATCACGTTTCTAATACTGGTGATAAGCGCTCCTGTTAGCTCATTTAAAACTATGTACGTCGCCTGGCGTTCTCTCTCGGTTAGTGTTGTAACTACTAAGTCTCAAAATAACAGAACGCGTTTACGAAAAAAAAACAGATATTTTCTAGCCGTAAACGGCTTTAGCGGTTACAAGCTCTTGGACAGAGGCGCGGAGGAAGTTCTGGGGATTAGAATTTCTGCCCAATATACTGTAAGCAATCTACATCAGGCATTTTCAAAAAATGTGCTACTACCTTCATCAGGCTTCCTTGGCCGTCACTTCGAGTAATTTTGAATAAAAAGTTAAATAACAAATATTAAAATATTAGTCACGTAATTTCATTGCCAGTCTCCTGTTCTCGTCGTTCCCTAAAGATATGCTACCCGCCAAGCATCCATGCTATTATTAGTTGTCTACCAATAAGAAACTCTTTGTCAGAATTTAGTGGATGCATCTCTGTTAAATAAATTTTCCAACTATATGTTCAATGAAAAACTGATCATCTTCGACCACCTTCATGTCCTACAAGTTTATAGTATTTATTCTTAGACTCCTGCATTTCATAATAAGGATATTCTCTCGGAGTGCGCACTTTAAACTTGCCGACATAAACCACGCAAACAAAATGTTAAGAAACCTAATAGGTTTCCCTCATCTCAGTCATGCGATTACTGCGTTTAACCAATCGATTTAGATACGGACCAAATCCATCATGACCAGTCTTGACCTCTTGTTTACACAACTTCAGCTGAACACCATGCAACCGTATTTACTATTATAAAATGCCACAAGAATCAACAGTACGATTATAACAGGTATCGTTAAGCTACTGAATGTCTCTTGTAGTTACGAAGCACTTTGGTGAATGGCGAGTGAATCTTAAGAAGACAGGCACGCAGTTTGTGAAGCCCTGTTTGAGACAAGTCGATGCGAGGAGACCTGACGTTCTCCAGCATCCATTTGAGTGGACACTTAAGACGAAAGTTAAACGAACGAACCGTGCATTGTCCGCCCACAAGCGGCTTTCAAAGACGAAAGCGACGCAATAGTGGACCAACTCGTGGACTCAAGCAGCAAACTTCCTTATCGAAAGTTGTTGCTTCATTGTAATTAAGTAATTTCTGCGTAATTCGTTTATGAGCGTGGTACGTTATTGCCTTGGAATATTAATCAGTGACCCTCTAGGATCTTTCTCAGCATGTAAATATCTAGCGCCCGACAAGTGTCGTGTACGTAGTGTAAGTGTATATGTGGAGGAAAGCGTATGCGTATGTATAAAGGAAAGGTGGCGCGCAGTCCGTGGCACATTTTGAGGCACGGCTCCCGTATTCGGTTGCCTAGTATTAATTGGTAAAATGACGGAAAACTACTGATCAGAAAAGCCGGACGCTAGAATTCTCCTCTAGAAGTTGTAGAATTCGTCCTAGCTATGAAGCCATCGCAACTGGTCCAATCATGCGGCTAACCATTGGGGACAGGGTGGAAAAGAAAAATTTTTAATCCACTGAGCTTGTCACGTGGTTTGATGATCTAGAATTGATCAGAGACAAGCTCGAAAACATTCGATCAGAGCCTTTTCATCTAAGAAGTAAGATTTCTGAGATCGATCAATTCAACCAATGTCATGTCAACGTTTTTCTTGTTCAGTTTTGAAATATTTTACTTCATCTCAAAATATTAATTGAAATGCTATAAAAACAAGCTGAGAGTTCAATTCCAATGTGGAATACTATACCTTGTGCAAGCATGAAGATGACATTTTAAATGACAATTACGTAAGGCTTTTACGTTTCTGAAACACTTTGTGTATGACTGTCATTTTCAACAATTTAACTTAAAAGTTAACACATCTATGTTTTGAGGATGGTATGAAAAAAGGTTTGGTGCAAATAATTCATTTAATTTGATTTATTTTCGTCAACCAGAAAAGCAAATACGTGACGTATGGAGGAGACAACCTGCGCACGTTTTCTTGAGGTCCAGAATCCCTGCTCCACCATTTACTATCCACAGTTGAATAAAAGTATTCAAACGAGAATCAAAACAGACTTTTGACATTTGCCCTTTTAACAGTCATAGTTACTGTATCTTCAGCGTGGCTACGCTGGAGTGATGGGAATAAATGTATCTTTACAATGTGCACAATGCACATAATTTGTTGAGCTCTCCTTTTACTACTTTGGTATAGGAGTAGAGCCAAGGGTGTGAGTTGCTATTTTGTTAGCAATACTAAAAATTTTAATCTGATCGCTTACCAATGCAAATAAGTTTTCTATATTTCGGGAGCGAAAAAGTCTAGATTTAAACAGTGCTAACCTCGATCTGTGTTAACGTTTATATCATCGTTCAACTACGTAGAAATAAAAAGTTGAGAAGAGATTCTGAAGCTCAGTAAACGTGCACTGATTATAGTTGTCCCCATCACGTCACGTGAAGTTCTTACTGTCATTGACGAAATGAATCAAGTCAAAATCAAATGGCCAATGCCTCAGAGTCTCCACGCTAATGGGTAGCTCGTCGTTCGTATCCGCGATCCCTCTTTCACACAGAATAAAAGCAAAGAACTGTTTTGATATTTTTCGTATTTAACCGTTCCCCAAAACTGTTTTTCTCCTGTGCTTTGAAGCATTTAAATTAAAATCTTACAATTGAGAACAAAAAGCTCGTCAATACAATAGCCATCCTAACAACCACTAACAATAGGTAACTGAGATTCACGTGCAGAACAAATAAATATAAATCCTATTTTCATTAATATCATTTTATTAAGTTCATAGTTTGCATTTCTCTGTTTAGTTCATGATAGACAGTTCTTAACAGATAAATAAATAAGCGATAAATAAGTAAATAAATGAATGATAAAACTTTGAGAGTCATGGTTGAAAATGTGTTTTGGTTACTTATACATTCAATTATCAAATTTGTAATCACCGCAAATATCGGTAAGTTGTAGGTGATAGGGAAGTGCAATAATATGGATTAAGATTTTTGCAATAATAGTTTTTGTTACGCAAGTGATTTTTTCTGTCCCTTAAGGCCAAAAACAGCTTCTTTTCTATCGTCTATTTGCGCATTGACAAAAAACATAAAACACATGAACACGCTCTGATTCGTATTTCTATAAATGAAAAATACATACAGAAATCAATACATATATATTCACATATTGCGCAGTTATCTGAAAGTGCACGTTAAGATTAACATTATTTGTTCATATTAGTGTATATTTAGTGCGAGTATTTTTTTTTAATTTAGACATTCATTTATAAACGTGTTTAGTTCTAGTTCCAAAAAAAATTATTATTTAATGAGGAAATTACGATTTAATTACTACCCATTTTTGTGAATACTTTTACAAATAGCAATATTATATAATTCTCAATTGTATTAGGTATGTGATAATGACCTCTCTACTTGCCCAGAAACCTCTGAAAATATTTCATCAAACCCTGAAAATTTAACTAAATATTTCCTCAAATAAAATCCAGGAGTACATTTGGCGCAAAACATCTTTGAGAATTCGTCTTCAACTGAAAAATTGCATCAGGAGTTTCAAATGTGCAAGACCATTTTAAATTGTTGATGGAGCATCCTTTACTTTTTTCGCGTGCTGCACGTCCTCCTGTTACCTACTGACTGGAAATAAATGCTAACAGTTCTATGATGCAAAAAAAAACTGGAGGGACTGCTTTTAGTTTCAAGTTGTAGATATTTCTTCGATCTTACAGGAATATCTACAAGATATGCATCTTTATTTTACTTTTACTTGTATATCACACAAATGAACGGAAATTCATGTATTGATTTTCAATTGTACTTCTTAATTGTTTATAGCAATATAATTTTAGGCAATATTCGTATCCCTTAGTGTTATTAAGAACTTAAATGTATTTATAGAATGATTTAATGCTTTTCCGTGAAGATAATTAATGATTTACTACAATTCCGTTTACTTTAAATATCCATATCCATTTGATGCATTAGTATGTGGTAATTAGATGTAGAAAATTATTTCAGGTATTTTCTTTTCATTGCGCTCTTTCAATAAAAACAACGAAGAGCGAGTTTTCAGAATATTCATGCAACTTCGAGATATCGTTGCCAAATACTGACTTCTAGCATGTAAAATACTGACAAGACGCCGGTGATCTATTTCCCCACAAAGAAACTATAGTCTGAAGATAACCAACGAAATAATATAGTGTCTGAAAAATACCAGAAAATTAAGATCACATTTCTGTTAGTCCAATGATTGTTGCAATGTTTTAGCTACAGTGTCATAAAAAATTGCATTATCAAGCAAATTTTCAAAATATGTTAATCTAGCGCATACGATCAGTTACATGGTTGGGTTGCAAGTTCTTCATCAAGTGTAAAGGAATGCAGGGCAAACTCACAAATAACGATCCCTTTTCAGATATGAGTCCATTTCTCGGCACGAAACGCAGAGTCGGTAGGAGAATGTAAACCCCTGAATAATCGTAATCAGTCAGTCTTTGAAACGCGCTCGACTTCTCCCAAGGTCTCTTCAACATCGAGCGTTGTGTGCGTGTAGGGTTGCCGGGCGCCACTAACTAATGTATTGGACTCAGGTGGAATCGACGAAGTTGAATCGATCACGAATCTCCTTTATACTGTGTCATTCCTCAAGATAACGCTTCCGTATAGTCTGAAAAACATGGCGATTTTCGTCAATGGCTTTCAGTGCACTGATAATTGTTCAAGTGATATTGGTTCAATAACAAATTCAATTGTCCATGTGTGTCATTTATGTATTTATTAAACAAGAATTCGTTTATCTCTTATCAATGGATTTGAAATTACTACTTATTTTTAAAATATTGTACCATTTCCGTTTTGGTAATTCCGCCGATGATTCCAAAGAATTTCCAGATGATTTTTTTACTCCACTGGACCTCCTAAAGTACGCATGTTTTACGAAAAATTCTATCTAATAAATTCAATGTTGCTTATTATCAATTAAATAATTATGTTTCAACAGAAGCAGGTATTTCTAAATTATATTAATTGCAACTTCTTCAATAACTACCACACCATTACAATGAAACGTGTTAATTACTAATGTGCATATGTTAATTATAACACTTTGTAATGAATTTGTCTGTCTCTATAACTGTTATATTGTCCTTCTTCCAAGAGAAGTTTGACAATTCATCTTTCAACATTTTTTGTTTGTATTTGATTGACCGATTATTCAATTTTCCTACACATCTTGAAAACTTTCTGAGTCAATGTCTCCCATCTGCATTTCCGGTACCTTCTTATTTCCCAGAGACGCATAATTCAAAAATTAATGTTAGTTTGCTCTTGGACATTTAATCTAATTTCCCTCTTCTCTTAAATCACCGAACTTCTTTTTGGTTTTTGTTAATAAAAATAAATATTGAAATGTGTTATCAAGGGTTTGGTGGTATTCAATAATGTATTCAAATCAACGAAAAAGAAAGACTTGACCCTTCATGAAGATAAAATTTCCACATCAGCGATTGTGTTTAATTAAACTCCCTTTGATAAAATTGTCTCGTCAAAGATGCCTCTGCATCAAATTTTTCATTTACTTGTTTGAGAGGTATTCGAGAAAGGGATTAGAACCTAAAGTGGCTTGTATCTGACAATATTATCTTGAAATAAACAAGTCTAACCCTTTCTTAGAAACCGTTGCATAACAGGAAACCTTATTGGTTTCTCCCGTCCATAGTGCAGCACATTAAAAAGCAACAAAACACTTTCCTTTGACTTCTGACTCTATAAATGATTCGTTTACTTATCCAAGTATGTTTTCTTCATTTACCGTTAATACTCGCCGTGAAATGACGACCTGTTTCTAAACAATATTTCCAGTCCAGATATAAAAATAATAGGATATGGCGAAATAATTCAAAACTCCTTTAATTTCTAGAAACGATGGGAAAATATATTGTAAACGAGAAGCACGAATACGCAGATAGCCAATTAACTTCTATTTTTTTTTTATATATTCACCATTTAAGTCAGTTTCACACGGTCCTTTTTTTGTCCATTTTCTGTTCACAAATGGAAGGATCGTTTGTTTCTTCGCGATACTGTTTCAATATTGAAACAGGATGATCAATAACAGGCGTTTTACACGGTAATTTCGTTTATTGCACGAAATCATTATGTAAATGTTTCCTTCGGACGCAGGAGAAAGCGCTGAAGATCAAACAGTTGAACATCGCAAACAATGGAAACGAATTAAGTTAGGTTAGGTTAGGACTGAGCACGAAACAAAACGTCATTCACAACCGTTTCACTTTTCACCACCACAGTACATTCACAACCGTTTCATTTTTCACCACACAAATCACTTCACAATACAATTCTACACATTTGAACGCTCTCAAAACTGCACAAAAGCAACAAATAGCACCACATTCCTAGCACCCGAGGAAGAGTTCAGATAAGTGATGCTTGGAACGCCTTTTCAAATTGGTCGTGAACCATTTGAGACATGCTACATTATCTTTACAAATTACATCCAATCTGGTCCGACACTTTTCTACAGCCATGAAAAATGACCGTGTAAAACGGGCTTTTTATGCGATGTGTATATTCACAATATGATGCCTTTATTATAAATGTGTCTTTCTCAGTTTGCACTTTAAATATGTTTCATACATACTAACATTAATTCACACTCTTATTTACTGTTTTATCCACTCCCGAGAAATACATATTTATTGAGACCAATAGTATTTATTGCCACATTTTTGTAAATTAATTAATTCTATAATTATTTAAACACATTATATGTAGAGTTGGTACACTATTCCAAGATGCACAACATTTAATGTCATGGAATAAGGTATTAGAACTAGTAAACCATCTCCCTCCGAAATCACTTACAAAATCAAGAGTAGACGGATAAAATTCGACCCGCTTATTTTTGGTTCGAAAAATTTGGGTCTAAGACCTGCCTGAGGAGCTTTGACGGGAAGAATCGGGAGATACGCCGACTTACCCCAACAACCTTGACTCCTACGTACGGAAAATTGTCTAGCGCTTAACCACCTCCCTGCATTTGGTTAATGTTGAGGGAACTTCGGGGTTACTAGGTGTTCACAACCTGTTGGGAAAATACGCTCATTTAGTATGTTGAATTCTTAACCTCTAGGTGACTCTTGAATCTTTTTATTTTGATCCTCAGTTAGTGTACTACCTCACGTATCAAGATTCTCTAAATAGAAATTTTCACTAGAAATTCTTCCGATAATTCTTTCGTTTTTTTAGGTCATTTTATTTATTTATTTTCATTTGCTTAACATCAATTTTAGAAATAATCTGTATGTGGTATGAACTTCCGTTCAATGCTGGTTTTATCGAATCTTGTTTAATAGAGGAAGCATAGGGGGTAAAGAGATGCATAGTAAATCAACCCTTTAGCGAATGATTGCATGCATGATAATGAATGTGCAGAAAATATCATTATGGACCACGTAGGCGTATCATTCTTGTGACATTATTATTGATATTAATCTTGAAATTAGTGTTTAATTATATATCCTTCTTGGCGAACATCTGAAGTAGTTATCAATATACTTTAATACACATACTTTTTCAGAATGTATGTTAACCAACCTCTAGGAAGTATATAGAGGTCGAATATGATAGCATTTTCCCAATGCACATGTGATAGGAAATTTTATATAATGAAGTTATGCATATAACATTTGTCTCTGATTGGTAGGCAACTCAGTATACATTGGTGTTTGGCAGGTCACGTTCAGATTAAAAGAGATTTCTTGCCACCTGCCCAATATTTGGGCATGAATAAGAGCCATATCAATCAGAGTCAAATATCACATATGTAACTGCGTTTCCTGAAATTCTCCAGTACGTGGTCATAGACAAAAAGTTATCATCTTCGACCTCCTATATGCCATAGACGTTTGTAACATTTATTCTGAGCTTCCTGTACATTATTAAATTTGTGCTTTTCATTAATGTTAACATTAGTGGTGAAACTCCTTTGCCTTCACCCATTTAATCGCATCATATATAAGGCACCATCTTTTAATTTCCTTATTTTTCTTACACTAACGTGGGGCGCGCGGTGGTGTGCAGCTCCATGAGGCCTCGGGACGGCAGCGGTCGGTGATAGCGTGGGCGATGGTCGGGTGCTGGTGGCGGGGATGGAACAGCGGCCCCGCTAGAAGAGGGCCCGGCCCCGCCATGGCATCTCCGCTTCCAGGGCGGAGGCCAACAACCACCTCCACCCTGCACCCCTCACCGCGACTATGATCGTCCTTAGTACTGACAACCACGACAACAACACACGCTTCACCCTGGAGACTCTAACGCAAGCGGGGATCATTTTCGTCATGGGGTAGCCATCATCGTGACCAATGTCCTCATCATCGCTACCTTCCTCAACTTTCGTGTGAGTATTCATGGGAAAAAATAGTAATAATGTTGATGCAGTACATGAAATTTCATTTTTGTATACCGTGCTTCGGGCGTTGTATACACTATACTACGTATGTCTTAAATCCTAAATGAATATCGATTAAAAATGTGGAAAATTTGTGGAAAATTTACAGAAATGTATTCTTATTACCTAAGTTTTCGGTTAAAATTTCCACAGTTGAAATGGTGCAACAAATTTATTTGAAATATATATGAAAGAGTAGTAAAAGAAATCAAGTTTTTTCAAAATGTGTTTTTGTAATGTATGTTCCGATCCGTCGTAAAGTAATACGTATTTTTATTAAATTATTTTGTATTATTTAAGGTAACTATTGTTTGACATTATTCAAATTGCCGGTGGATCATTAATTAACTAGATCATTTCGTGTTAATCCGAATCTATGGTACAATAGAACCGTACTCGGTAGCTTTATTTTCTTTTTTAAGCATTTCCATAAACTAAAGAAAACTTTAAACCCCAGCCATTTAGATAAGCTCATACAGTTTTAGAAATAACGGGCATAATTTTAAATATTTAATAAAATTTCGAGTTTTCAGAGTTCGCGCAAAGATTATACATAATCGTCATCATTATCAAATTCTCTCTAGTTAGTAATACTTCTACACGATCTTCTCACAAAACATTTATTACGTTAGAACGTTACTTTGCGTGTTTACATTGTCCGGAGTAATTTCCAGTTACCCAGTAATATATATGATAACTCAAAAGATGCACAATTGAAAGGTAATCATAATGTCTCAAAAATATTGCAAACTTGTTGGGTATGTAGAAGGATTGAAAGTAACACTTTTTGACAATAAGCGTATGGAAGGAATCCTGACGCAGCGGTGTTCGAACGGTATACAATTTCTCTTGGACTGTGTCAAAACGTGACCTGCCGAACACTAGTGCATGCTGTGGCAGATGTCATATTCGTTATGCGAAATGTCCCATCAGATGTTCATTAGCAAAAAGTGATGACCTTCAATCCATCTCCATGCTCTAGAAGCATGAAAACATTACTGAAACATCCTGCTGCTTTGACACAATAATATACATACACACACATACAGACATGACAAAAATTTATCTGACTGTTTACATTACTATCAAATTTTTAAATAGTGTTTATGTAACTTTTCTTCCAGAAAAATCTATTTTTAAAAATAATCAAAATTGTTTTGTTTTTAACAAATACTACATCGTCACAATAATAATTGATTGTATGCTGCGCGACAATAAAAGTGATGAAGATTGCTCATATTATTCAATATTGAATTATAGTGTGCAAAGGACGCAGAATTTCACATTAACATATAAAAGTAAATTTCACTGTAAAATACGAAGAGAAGAAAAATAATGTATTATACAAAAATATGTCTTCCAAATGTCCAAATATGTCAAGGAATTATCACCTTTAATGGCTTTTTATAAACAGTTATAATTATATAAAAATATAATTACACAAGTTTGTATTCAAAGTAAACATGTTACCCACGTAATGAAAAAAATTAACATTATATACACTTAAGAAAGTAAGAAACGTAATACACACCTATCCTACGGACTTACTCTAACACATCAAGTTAAGAAAGTTTAGAATTTCAAGTCTTATTTTGCGAATGTAATTTATTTCTTTGCGTAATTTAGACAATATTTTAATTTCATATTCTGAAAGTCAAACGTGAATTTTGATGTAGTTTCAGTTGACATTTGACTTACATATATTTTGACAAAGTATGGCGTTCTAAGAACAAAAAGTCCACTTTTTATTTCCAAATGTATTGGAAAGTAAATGTATATTAACAGAGGTATACTGTCTATAAAAATAATGTATGATGAATACAAAATCACTCGACAATTAGACATGAGACGACATTATGTCCTGAATGTTACAGACAAATTTGGTAAAAATGTTTTCTGTAATAAATTTTATGAACTTATTTTAGATCACAATTATTATAACATTAGTCGCTAATAACTCTATGTAGTTGATGTGATGAATAAGTCAAATCAAAATCATCTCAATAATTATAACACTAAGAAAACAATGACCATCATCAAAAAACTGCTGAAATACTAACAAATCTGGGGTAATTGCTTCGAGAAAATTTATAAATATGATGCTTGCTCGATTGTTAAGCATACAACAACATTCGTTGACTCTTTTAACTTATTTTTAGTTAATATAACCCAAGATACCATAAAAGAAGGATATTTTAATACATCAAAGATAATAACAAAGTATTTATTATGTTTTCATTAGGAGTTTAACTCATTTAAGACATTTATCAATGCTAGTATGTCGTCACTAGTTTTCAAAACACGTTTTTTATGTTAACTACATTGTATGTGTAGAAAATATATCAAGTAAACAGTACCATGATCCCTACCTTATCGTCCATTTATTTTTTTAATATAAAAAAATGTTCACGCTCACGCATTTTCACAAAATCGTTGACTCATTTTATGACGCAGGTCCATCGGAGGTGATCAACATTTACCTGCTGTCGCTGGCCGTGGCCGACCTGCTATGCGGCATCTTAGTGGTGCAGCTGTCGGTGTACCCGGGCCATCGTACAGCAGTGGGTGTACGGCGACGTGGTGTGTCGACTCGTCGGCTACCTCGAGGTCACCTTGTGGAGCGTCAGCATATTCACGTTCATGTGGATCAGCGTGGACCGGTACTTGGCAGTGCGCAAGCCTCTGCGCTACGAGACAGTGCAGACGAAGACGCGCTGCCAATGCTGGATGGTCTTCACGTGGATCTCCGCCGCCATGTTGTGCTGCCCGCCGCTGCTGGGCTTCAACAAACCCCACTTCGACCGCGATGCTTACAATCTGTATGCTGGACTGGGGCAACATGGCGGCGTACTCCGTCACTGTGGCCATCCTCATGCTTGGACCGAGCCTCATCACAATAATCTACACCTACACGTACATCTTCTCCATGATGAAGAAACTCCGCAGCGGCGTCCCGATTCACGACAAAGAATACGCCACGGCGCTGTCTGAGAACTTATCGAATCCGAGTCACGTGATGTCCTTCGTCCTCGTCGTGACCTTCTGGTTGTCGTGGACGCCGTACGCGACAGTCAAGCTCTACGAATACTTTACCGGCTACAAGTTCCAGGTGCCATACCTACACTTCAGCATCGTGTGGCTCGGCATCCTCAACTCGTTCTGGAAGGCACTGATCCTCGTGGCACTCAGCCCTCAGTTCCGGCTCGCCGTTCGCATCTTCTGCATGACGCTGTGCTGCCGCTACAAAGGCCGTCTTCAAGGCGAACTGATCGACATGGACGGCGACGACTGAGCGCTCCGCTGAGGACTCTCGGACTCTTTGTATCGGCACACGAAAGACTTCGGAATGAGCTTTAAAATATTCGTGGATATTTTAAAAGACATAAACTAGTTCTCTTTTTCATAGGACATCTAGCAAAAGGCATAGCTATTAAAATCACAAATATACACTCGCCGTGTATATTTGTAATTTTATATACATATATACACACAGTCAAACTACAGCTCCTCGTGGCTTTCGCGCTGCAGTAGTGCAAGTCAGTCGAGCTGCGCTCCACAAACCGCGCGGTTGCCGGCCGCTTCTGTGACCGATGTATATAGGACGTTGTGGGTAGATAGCGACGTTCGTCTCGACAGCGACTCGTGTGCGTGTAGAGCGTCTGTGTGTGCGCGCGAGTGTGTGCGTGTGGTGTGTATATATATGTATATACACATATATATGACGAGGTACGTGAGGTGTTTTACTAATCTTGTGGGGTCTCGTTTGTGTCAAAAAAAGTGTGAAATCCAGTAACTCTCTGTATTGCAGCTTTGTCTCCCCCTTTTGTGTAAACGAGCATTTAATAGCTTTGAGTGTGTCAAGAGCGGACCCGATCCGCGCCCGCCGAGATATTTCTTCCACGCAGGCATCGGGGCGTTCGACGGAAGGCGTCCGCGAGCGACCTTCGATGACGTGGAAGTACACAGTAGTAGTACTTTTTCGAATTTCTTACGAGTGGGAGGGAAGATTCGAGAAACCGTCGCCTTGTTTCGCGATCTCTTGTCGACTCGCAGGGGGGGTTCTAAGCATCTGCCTTTTCTGTGGTGACTCCGAGCCCAAGGCCACGGGGCGTGGAGCAAGGCGCAGGGTGCGGGACGCGGAGGATGAGGCACGAGGCGTGGGACGTGGGTCGTGGGACGTGGGACGTGGAGCGTTGGACGCGGGACGAGGCAGGGCCCATCGCCCGAGTCACAGGTAGCTTGCGCGTCAGCCCACGGCAAAACGGCAGTCGGCTACCGTCCCCAGCTGGCTAGCTCGCCGATACACGGCAGTGCATGCCTAAAGCCCATCATAATCGTCGCAGTAATGTGCTTCATTATAAGGGTGAATATATATACATATGCATATACATATATCTTTCTATGTCTTTCGTGTACTGTATATCTCAATGCTGTGTATTCTTTGTTTGATACATTTCGTTTAAATATCTAAAAAAAAGATTATATGAATCACATGCGTTAGCAATCATGAGCCCGCGTAGGCCCAGCAAAAACAATTATATGTGTGTGTGTGTTGAGTTTCAGATGCAACTGAGCAATCGTTCCAGTTAGACGTATGTTGGTTTAGAAGATTCAAACAATGGTTTCCCTCTCTAATATATAAAAATATACATATATCATCAGTTGCATAATTTTTTCTAAATATGTCAGTGTCTCAATATGAAAGTATTCCTCGAAGTGATTGGTCATTCGGTTTCCGTCAGCACAGACAGCCAGCGACGCTGAGCCGCTCGGGAGACAGCCAGCGTCAGCGCCAGTGCCAGTGCCAGTGCCAGCCCGGAGCCCTCGCCGCCCTAGCGCCGCAGCGACTGAAGACGGAGGGCGCAGACAACTGCAGAGCCTCTGTTTCACCTCGACCGTGTTTTCATTCCCTTACTTCGTCAAGATGCTGGTCACAGGACTTCCTTCTTCCGTTTCGAGATATGCATTGTAGAGTTCTATTTTCGTCTCTTTCCGTTATGTTCCTGTTTCACCTCATCTCGGAGCATGAGGTTCTCGCAAACTGTGCGACACGCAGAAGAGGACTTACACAGGAATTCTAAACGCGACGAAAACAAAAGAACGGTAACTCGCAGTGTTCAGTGTCGCGAGTGACTGTAACCGATGAGTGCCACTAGGTACACGAGTAGCACATCCATCCTACCTCTTGTACTGGACAGTCGTTGCACAATGTCTTTGCTCGCGGCTTTTCAAACACGTTCGAGTGGTTTATTTCGTGTGTACTCCCTTAGTTGTGCGCCCTGGTGGAAAGGGTTTCTTGTTACCTTTTCATGTTGATCGGGCGGTATGCAGTCGGCGAGGTAGAGTTAGTGATGTGTTCCTTTGCCCCTTCGAAATTTTACTGTCATCCAATTGCACAACAAAGGGGCTAAATGATGCCTCATTCCAAGCACATAATATCGGCATAATACATAAATGAATATGAAACGGCTTATGGATGTGTTACTTTATATTTACTGGCACTATAAAATTATTATCATTATTTTCATTCAAAAAACCTATGCTAATTTTATCCCTCGTACTGCAGGTCTTACTGTGTTTGTTTTGTCATGGAGGATGTACGATGTCCGTTATCTAGTGTGCATGTCTAGTGCCGATGCGGCCGTGTGTTTCCATTAAGGCCTATATTACTATCGTAATCAATACACTGTGCAGAAGTATAGTTGGATCAGCTGCTGTTTGCCAATTTACTTGTAATCTATTGGTTATTCTTGATTCTAACTCCTCCAGCAGCTGTGCTGTTCTTATCTCCCCAGTTTTTTCATTCCTGATAAAAGCGATATTAATGGAATGTTTGCAATCAACATTAGCTGAAAATAAACTTTCTGCTTCGAACTGGATTAAAATTCAATTTTTCTTCCAGGTGACTGATGGCTCGTGACTTTACAGGGAAGAAATTTCATTTCGAACACCATTTGCACGACACTGCTCTTGGCAATATGAAACTTTAAGGTCTTCTAAAGAAGGTCATAACGAGCAGCATTCTTGTAAAAAATTGTTGTAGGTAAAATGCGTCTTGTAAGGGCTAGTTTTAGAACTCCCCGTCCTGTACAGATACTGTTGCCGAAGAGTGCATCTCTCTCACATTTTAAAATATCTCTGTTTAACGAATGCTGTGCCCTACTAGTGATCATTATTATGCCTATGGCACACAGAAGTCAAATATAAAGTATTTATGACACTGTTGTTATTTGTTACAATATTGTAAATTTTCTATTTCATAGTGATTCCTAAATGACTTCATTGAAAGCACATTAGAGTATTTTCGTGGAAATACATGAGTAGAGGTGGGAGAACGTTTACAATTGTCAAGAGGAAACCATTCTGTATGGTGTTTTAAATGAATATCTTTCATAGTGCCCAGAATTGGAGCCCACTGAAAATCTTCATTTCCGACTGAAATTGTAAAAAAAACTATTTCACTTCTCTTGTAGACAAAGCCGTTGGCAATATTAAAAATCAATGGGAAGGCTTTGAAAAATATATGAAACTTGTTACAAAAATGTTGGAAATAATTTGTAAAGAAAATGCTTGACATTTCTCTTGTTAGGCTTGTACTAGGCTTAGACAAGCTGTCGTTAGTCTTATCTTAGTCGAATCTTTAATTGTGCTCAAAACTTCGTAGCAAAGTTACTTCTAGGATACCATGTTACAAATAGAAATGTTACTGAAATTGTGCAAGACTCACCAAATGTTCACTGACACTACTGGTCATTCACTTTGTCTTTCATAATGTAATGGCACATGAGGAGATTATCATTTCCACTTTCTCTCTTACGCATTCTCTGATTGCAAACTTATTCTGGTTAATATCTGTCGGGTTCACGTCGCTTTACGTTCCAAGCTCGCCTTCTCTAAGAACATGTCAGATGCGTAGGCACCTAGGTGCAAACATCATCAACGTTACATTATGGCGGAGTAGGGTTACCACCTATTTATTGGCGTATTTCCGGGTGCCTCTTTACAGCTTTAGTAAGAACAATGAAGTGGCATTGCTATGAATATTTATAAAGGGTGCATATTTACATTTTCGTTGCTTGTGCACACGAAAATTTGCGGACTTTCCTTCAGGTAGTTTTTTGTATAGTTTCAAAATTCTTTTACACATTTCAAGTAACTTTTACACATTTTAAATCTTCGGAACTTTGGAATCTGCTGCTCTAGATTCATGCTTATTCATAAACAATATTCTGCCTGCGAGTTCTCGTACAACCATAGAATATTGGGATAGAGAATCGAATTTCTCCATTTTATAGTCGTTACTTAGATTTTCAGGCGAATTTCTTATTTGACGTGGCGTAGAGCCAGCATTTTATATTCCCGGTCGTTTTGGTGTCCGGTTTCATCGCATCTCTGGACTCCGAACTTCCTTCCGGTGTCCCGGGCTTCTTCAGGAGCGATCCCGAGCGGGTGGTAACCCTAAGGCGGAGGTTCCCCGGCGGCGCCCCGCAGCACTCACGACGCCGGTGATGTCAAGGTCGATGCCACCGGCGGGAGGCCGTGGCACGGGTGGCACGACGAAATCACCCCTCCACGCACTTGATCACCTCGTCACAAGACATCAGTAGGTGGTCAAAGCCGCCCTGAAGGCTTTTAACGCTTCTCACAAGAAATACGATTAGGCGGGATTTAGATAAATAAATTTAAGAACGTTTGTTGTCGTTTTTATTTATAATTTTACTTTTATTTTTCTGTGCATTTCCTCTTTTTTCCATACAATTCTACCAAGTTGGAAAACGGCGGGGTTACTACTGATAGTTTCCTTTCCCGACGCTAGTTGCGTTGAGGAGGTCTTGGCATGCCACGGTGCCATGGAGCGTGCCACTGTCACCGGGAGGAGACCTTGACATCACTGCCCTACGCGGACGGTGTTGCTTGCGAAGCCGCTCCCCAGGGGCCCTCGGGGGCCCGCGGGAGCCCGAAGAGACCCGGCGCCGAGCCGCTCAGTCCACAAGCGGCGAAGTAGCACGAGTCGCACTTGTACAATTTCATTTTGACATTACAAATATTCTAGATGATATCGATTGTTTTCTTTTGACTTTTTTCATGTTTTTTGGTATTCTAAGGGTGCATTGTGAATGATGCCTCAACTCGCAGCACCTATGTATGTTCCACTACCTGTATCTCCATCAGTACATATATATTGCTCATGTTCCGATCTTATTTCTGTTCGTGTTATAAAGGTAATATTAGAATAACAGGAGAAGAAAAAGAATCATTGCATTTGAGTTCTAAAAGAGGGTCGTGTCCACATTGACTGCTCTCTTATACTAAACTTTGTTTATGAAGATCCCACGAGTTCCTTCGCTCCTAACTGCAAGGATTGTTCTCCCCATAAATCTAAAGAGTAATCCTTGTCGATTGCTGCACTACTGTTGTATTATTTCAGCTACAGGATGATCAAATCCATATGCACCTTGAGATCTTTTACAAATACCTGTTACTGTACTATAGTGCTATTTCTAGATATATATTCTAGAAATCCTTTCTGATAGTACAAATCTCATAAGAGAAAGAACGAGATATTCAACGCAGAAAAACTTCCCTTTTAAATGTTTTCAATGTATATATAGTTTATATTTCAGATAATGAAGTGTCAACCAAGGAACATCACACGCATAAGTGGAGATTTTCTTAATAGTACACGTTTTCGTATGTAGTCGAGGAACGAATATTTCATAGTGCCATCGAAGAATTGTGCGACTGACACTTCCATTTGGACACAATTTCATGTGCTGAACTTCATTCTAAATTGACCGGAGGTTAATATTTCGCAAACGTTAACATCGATTTCATCACATCTGATATTATATATGTATTAAAATTATGATAATGAATAATGAGCAGCGTGACACATGGGTAGTATTTGTTGAGTGTGCTTTGTTAGTAAAACGTAATAATGTAAAATTAACAATAATATTTCCGATCATTTCAACAAGATCTCGTTACTAGCAAATGAATTCAATTAAATTAATTTTTAGTGGTCAAGCACATATATACACTCAAAAATAACACTGTTGATATTTTTCTTGTTGATGGTTTGACAAAATATTGTCTTAAATAAAATAACAAAACGTGTGTGATGAATATTATTACAAACACATAGAGTGTTATTCCCACAAAAATTTCTGACTCATTATTACTATTACTTGCGACTCCGAAATCGTATTATGCAGTTATGTATCTTTTCGACCTAGAAACTAGTGTGTTTCAATGTCTTATATTCGCACTGTTCAAAGCATTATTCTAACGTCGTTTCTCTGAAAATGACGAGCTAGAGACAATCGATTTGCAGAAGTCGTGCAGCTACAAATTGTGTGACTGCAATGACGAGAAATAAAAGCCTTATGTTCCGATAATCCTTCCTAAAGTCTGTCATAGCCATGTGTTCAAATGAACCCAGCCTGCAGGTGCTCTATTACTATATGCGATCAAACCGATGGTGTTTGAGTTTAAATGATTGCTACATACATCCCCTGAGGGAGACCACGGCAACTACACCTATACAAAGTACCAAAATCACTCCTAATTAGGGTTTGTTGCTTTTGAATTCACATTTCGACATAAGGAAGTCAATTTTGACATGTGAAAAGTACAACAATCTTCATTGCTCTAATTTCTCTGATAATTATTTGGCAAATTATTTTTAATCTTACAAACTTTTGAAATATTTTTTTTGCATTAATTCTAAATATTACCTTCATTAATTGAAAATCATATTGTCAGAAAACATAAACAATGAGAAAAGTTCGCGTAAATGAAGAAACAAATGAGAGAAGATAAAAATTGGTGTAAAATGAAATTTTATTAGAATAGAAAATGCAAGATCAATCATTATGTAGATAACATATATTTCACATTAGAGTTAACAATTTACATACATACAAAATTCTAAAATATTAATTTTGACTACTAAATTGTTTCTCACAATAAAAAGAGAATTCGGCAAGTTTAAAGACGTTTTCTAATCAAAATTGAAATTAATTTTTTTCTTTCTTTTTGTATTGCACTATCATATTTTTGGTGATCATTTTTTTTAAGAACCTACATTTCCTGAAATGTAAGTAAAATATTTTTCATGTGGAACTACTGTTTTCAACAATAATGTTTTCTCAAGCAATTTGCGATTGGAAAATTCTTAGCAATCTCTTCTTATTACTTTCTTAAATGCAAACTTAAATTCAGAAAATTACATATTGTGTTTTCCAGCTTGAATTTTAAACAAAAAATTGCATATTATTAATTGACTTAATTAACAAAAAGAATGTTTCAGTAATATTATGTCAATATCTCTAGTCAAGAATTTGTTGCTTCACAAAGGTTACTAAATGCTAAGATACTATAATATTATAAAATAATGATAAACTATTTAGGGATAAATTAACTGTATATGTCAGCAGTGTCTAACTGAAATCAACTAACACATGTTCTTCCAAAAGAATATTAATAGTATTCATTTTCTTAACATTAATCATGTTCTGTCTTTTCAAAGTTATTCATTTATTTAGGATTAATTTTTATTCACCTCCTTGTTTGCTAAATTCAAATCAGACAAAAAAGTATCGAACTTAAATATATTATTTCATGAAAAGAGAGATTAGTGCAAGAGGCTTGTCCAAAAACTCTCAATAGACTTGACATTCAGAAAATAAATGCATGAGCCATTATGTACTGATTAATAAAATAATTCTTTATGTTGTTTAACAACAGAAAAAATTGCAAAGCATTGATCTAAAGATTTCCTTCCAAATATCACATGATAAATCTTTCATAATTGTAAAATGTGTATTAAAGTGTTTTAGATGTAGTAGATGTGGTCTAGAAAAACCAGAATCATTATTTCACATTGTGGTAGCAAATACATTATTTCCTTGAATGTTGAAGTTTTATGTACCTATGTTTTATTAACTGTCTTACACTAAAATTCTTATGAGAAATTGATTTTGACATTATAAAAGAAAATATATAAGATATAAAAGAAAAATATAATTGACATAAACCTATCGTAATAAAAATGTTCATTGTGTGTTAAATGTTCAGGTTGACATAAACATATCTGTTTATGAGTTACAAATAATAAAACAAAAAGAGTAAGACAACTCTGTGAGATGCAGTTTTACACTCAAAGTGGCAAAAATAGTCACAAAAAGAAAATACACAATGCTATAACTGATACGTATAGGCACCAATAAGTTGGAAATTCATGAGTTGGTATGAATTTCTAAAAAACTATTTCACACAATGTTCCACAAAAGACTACAACAAACTGATACCATGAATAAAATAATTATAATCAAGCCTCAGAGGAAGTAACTGACAAAATTACATTAGGATGTGAAAAAACAATCAAGATTCAAGTAGGCAATCTACTCTCAAGATTCTGTTTCTTTATTAATTTCTTAGGAATATGACACCAGACTTCCAAACATTGTTATTGCAATATCATAATGAAGTATTCTTTACTTTGCACAAAATTTAATAGGAATAGATGAAGTTTTAACATTCTGAGGAGTTACAAATTTATTATTTTAACAAACTCTAAAAATGAGAGCCAAGTTTTCTTAATTTTTCTATTTATGAAATATTAATTTGTCCCACTGTATTACTTATATTGTGATTGAATAAATTTGTAACTTACAATAAATTACTTACATTGATCCCATTTAAGAAAATGTATTTCTTATCTACACATATGTAGCTACTAAATTTGAATGCAATGTTAACATACTACGTATATTAACTTTCATTTGTTTGGAATTTTGTTGTGGAATGTACATTTGTTCATATTTTAAAATTCTGTTTCATTTATTTCCATAAATTATTAAAAAAATTAATAGGTAACATAAAATATCAAAGAAACTACTATTTTACATAAGTAACAAAAAAGTTTTTGAGAGAAAATTAAAAAATTGATTTTCACTGGAATGACTATCAAGAATGCCTATAATTACACAAACTACTGTTACTCCATTACGTCTACCAGATGCTGTTGTAACTACAATTGTGACTCTAATTATTACTTTACTTTCTTGGTTTCCAAGTGGATTTTTGTGTCTATTACATCTTACATTCTCTGATTTTCCAATAATTTCTGATTTACTGTTGCATATTTTTTTCATTAATATTCATTACTAGGATTACTGCTTTTAGAACTATTTTTAATCTCATTCTTTGGCAATAATTTTCTGAAATTTTCTTCTTTATTGTTTCTTAAATGTCTTTTTCTTTATAACTTGGTACATTATAAAGAAACTTAATATCTTGATGTAAGTGCCTCACATGGAAGTAAATCTCAATGTGCACAGTTACAGTGACTGTAAACAAAATGAAAAAAACTATCACTTTAAAATAACATTAGGCAAATTGATCAATGACTGATCTTTTAACCTACTAAATAATAACATTTTGTAACCGCTTTTGAGTATAAATTAATGTACTTGCTACTAACTATTAATGAAGTTAATTAAAACTTTGTAATAGAAGCAAATTATATTTGCATAAAATGCCACTCCATCAGCATTGTCAATGGCATTTTTGTATCGACGTGTCATAAGAAATTTGCCTATTTTGCACCAGGTAAATTTGTTAAAGTATGACGTATAAAAATAAAATACTGAAATAAAATCAATGTTCTTACTGAAAAATTAACTAATGATACTCAAATAATCAATCTCTACCCAATAAAGACTTTCTTCAGTGGGTTCTGTGACGTGCCTGGAAGACTGCAATGATTCATTCTTCTCTTGTTTCTGATTGTTAGTTTAATTTGATTCATGGTAATTCATTGTCTTCATTGTATTGTCGAATTGTACATTTTGAATCAATTTCATTTACTTGTATTTCTTCATACTTGCCTCCAATTGTCAATATCAAAGGTGAATTTAACCATTTTTTCATTTTTCAAATTAGATTATAACACCACCACGCGGTAGATTAAGAATCGCATTACTGTTAAGCTCATATCAAGCTGTCTAATTTTGTACGTAAACAATAGTTTGCTAGTTTTGTACTAGTTTTGTAATTTGTGGGAGAAGGTGCTACTATACTCTAGTGTTCCCGTGTATTATAGTGAATAAGTGAATTTGAAGAAATAAAGTTAGTGGCTGCTCATTTTTGTCATCATGTCACCATTCCCTAATCCTGAAAGCTGCATATGATCTCCAAAGTGGAAAACAACTTTAAAAATATCAGAACAAACAGATTTCAAAAGATGTAAGTATGCTTTAGCAGTATTTATCCCAGCAAAGGTAAGTTTCCATCCAATTAATTATATTCGTAAAATATTGTTTAAAACATTATTTTGATTTTATTTGAATTGATGAAACTAGTCAACTAATTTCCTCACTTTATATTAATATTAGATTTTCAAACACTGTTTTATGATATCTTTCCTTACACTCTCATATTTTTTATTTTACTACCAAAATTCTTATTAAAACAGAGCTTCAGCTAATTCTTTACTCAAATTTATGTACCAAAATAGCAGTAGTAATCATTCCTAAAATCTTTGTATTTATTTATTTTAACACCAAATAACAGTTAAAAATTATTGTATGGAGGAGAAGTGCAAACTGTCCATGTTCCTTCAGTTCCAGAGTCTTCTATTTTTGTTCTTATACTATACTAAATAGAATTATGAATAAAGGTAGCAACAAGCTCTTTTGCAAAACTTGTCAACAAGAAATGTTCACTCTCATGTAATAAAAATCTATTTGCTGAAGCAATTGAGCTACAATTTTTGGTTATCCCTTATCATACCCCATATGAAGAAAGCAACTTACTATCACAAGACCATGGAGAACAATTGTTTAAATATATGTACAATTCACTAAATAACCTTATTTTCACTAACCTTCCTCAGAGCTCAAGAAAACGATCACAGATGATGAAGTTACATTAATTTTACTATCCAGAAGCAAAACAAGGGGCCATCTCAGCATTTACACAAAGTGTCAAGGGAAACTAGATGAAAAACTTGACTGAGATGGAAGTCATTGTCTCTGAAGCTGAAGTGCGGAAAGAAGCATCTAGGAAAGTAATATGAATGTTAATCACAATTTTCCACATTATTGATTACTTTTAGTGAGAAAAATATACAGACATATTCATATTCAATACAGACTAATTCTTCAGACATTTATTTTGCATCTGATACAGGCAGAGGCTCTCATAGGATTTTTTTCTGGAAGACTATAGGAATACAGTTCAGTCAACTTATTGTTCTCTTACAAAAACTTTTTTATTTATTCTTAACATAAAATGTATTTTTATTTATCAACTTACAGTTAGTATTTGTAATATTAACTATTATATTGATTTACTTTTGTTAGTATAGAAAATTAGTAAAATCTATGTTAATTTATATCATTGGCTTCCGGGGGAAAGGGGCTGAAGTCTCATGAGTCCCCTCCCATCCTCTCCCAGGGTGCACCACTGGATAAAGTATCTCTTTCAATCTTATTGAAGTTCAGAATTAGCTGAGAGCAGGGTATTTATTAGGAGATAAAAATAACACTGAAGTTTTTATTTATGTGGACTTTGTATACAGGTTTTTACAAACTGGTTCAAATAACATTTTTGTCATTCTCATTGACATTGAAACAAATATCATTAACAAGATTGTTTAGATACTATAATATTGTGCAATAAATTGCCATGTTGATCTTGCCTCGAAGTTTAATGAAACAGTGGATAATGAGGGTAGGCCAACAACATATCCTTTGTTGGTACAATGCCAACATTTTACAAACTAGCTTAAATAATTTAATTTAATTGAATCAGTATGAGGAGAAAGGGAACAAGTCAAAAATCATTTTTTCTTTCTTACTTAATAAGTTGTTCTTTAAGGCAAGACAAATTGTACTGTGAAGAAAGTTATAACGTTATAACAGTATTTAGGTCAGGGCTTTCCAACTGGCAGCCCGTGGGCCACATGCGGCCTATGGCTTAATTAGAATTTGATATGTGGCCCATAACCCTTTTAAGTTGGACAGCCCTGGTTTAGGCTGTACATAATGAATTCACACAGAGAAATTGGACAGAATAATATAACATGTGTGAGTTTATTTAATGTTTCCTTCCTCCTGAAAAGTGGCAAGAAACGACTTGTTCCCTTTCTTCTCAGCCCGATTTAATTGTATCATTCTTCTAAGATATAAAAGTAATTCAAGTTTGAAAATAATAAAAGTATTCTTTCAGTTCAGTTTGTAAATATATGTGTAACTATAATTAATTGATGAACTATAGAATGTGACATGCCGTCTGTACTGATGCATATTAATGTTTAATTAATATACAGAGTGTCCAGGGAGGAAACATTGAAACTTGGAAAATGAGCTCTTAAGACAATTCTAAACGTATTTTGTCTAATAAACTATGTGGATATTCTGAATGGTTGAGCCGCAATAAGCACTCAAAAGTTGTTTAGAAAAATTGATTTCTAGGCAAAAATTTGTTTTATAGAAGCATAGAAACATGTAAATTGTTTATTATTTACAAAAGAAATGAACATATTTGTTCAGAAAGAAAAATTAAGTGAGAAATAAAAAGCACCCAATTTATACAATGGACTACTTTTTTATTTCTCACTTAATTTTTCTGTCTGAGCAAATATATTTATTTCTTTTGTAAATAATAAACAATTTACATGTTTCTGGAGTATTTCTATGCTTCCATAATGCATATTTTTGCCTACAAATCATTTTTTCGAACCAACATTTGAGTGCTAATAGCGGCTCCACCATTCGGAATATCCACATAGTTTATAAGACAAAATACGCTTAGAATTGTCCTAAGAGCTTATTTTCGAAGTTTCAGTGTTTCCTCCTTGGACACTCTGTATAATAATTATATAAAAATAATTTTCTTAAAAAATTAAATATGTAGGCCTATTTCTATAACCTGGGTCGGATTATATTTCTGTCAAAACAGCCTTACTACAAGTAAGATAGGTCTGTACCCCCTGCATGCTCATACTGTTGGCAAAAATATAATGGAATGGACCTATTCATCCGATGTTTAATGAAAAGAAATTGTGAGTTGTTAGATGTGTTTACACATTTAGGCACTGTACTGTTTTTATTTCCTTTTATTTTAAAATTTATTACATGATATCATATATCATATATCAAGGTTTTTGAAGCAGGGCAAATAAATGGTCAAAATGTTCACTTGTAACAATAAAGTATATTTGATCGACCTACCATCACACTCCATTGTTTCAATATTCTGTAAGCACTTGCAATCCAAAATTCTGTGTATTACAAAATTAAATATAACATTTTAATATATTGTTGTATAGCAGGATACATAAAACACGTAAAATGAAGTCAGAAAACTGTTGGAAATAATTAGAAATTTAGAAATGTATGTATTCAAGAGGAATCTCTCTCGATTAGGTCAATTCAAACCTCTATAGAAAACTAATCAAAAGCAGCTTTTTTTTTCAAAACTTATAATTGATACATTTTAGAAATACATAGAAACAAGTATTTTTTTCTTTGCTCAAGTTTTCTTCGTATAATTTTTGTTCCTCATGATTTAATAAATAAATTATGAGCACAACTTGTGAACATCCTCCTATTACTACTCTCTCACTTCAAGAATCCCAGTTAACTATACCAATGTAATAAACGAAATACTACTTAATTCAAAGTGCAAAATCATATCAACTTTTATTAAAAAATTTCATTAAATACTGTACTTTCATCTTTGTTCTATATATATTACATAATACACTATTCATTCCAAAAGAGATATTGAATCTTAGATCTAATTATTTCTGCTTTTTATTGAGGTTTGGTAGTACTTGCAAGTGCTTATAAAATTAGATTGACTCCAGTCTGTTATTTAAAGGATTACATATGCAAAGTATTAATATTATTACACTTATCAAGCATTTACTAATAATGATTAAGGAGCAATATTCAAATAAAAAGTCTAATTATGAGTTATTTTTGTAGATAAAATAACTATTTTGTCTCCATTGATATGAGAAAGAGAAATCGAGACACAGAAATGTAATGTATCTCATGTAATGTATTTTGAAGCTTCTCCGCTCCTCCTCTTCCTCACAATGGTTTTAAATGATTGGTTGCATTGTGCTCATTGTAACATATATATCATATAAAATTATTGTTTTGAAAATGTAATAAAGAATAGTACTCAATATAATCAAAAAATATATACATATATGGAGACTCACCAATTCATATATTTTTTTTATTATATCGAGTACTATTCTTTATTAGATTAACATTTCAGTACAATAATTTTATAACTACTTATTAATACTCTTGTCAATGTTTGGATTATATCTCCTTTTCTTTACTGTTTATAGCCTGAAGATGGGGAAAATATACCCCAAAACGTGGCTATTTAAACTTTCATCTTTGTACCTGGAAATCTGAATTAAAATATTTTTGCCTGTTGTGAATAATCTGTAGCCAGATTCATTTAATAATTTACTGGTTGTCAGATGGTTTGGAAAACCTCATCTGCAAAGGTGTATCAATTCTCCAAATTAGCAGCTCAAAAATTGGAAAATAAGAAATTGAACATATTTATGGTTTAAATAAAATGTATTATTAACTGAGGTTATGCCCTCTTGAATTTTTGAAGGGGGACATGCACCCCTGCCACCTTCCCACATGTGCATATGCCTATATCAATGAATATATGTGCAATATTTGAAATTGGAATTAAAGTAAAATATTTTGTCCTTCCACTACCCACAAGCAAATCTTCTATTTAGGACAGACTCTCAAGAGATTCAATTTGAATATTTAAAACCACTCTATAAGTAATCCTTTAACGAAGAACAATCCATTTCTAACAAAGAACAATCCATCATAATTCTTTCCCATAAGATGGCATCATTAAAAATATTCAAAATATCTCCAAAAGGTCCTATTATATGTTATAGCTAGAGCCCAGATTTTAATGACCTAAAAATCAGCGAAATATGCAAGCATTTATGACCTAAAACCTTTATAAATATGACTTTAAAAATGAAATATGACTTTATATAAGTTTATTTTTTTGAAATTCCTGTTTATTTTTTAGGTATTACATAAATACAAAATTCACTCAAGAACAGATTGTGAGTGCAGTACTTAAGTTTTGCAGTCTTGGGAACTAACTAGTATTTAAAAGAAATTGTTGTGTATGTAAAACAAATCAAGTACAGAACAATAAAACACATCAAACAAAATCTCTTGCTTTACTACTGCATACTTCTTGTTTAATATTTTCCAATTTCCTCTGCCTTAAGTTTTCGGAAAGTTGCATTAGATCACAAGGTGCATTTTCGAGTTTTGCAACTTAAAAGACCTACGGTTGTCGCTGAGGATAGTTTTGTATCTGGAAAAGCTCCTCTTCACTTCACATGACGTAACGGGGGCGTACTTGAAGGTGGCGATGTCACTGCAGGGCAGCTTTGGTTTATTGTCTTCAAATGTAGTTGAATATAATTTCCAGAAATTATATCGCTAATTTTGCACATTGTAGAATATCTAGTATTTCGCTGAAGAACACTCAACAAAGGCAGTCTCGTGGCTACGAGCAAAGTCGCTCGCCTCTCATCAATGAGGTCCGGGTTCGATTCCCGTCGTTTCCCTCGTGTGAAATTTGTCCCGACAAAACGAGTTCGGCTGCTCAACAAGGGCTAGGCCAACTTTCGTGAAGTGTCCTAAACCTTACCCCCTTCCTTATTCCTTCCCAATTCTGGCCGCTGGGTAGTGATGCAGGGGCGCGCGGTGTGAAGCGCATATGTGGAGATGCTACCTGGCGGTCCTCTTGACCTGACAGACGAGACGTGATACAAATGTATATAATCTAATGTCATGTGAACGACAGAGAACGCTGATGTTAATAGAGGATTACTCCGTCTTGCGCTCAACGCCCAAGGGCTTAAGGAGCCCATAGACGCTCAATATTATTGCACAATATTTTGGACGGTGGCCCTAGACGGGCAATATTATTATACAATATTTTGTGCAAATAATTGTATCGCATGGAGGCGATATTGATAGTTGTGCAATATATTGCGCAATCGCGAAAACAGACGTACAGCCACATGGCAATATATTGTAGAATCTCCGCTTTTCTCTGCATGACGAATCCGATTTTGTTTTTTCCGGAAGTTTGTTCGCAAAGAAGTAATTTTTTTCACCATCTTTTTCTATCAGCACTTCGTACTGCTCCCTCTTTTTCGCGCGATTAGTATAATCGTTGCACTTTACATCCCACAGCCAGAGCCGGAAGGCCACGATAAACCTCAATAAAATCTAAAATAAATTGCTCATCAGCTTGCTTGGCAGCCATGGCGATGCGTACTCGAACACGTGTTGATACTGACTGACGGGATATTGCGCAATATTGCCAACACATGCACAACCCGTTTGCACAATATATTTTCAAGAAATTGAATTTCGCACAATATATTGCACAAACTTTCAATTTCGTCTACACACGATCAACTATATTGCACAAACCGAAATATTGCGCAATAATATTGAGCGTCTATGGGCCCCTTTACAGACGCGTTGCGCAAAGATGCAACAAATGCTAAAAAGAAAAAAAATAATAATTTGTTGTGCACTTTTTCAGCCATATGACCACGAGCTCGACCAAACGTACTCTGCACATGTTGCACAATATTCAAGGCGTCACACAGTTCACTATCAGCAGCTTCCAGTCCGGTGATGGTTTTTGATACCACTGAAAAGTTGTTGTTATATATATAATATCGTTCCATTTTCACATCGCGCAGGAGGCAAGAAAGACACGCAAATTTACTTCCTATCAGAGGTTCATCGTAGCACTAGGAATAATATGTTTCAAATAACCCTTTGTGGGTATAATTGATGAGTTTATCTGTGACAATATCACCTGATATATGGTCATGCAAGACTCATTTTTGAGCTTTTTATTCTTATGTTCTTGAAAATATGACAAATATATGCATTTAGGGCAAAATTTGGCCAAAATATGACCTTTTATTAAAAACGGTGTAAATATGACTTCATATGCAAAATAAAAATACGTTTTTCTATTCGACAATACATGGATTCGTGCATAAATTGTTTTAAAATTCACCCGAAAGTTCAGAAAAAATATATGACTTGTCATTAAAATCCGGGCCCTAGTTACAGCACATTTTTTGTGATATATTGCTTTAAATGTGAGGAAGACACCTCAGAACATTATAGGCAGCCGGAGTCAGTATGCACTTGGCTGACCGGGAGACTCCGTGTCCTAGGCACAGAAGCCAACGATTCGGCCGTTATATTGCGACCTTCCTCAGGGTGAAATGCGCGTTGATGGACTACGCCCTGGTTTATATAGATCGAGGTTCCCCTCCCACCCGGCTGGTTTGCCGGACAATCGGCCAGTGCGGAGAAAGCATCGGAAAGTCAGACAAAGGGCCCTGGACGGGATGGGAGGAGAGGTCCGCCTGTGGTCAGCATGACGACCGTAACGCTGGCAACTGTGCCTAGGACATGGTGTCTTCCAGATAGCCAAATTTGCTTGCATACTTCGAACTTGCTTGCATGTTCTGACTCCGGCCGCGAAAGCCTATGTTTTCATTTGACTTCCTCTACGGGGAGGAAATATTTAAACGCACTCGTGAGTTCTCCAACTTTGAAGATAAAGGCAATGGAAATTGGAGCCCGCTCGCTGCCCTTCAACGATGTAGCGATGAGGACGTTCTCCCGTCCTTGTTCGACATCCGTCACCCGACTGAGACTCAAGCGGCATCACGGATTCTCCGAAGGACGAGATTCGCTCTCGTGCGTGAAAGGATCCGCCATACCAGGGTGCAACTTTCGTCGAACGTAAGTAGCTTAATTTAAATTTATTGCTTGCCTCCAGTCTCAGTACATCCAACTGGGATGCACTTAGCTTCAGCGGAATCTGTGGAACGTGTACTACATTTTTTTTAAACTAGTAGTTTTCGCGAGATACATTTATTCTTGAAATTTATATATTTCTCAGAAACCGCTGCAATTTTTTTCTTTAAATATTTTCCACGAATAGAACAAGGGAAGCTTAAAAGAACGGTGTGGATCTCATTTTTTACATTATCTCCATGGAGTAGAGAGAAAGTGATGTAATGTTGCGCGAAAAAAACAGGGAATTTTCGACAGGAAACTCTTAATACAGGGCCCTGGAAGCGACAAATTGAATAAATCCAGTTGTTAAAGTTAGAAAAAAATCCACTCACACGTGGTGTTGCTAGAATCCATGTTTTGTGGGTCCTTGATACCGAAAAATCGAATAGCGGCAAAACGTGTCTGTCCGTCTGTGAATGACGCTGGCGGCTAAACCGTTCAGCCGATTTTCTCCAAACTTGATATTCCTCATTCGATCTAGCTGTTGTCGCGGCTCCATGAACTTGAGATCGATATTTTAATTTTGGGGGATATTTTGCATGAAGTTTCTGGGACATTTTCCAAATGTCCAAAAAAATGGCTGCATCGTTTTTGATTACATTTTGTTGGATACTGTAAAGAGAATGGTGCAGGTCTCATTATCGTTGAAAACTCTGATTTTTCGAAAATTGCAACAATTATTCAATTTTTTTGAGTCTTCTTATAACCACAATTATGAAGATAGAGATTTTCTCCTTAATGATATTGCGATGTGTCGTTTGACCATCGCACTCGCCACCCCAGCGTCACGCCACATTAACAAGAAGCTCGCAAGGACAACGCGTCCCTCGCGCCGCTTGAATCAGTTCCGCACAGCTGCGCAGGCCTCCCGAAACCCTCCACCATAAATTCAACCCACTTTGTCCATACTACAGAATGATTGACTTCTGGAACAACTACGTTAGGGTCTTGGCGCTAGCACGCAGCAAGATAATCCCCTAAGTCCAATAAACACATCAAATGCCACGACAAAAGAACCATGTGCGCACTTCTCTGTGCTAAACAAAAGACATCCAATGGCCGCGAAAGGAAGAGATCATTTATCCAATCAGCTCACAAAATAACATAGAAAATTCTGGAACTCAACAAACCGACCTATGAGAGCGCTAGGGCAGGAAGCACGTGATAACCCTTGCATGGTTCGAGAGAAAGAAGGGGGAAGAAACACAGCGAGAGGCTAAAATTTCAGACGGGCGAAAAACACGAGAGAGGGTGGTCGAGCAGAAATAGCATAGGACAGTCGAAATTTTCAACAACTTAAAAGTTACAGTTAGAGAGCGGCCGAACATCGGTTTTTAGAGATCATTAGTGAGAGCAACGGTAAAAAGACGACAATAGCGGTTGGTGAGAGGCAAACATTGAGCCGACCACCACGAGACCTGCCCGGCCTTCGTCTAACCGCGGAATTTATTCCAAACAGCCAGATTTTGGCTTCCAACATCATACGCGGTCCAGGTGAACGTGTGACGGCCTGAGACGCGCGCCAGCGCTACGTAATTGCCGACATTCACCGCTGACATCCCGAGCGCCGGCGCCTTCATCACGAGGGACAATTGTGAGGCTGGCGTTCCAACACTCCAGCGGCGCTCCTGTGGGTCCTGCCGCATCAGTCCATCGATCGGTGAGCAATCCCGTCGCGGTGACGTAGCCATTACGCCATCATCAACTTGTAAGTCTCCTTCATCATCATCACTTATTTGATAGCCAAAAACAGTAATTCAGTGTTTGCAAGAACAGTTTTTATAATAAATGTGTCCCCGCCATTTTGGACGGGTGAAAAAAGACCTAAATTCTGAGTCAAGTGTTTATTATTTAAAACAAAGAAACCATTGCAATCCCTCGACCCAGGGCACTCACCCCTGAGACGCTCAACGCCGGCAGCAAAATCGCAGGTAAGTGGGCGTGCGCTTGGCGCCCCTTTTAAATAAATTTAGCGCATATCCCCACCTGCTACAACGGAAATGACCGTCATACCATCAGTGTGTCGGCGCTTCCATTCTGTGGTGTGACCCCCTTCCGATTCCGTTCCAAAGAATCGGCATCCGACGTGGGCGGTTGCATCACAATATCTGTTCCGTAAAGTTAGGTTTTGAAATAAAGTCATGTACAATTTTTCGAAAATTTTAGTAATTTTCCATGAAATATAAATAACTTTTAATTTTGTTTAAACCATTTTTTCTCAAAAATTGCACCAGCAATTTTGATTAAATTTTGACCTCATACAGGGTATAGGATGTTTGAGGGAATAATGCAGGTCTCATATTCGATGAAATTTCTGAGTTTTTTAAAATTGGAAAAATTCACAATTTTTTTCGGGTCTTCCTACTAATACAATTATGAAGATAAACATTTTTTTTCTAATGAAATGTGTTCATCAAAAACAGATCTTCAAATAATATCATGTTCAATTTTTGGAAAATATTATTATTTTTTGCGTAATTTTGTGTCAAACATAGGTAATTTTTATTTTCTTAAAAGTATTTTTTTTCTTAAAAAGGACTCAACATTTTTTTATTAAATTTGGACTTAAGATAGCATAAGGAACGCTTGTGAGAATGCTGCAGGTCTCATGTTCGTTGAAATTCCTGATTTTTCGAAAATGAAACAAAAGTCTCTAGCCGAATAAGCTGGGTTTCCAGCCTTAGTTTGCAATTCGACTCATATTTTTCCCACATGTTTGGATGTAGAAATTTTTTTTTTTTCAAAATATGAGGTAAAAATATCCACGTGGTAAGTACTTACAGGCAAAAAAAAAAAGTTTTTTTCGTGTTTAAATTAAGAGATAAATAATTTTATGACATTTGTTTTATTTCTTTGCTTCTGATATGAACTTTGCCATAATAACTGGTTAAAAAAATTGACTTGTAGATGCTTTTCAGTTCATAAATAGGGTACAAAAAGATTAAAATAATTTTTTCTATAAAAATGCTAACCAAAAATTTTTTTTCAATAAAAATTCACCTAATTCATAAACTTTCAGAAGGAGTTTCAGATAGTGCTACTTATGAAATGTAGACAATTTCATATGCTTTTGAGTGGTTCAACCGGCAAATGACTAGGATTTGATTTACGACCTGGCTGGATTTTGTAACCATGCTGTAACTGCAAAACTCTTTTGCAGTTACATGTAGCGGTATAATATTGTGTAGAAGTTATAACTAATGCGAGAATGTATGTGCCATTGTAGCAACACAATTTTCGGAAATTCCAAATTTAGGAATAATGCGAGAAAATATGTACTGTTGTAACACTGTTAGAGTAGATTTCATTATAACAAAGTCACACTCTTCAATATGGTACTACTTTTGCAATGTTATTTTTGGGCAATTTGAAAAATGTGTCCAGGAACACTTTTTTTACCCTCTTTCAATATATTGAAGGAAATTTACACAAAAAATTTGAGCCTTTTTTGAGGAAATAATTGTTTAAAAATGCCTATATTTCACGCAAGTTTACTCGAAAACCACTCATGTTTTCAAAAAATTGCAAATGCCCTTATTTCAATTCCTATGATTGAACAACACAATTCACTATTATGTAGAAAATCAGTTTTGATATTGTAGTTGTAGGAAGTTGCTGAAAAAAATTTGTCTCTAACATTTTCTTGCCTATACGCTATATGTTAAATCAACGGAAAAAAATATTATTGGCATGCTGACATTTTCAAATTTCAATGATGAAATTTTGTGCAGTTTAATTGTAATTCAATAATTTCTATTCATGATTACTAACCTCTTCATTTAAAATTTTGCTGATTCCTTAATCTAAAGAATCTTTGTCAAAATTTCGTAGCCATACAATATATTGTTTTATAGATATGATGTGATAATTATTGACACAATCATATGATTACACATCGCATAATTATGACAAGAGTGAAAAGCAAAATAAGTTATTAATAGAGAAAACCCTTATGATTTTTTATTATACTACTGTTTTATTTATTTGTGTCTTATAGTTGTTTCAAAACAGTAGCATTGTTGTCATGAGAATGCTTTGTAAAATATTTTCCAATATGGCATACAGCTTTGTCTACTATGAAAGAATCTTAATGTACTGAAAACCATTAATTTGCTGCATTAGGTGTTGAGCAATATTTCAATTCATTCTTACTTTTTAATAACCTATGTACAATCTTTAACTTTTCTGTCCTTTGAGAAATCATGTGCCGCATAACTATCATCAGGATTTTTTCTCAGTCGGTTTCATGCAAATGTAATGAAGTGTATCTCCAATTCTTCACCTTACAAATAGATGTATTTTGATTAGCACATTATCAGAGGACCTGCATACAAGGCCATTTAAATAAAAACCTCTTCTAAAAGATGAATTTTTAATGACAATTTTTTTAATAGCAAACACGCTGTTAGCTCAAAAGCATAAAATATTAAAATTTAAGTATTTGCAAGAATTGCCGATCCGATGGTCGAGATCGCTAAGCCAGTATAAAAATGGAGTATAAAAATCCGTAAAAAAATGGAGTATATGAAAATTAATAAAACTGAACCCACATCCATTAGCGCTGACCTCATAGTAACAGAAGGCAAATAATGATGAAGAAGAAAGGGAAGAAGAAGGATAAGAAGAACAATGAAAAGAATGAGAATAAGAAGAATGAAAAGAAGAAGAAGAAGAAAAAAAGAGAAGAAGAAAAAGGAGAAGAAGAAAAAGGAGAAGAAGAAGAAAAGGGAGAAGAAGAAGAAGAAGAAGAAGAAAAAGGAGAAGAAGAAGAAAAGGAGAAGAAGAAGAAAAAGGAGAAGAAGAAGAAAAAGGAGAAGAAGAAGAAAAAGGAGAAGAAGAAGAAGAAGAAGAAGAAGAAGAAGAAGAAGAAGAAGAAGAAGAAGACGACAAAGAAGAATTAATTACAATTTTCATAATGCCTTGGTTTTGCTCAATCATCACTTGTTTATTACATGAATATATTATTCTAATTTAAGCATTTCTTCATCATTGCTTGTGTAAAAATTTAGATTTCTTGAAAGGACAGCATGTCCTAGAACCAAACTCATAAAGATATCTGCAAAGAATTCTGGGAGTAATATGAATCACAGTGCCCATAATCATTATGAAACATTAATTGTTCACTCCCTGTGCTGTAAAACCAAATAATGAAATTTTCCGTTCTCTCAAAGTGTCATTTTCCTATTTCTCTTGCAATTGTCAAGTTAAATCTTCACAATTGATTCACAGGGGATACAGGATTTTACTGTTTTTGTATCTGAAGACACACTTACAGGAAATCATTTCACAAAAATTCATTGATATATGTTTAAACATCTCAACTTTCTTTTCTTTCTTTGATATAAGGCACATTTCCCTGCATTCATCTTTTGACGTAACATACTGCATTAATTCACAGTAATTTATGACACATATTACAGTGACAAAACAAAATAATTTTTTATTATTGACTATTACAGAGAGACGTCTGAAACTGGTCAAGATACAATTCATTTCTGGACAGTTTCCATGCCATTTCCATACATTCACATTGCAGTTGAGGACAAGTGTCAATAAATCTTATCCTATGTGATACGAGTATCTATGATGAAAGAACCGTTATATTTTTAAAACTTTCCTTTTATTATCTGAAATTAGCAGTGTCTATTCAACTTTCCATTGCAATGTATTATAATAATTCATCTTTTAAAAAATTATTAACAGGACAAATATTAAAATTAATAATTCTCATTTAATAAAAATTTTGTGAAATCATTAGTAGTTGAATCTGGTGTTACTAATAACCAAGTTGTTAAAGCAAAAATATTAATGAAATCTAAAAAACTAAAAATGAATAATGTTTCATAAACAATGATATAAAAACACTCACTAAAAAATGGCAAAATCCAACTATGAATTAGTCATCTCTTTATTTTCATAAAAGATCCACCAGAGTCTCATGCAAATTTTTGTTTAGATTTTTTGGGAAATCCATTACTGTCACTCATTTCTTGCATTTTGATCTCTTTAACTTGATCATCTGCCAGTAACAATGTTTGTTGTACTCATAATTACCCAATTATGTGTAATTATGTGTACAACAAACAGTGTCAATTTATACAATAATCAGTATACTATTAAACAAAGTGGGTTTCAATTAGCACTGTGGAAGACATTTTGAACAAAATGTAATGAAGTAGAAAATGTGTCAAAACAAAATGTAATATTTGAAGGAAATCATATTCTAGAGATTGTGTTGTTCTTTATTCTGAGGTGAGGGCCATCGCATCATATGTCTGTTACACATCTTTTCTATTAGTGATAAATAGGTTAAATCTGTTTTAACCTTAGTCTCTTCCTATTTGGTTTTTGAATTAACTATTAGTCTTGTTATCTTCTTTTTGTTTTCAGCTCCTGAAATGATATTAGCAGTTTGAGTTTTTTTCCCCCAGTACATCTTTCTATAGTCTTACTCTTCATTTGTATATTCTCTCTCCTGTTAACTATGGCAAATATCTTTCAATATTTTATTATTCATTATTGGCCTCAGCCTTTCATCAATAATCTTTGCGTAGATTTATGGTGAGATTAACGCAAAATTTTTTGGTTTATTAGGGGTATAAATAGACTTCTTTCCTTGCTCATTATAACCAAAATATTAATGAGCTGTCAGGACTTCCTTATTGTCAGCATTCAAGTAAAACCTCACCGAGTCAAATTTTGATGTTTTTGTTATTTACATTGCAAAGGCACATATTTATATTCCATTGAATATTAAAACCCTGGAGTTTAGGTGTCCAAATTATCAATTATTACCTTCCTTATATAAGACATAGAACAGTAAAAATTACAAAAAATAAAACCCTTTGGATCTGACTTTTTTGTTTCCAGAAAACTATATTTCACATTAAACTATGTTAAAAAAATATATTATCACCTAACCAGCAGAGATATTGAGTGCTCAAATTTAACAGAATCTTTGTCTTGAATAATCACAAAATACAGTTTTTGAACTCGTTTTCACATATCTATTGAAGATTCACTCCCGTATCATTTACGTATGTGTATGACATCAAATTAATCCATAATATATGGTATAAATATAATTTCCATTTTCAATAATTTAGAGGATAGGATTATTTCTAACTTCTATATCTGATTCAGATTCAAGACAGTATTTGCTTTGATTGACATACTGTGATAAGAGATGTGAACTGATACTTTTTCAAGAAAAGATTTAAATATTCTTACCATAAGACATGGTAAGTTAGAACGGATTCACATGTAGAGGCAAGATGACTGTAAAAAGGGTTATAACATGAGAAAATAATAGAATCTATTAGATTTCACAATTTTATACTTGCAAGTTCATACATGAATACAATGGAGACAAATTGTATTGGCCTGACTAATTCAGAAAAGACACTAACATGTAAGGAAAATGTCTAACATTTTAACTATAGAAAATTAAGTTCTTATTTTATGATATCTCCAAAAACACAATAATAACATGATGAAATCATTTTGAGAACATCAAAATATATAACATTTTAATTATAGAAAAATAAGTTCTTATTTTATGATAACTCAGAAAACACAATAATAACAAGAAGAAATTAATTTGGAAAACTTCAAAATATAGGGAATACATTGAAACATCTTAAAGACACGTTTATGGAAGGAACTGGTAGACAAACACACTGAAAGGACATGGCAACATTATCAATGAACGTATAGATAGCTGTTCATTTTTCTTCATACCACGAATTTTCTATTCGAATTTGTTCTTCGTCACTTTCCGTTAAATCATTCTGTATATTGAATGCAAGGCGGATTTCTTCAGGACTTTTGTCCATAATCTGTTTAGCGATCGTAATACAACAGATATCGAGAAGACCCTTAATGTCTAAATAATTCGCGGCGTTGGTTAACTCGAAGAGTGTTTCTTGGTCCAGTCCATTCACAAAATTAGTATCCCAACAACTGAGGTGATCTACTGCAATATCTATAGATCCCTCAGTGCAAGAATGTGGATAAAGGTCATCAAAAACATTATGATTCTCGCTCTTGTGATGAGAAGCCCATTCTATAAACTTCCTCATTATTTAGAGCTAACATTAGGAATCGGAAGAACTTCATCATCGTCTGTATCCTCTACATTTTCTAGCATGGTTTTGATGGTGTTGGAGTATTTAGCTACTGCGACATCTACTTCTAAAATTACCTCGTCGGAACACTGAAGCTTCATGGTCGACATCTTGATGCAATTTACTAATTAATTTACTAGTTAATTTACTAATTAGTAAATTTACACAAAGAATTTACTATCTAATTCACTTTCAAATTGGAAACTACTTCTACCAAACGTAACTTCTATTTTCTTCGCGACGATTCGCAACTGTCCATATACTTTAACACCGGGTGCGCGTATGTAAAAATCCAACGATTGTTGGAAGGCGTTGCCATAGACTAGAGAATCTGACATTTCATTGTAGTTACATCCGCAATGGTGCCAAGTGGGTCACTCTCGTCCTTTCCAACAAGGTAGCAAAGTTGACATAGTTATTGGCAACGAAAAAGTCGAAAACACTTAACACAACAATTATGAAGAATTACTTACGATTACTTAAGGACAGCAGGAAAGAATAGGATCGCATACTTTCACCACACAATTCAATGCCTCAGGCGAAACACATGGCAACATGCGTCTGCCAAGTCCAATAATCAACTCTGTTAGTAGAAAAAATAATCTTTAAATATAAGTAATATTTTGTAAAAAATATTTTGATCTATTTGATCCCTTTGTCGTAATTCCAATAGATGGATATAATGGCCTGATGGATCAGTATCTCAGCTCTTAAATACTAGCAGATTACTTTTTAAAAATAATAACTGAATTCCTGAATGAGTAGGTCATGATTCCCATCAATTAATATTTTCTGTGCTTGTTACATAATAATTTATTATATTTTTTAATATAAAAAGTATTTAAAATTTATAATTAATTTGCTTAATTTTAATTGTAATAATATTTGCCACCAAACATTATAGCAATATATACTGCTGCAAGAAGCAGCTAGGCTTTGGTGTATAGGGATTCAATAGTTATATTTTTAGATAGGTGATTATATTTAGGCAATGTTGCAAAACGTTATTTTTAATAACGAATACAAATAAGAAAACTGCATAACAATATTATTGTAAAACGCAGTTTTGCTGTGATCGTGCTACTTACAATCGATTACGTTTTTCGATTTACTTCATTATTTGTAAAATCGCAATGATTAATTGTTTAATGTATTATCAAGATACGTTCAACAACTAATGTTTCTACAGCGAAAGTTATATGCAGGTCAAGGATGCATTAAAAGTTTTTTCCAGGGTGTATTGGATGCTTGGGCCGGTAGTCTGATGTAGTACGCCAGATGGATGCAACCTGCAATACACTCTCGTGCCAAATTTAAATTGTCTTGAGTGGTCACTCGGGCAATCGGGAGTATAGCTGAACTTCTTTGTTACAACTGGATATCAAGGGCCGTGTAAATACGTATTATGACTATGGGATCAATTATTGTAACGGCAACGAATGTTAATTATTAACGCCATTGAATGAAAATTGGCGTCTGGTTTTCGGCGCGGAATCGCTTTTCGTGTTTGAATTTCTTTCATTTTCCTGTAGAATTTTTGTATTTACCGTTAAAGATAATTTGAAAGGTTCTTTATATGACGTGCGCCGCAAGGGAAGTTTTCAAATTATTTAGAGGAATGAGTGTTAAGACTGAAAGAATAATGTTGCCCTTCTTGTTTGAGAGTTATGTCAGTTGGGGTATGTTATAATTAGGGGGCGGGTTTTAATGAAAAGTCATGTTTTTTTTCACTTTATAACAATGTCGTTTAGTGTAGAAATTCATTCTATGTATTGAAAAACGGAAATGTCCCACTTTTATATGTCCTTTTTTTTCTTTCTTTTTTTTCTTTTTCGTCGATTTCGACTAATAAGTTTTTTTTTCCTTTTTAAGTCATTGTTAATGCATTTTTTGCTTATTTCGTCGATTTTAAATAATTTTAATGTTACTTGATTCAAAAAATATTTACGAGATGCAACAAATGTTCACCACAGAATTCTTGAATAAACTATTCGATTTCTTAACTCATATATTGTAATCTCAACCATTGTGAGTACTATGTAATCTAAGGTTCCTGAGACGCCTATCGGCGCCATTGTCAGTTAGGCCGATTTCGAGATAAATAAAGGCAGAGATTTTCTTGTAAAGAACAGTCTAAACCAAAAGTTTGCAAGCTGGGTTCAGTTGAACAAACGGAAGAAGACTCGATTACATCAGAAACATATCCAAAATCTTGAGTTGTTCATCTGAAGTGTTTTTGATCATTTTTACCTCATTTTTCTTGGTTTTAGGGCAATATTAAAACATTTTAAGGACATTTTATTGCTAATTTTTTAGCGATATTTTAGGTCCGCCCTCTAATTTGATATTGCGAGGTATAGTATTGACTAAGCAAAAGGATTTAATATACAATTCAAACGATTACGTTACTTTTATTTTTTTCTTGCTTTGCAGTTATTTTTAAGCAACAGAAGTAGTAGTAAGTTGAAGAGACATTCCGCTTACAGCTTATTTCCTTTAAAATAAATTCTCTTCTCTAAGGGAAGCTCGTCGAAACATCAAGAGCGCCGGAGCGAGGCCGAAGATGCAAACCACGTCCCGAGAGCGAGAACCGGAAGGCCCTCGCGAACGCAGCTCGTTGGATCCGTCGCGGACCACTTGGCTTTTCGCCAAAGTTTTAATAGCAAATGTGTGATAGGGTCAACATATATCAAATTGTGAACTGTATCGAATGCCCATACTAACGAAATAAAACTTCACTATATAAATTGAAGAAGACGACGAAAGTGCAAATATTGTTTTAATTTTTTTAATGAGGATTGTTCGCTGCATGTATGAATCTTTGTAGTGACCGTATTCCTCTATGTTACCACGGAGATTTCTATCTCCACAGGAAGCCTTGCAGGGAAGAGGTGAGTTATTCTCTCGATCTTCCTCCCATCTCCAGAACGGACTTATGTATCTGACTCTGTGTGTGTGTGTGTGTATAAATATACATACATGCATTCATAAATATATATATTCCGTTTCGAAAATATAGAATTCACGAACAAAAAGTGTTTTAGACAAAACATGTATTTTTAGTGTGAAATCGGAATCTGCAATAAAAAACGGAGGTTCCCTTAAAGATTTCACAGCTGCTCCCCCACCCCACCCTCAGCAGACAGGGAGGAGGTTTGATTTTCGGTCAGACAAAAGTTCCTCAAGGGGACATGCATATGTGTGTATGTATGTGTATATATAGATATATCCGAGGGAAAGTCAATAAATAATTCGCAAAACGTAATTGAGGCAAAAATAATCAAAGTAACTTTCTGACATTTATTTTACTTTTCCCACATAGTCCACCCTGTACATTCAGGCACTTATCCCATCTCATTGCAAGCCCTTGAAATCCAGCAGCAAAGAAATCCTTTGGTTGCTGTTGCAGCCAACGTGTAACCTCATGGATTGCGGCATCATCTGTGTCAAAATGATTTTTTACGGGCCCAAACAGATGAAAATCACTAGGGGCTAAGTAAGGGCTGTACGGTGGATGTTCCAGGCGTTCCAATTAAATGTCCGTTACAGCTCCTGCGTTGGTCTTGCTGTGTGAGGGCGGGCATTGTCATCCAGAAGAATCACACCCTTTGACAGGAGTCCAGGTCGCTTGCAGCGAATGCCCAGTCGGAGTTTCCGCAGAGTCGTGCAGTACGACGCCAGGGCGAAGTGCGCCGGTAGCAGAGGAATTTCCTGCGACCTAATCAATGACACTGTTAGATGCAAAAATTGTAAACAGATCTACGGTTGGAAAAATCAGAAAAAGAGCGGTACCAAAGCGGGTCGAGTAGGAGGGAGAAGATAGCTGGGCCGAGAGAAAGTTTTTCGAGGCGAGGGCAGAGAGAAAATGTTTTTGGAGAGGAGAGCGGAGAAAGATTTTGAAGGCGAGAGAGCACAGACGAATTTCGAAAGTGTTAGAGGAGAGACGAACTTTAGACGAAAACGAATAGACAGTTGTTTTTTTTTAAGTTGCAGCGAGGTGTAGGTACTGAATGGACAGAACAGTGTCGCGAGAGGCCATTGCCCATCACCATCAGGGCGATCAACACCAAGTACGGTAAAAATACCGCGAGAGATGTGCGGGTTCGCGAGGGCGACAACTTTGTCTTTGCGACGGGGCGAGCAATAAAAATCGCCGGCCTTCAGCCTTTTGCACCGCGGGAAACATAAAAACGGTGACCGCAAGAATGATCATATGATCTCGAACTAGAGGCAACGGAGCTGATCCGGTAATCACCTGAGCCAGCCAAATCGGAGGGGGCCGCGGGGGACGTCGCGTGGGGGTCGCCAACGAGGCGATTATCATCGCTACTGACCAGACCCAACTGTGGAGATGGGTCACGGCTCCTAGTACAGTACGGCTCGGAGTACCACGTAGTTTATTAGACAAAATATGCTTAGAATTGTCTTAAGAGCTTATTTCCGAAGTTTCGACGTTTCCTCCTCGGACACACACACACACGATATATATATATATATATATATATATATATATATATACTATATATATATATAGAGAGAGAGAGAGAGAGAGAGAGAGAGACACAGGTGAGTCACGTAACTTTAGCACTTCTTGTAACTTTTGGACGGTTGAAGTTATTGCAATGCAGTTTTCACAGAAGTGCATGAGGAATGGGGCTAATTGATACGTGAATTTATTTCTGGTTATTACTTGTATTTTACGAGATATTTGAGGTAATTTTGTTCTTTGAAATGGAACCATACATATTTTTTCAGTCTATCATGACGAGCGTAAAAAGACGATTCCAATGATATACATATTGTCATATGTTAGATAGGTTTTTTTTGAGTAATTTTGATTTTTGCGACTAGGGTTTAACGGATATTTCGAATGTAACTCGTACTTGTAGCAGTTCGCCACACAAGGTCACGCAGCACTCCACTGGCAAACGCGCTTGCGAGGACGGGAAGGGAAGGGAAGGGATCTTATTATTTGAAGATATGAAACATATGCCAAATATTCACAAAACTGTTGCAGTTTTATTCCTGAACTCTGCTTTCCATCCTTCCGCATATTCAATTTTTTTGTCTTTCTTTGGTTGAAGGAATTGAAGAATTGAAAATAAGGATTAGTCATAACTATGTATTGTAATAAGTTGTTTATTACGTCAACTCCTTTTGATTGGGTTTTATATCACAGGATATTAATGGGATCTTGAAGCAAAACACTATCAAAATAAATATTAGGACTGTACAAAAAATATTGCTTATTTTGAGCAAGCACTTTGAATATTAATCAGCATATAATAATAACTTCGGGATGGAAACAAACTTATTTCAATACATACTACTTATGAAAATGGGGAAGGACTGAAAGCAGAGTTCAGGAAAAACTCTAACAGTTTTGTGAATATTTGGAATATTTTCGTATCTTCAAGTACTAAATTTCCTTCCCTTCCCCGAGCGCGCGTTTGCCGGTGGAGCGCTGCGTGACTTTGTGTGGCCGACTGTTAGGAGTACATTCAAAATATCCCTAAAACCCTAGTCACAAAAATCAAAAATTACCTGCAGTGGGTTTTTTTTCAAGAACCTTACTACCGACGAAATTTTGGGCTATTCTGGAAGAGAATTTAAACCATATGAAAATTCTGATGACTTTGTTGAATTTTTTTGCTTCTCTTGACGTTAGAATGGAGGACAGATAAAAGTGCTGATAAGATCTTATTGGGGCATTCAACAATTTGACAGGTAAACAGCTAATTCCACAAGGGAACTGATGATAAAGAATAATAAATACATAGAAATATTACATTGTTTTCAAGTCATCGGCGCATCGGCTTGTCACAGAATGAAATGAAGGAAGAAGAAACCAAATCAATGATTATGGTTGTAGAAAAGTGGAAGAAAGAAGATCTTCCAAATAAAAACGAAATTAGAAATAATGTAAATGGAAATGAGTCAATGATGTTGAGACCAATGTGTATTGAGTTCCCTCAAATTCTACTGGAGCTATTCAGTCTATTTTTTCAAATGATCAATTAGAAGTTATAGTAAGGCATAGTGTAATATATGCTATTCCCAAAAAATCACTTTGTGATTCATTTTTTGTAGCATTCTATTTGGAGAAAGCGGGTCGTACCCTACTACAGACGAAATAGTCTGAAACACACCAAGGGCAAACCAATTCGCTTTGGTTATAAAATTCGGAGTCATATAATAAGAATAGTTTGTTACTAATTTCGGGCGCGTCAATAGCTAAGGTCATTAGTCCTGTAAGTGTAGGGCATATTTTTCCTTAGGATTTGGTGATCTTCCCCCATTGGATGGCGAAACCCGGTGCCGATCTAGAGGGTTTTCCCAACCGGGTGTCTCCCACCAGGGGCAACACCTCAGCCGAGACAAGCTCTAAACTCTCGACCGGTCTCCCAGCATGTGTGGTAGTATAGTGTATGTTAGTGTGTGTGTTTGTGTGTGTAAGGGGTACGGATAGGCAAGGAAAAGGAAGGAAAGATCGCGCGCGGTTCGTGGCCCGTTTCTTAGGTTACTGCTCCGGGATTCACAGGGTGTTGAGCGGAGAAACCACGGAAAATACTGATCAGAGCAGCCAGTCACTAAAATTCTCCTCCAGACATCGAATGAATTTGACCTTGCTAACAAGCTAGTGTCGAAAAGACTGCCACCGACGGGACTCGAATCTAGGACGTCCCGATCACAGGCACTGTTTGTTAATTATAACTTAAGTTTCATACTATTCAATCATGTTTATTGCTTATTTCCAACGTCACAATAAAGATTCTATTACATGCAAGTCTTTATTTGCAGCAGCGGTCCCTTTATGAAACAAGAAGCGTAAAAGTGATGGTATCTGCCCACTGTTGCGTTTTCGCAACAATAAATTCTGATCAATAGAAATACTAGCGACTTGTATATTCTTATCCTACGCATTTATAATCATTATAGTATCATGTTCTGTAAATATGAAATATATTGGCAACCAAAAAGTTCTGGGCATATATGGGTTAAGAAAACGTCCCCAGAAGCCACTACTCTCCATTGTATATCATTCACAGTATTAATTTTTTGACGTTAAATAAATAAAGTAAAGCAAGGAATATTGGTATTAAAATTAAATCTTCTAGAAAATTATGAGTTAATTTGTTTTTTCATATATTGATTCCCATTATTCGAGACAATAGAAATCGCATAATTTAATTCAGAGAGCAAAACAAATTTTCAAATTATTGTGCTGTGAATTCAACAGATCCTACCCCCTACCTTACAACACTCCAATAATGATTGTTCAATGATACAAACTTTCATACGCCTACTAATCCTTTCATACGCCTGTCCAACATGAATCAAAGCTGCAATACCAATATTAAACTAGTGGTTCTGCAACAGCATATACTTTTCTGCATTACTTCTAAGGTTTGCAATTTTCGAAAATTAAGAGAGCGACGAAAATGAGATCTCCGTCATTCTCTTAAGCGTCTCTAATTCTAACCGTGAAAATAATTAAAATAAAAACTAGTGGTGCTACAGAATGACACAGACTTTCCCGTATTGGTTTTCTATTTCTTTGGGTCTCGGCTAGCTATTCATACTTGCCACATACTCTCGCCAGCTGTCATGTATTGTCGCCAACACATTTTTTTGACATTTTCTTAATTTTTCGCTTTCCTAGTGGTAGAATGAAATATTAATTTAGAATATTAACGAACACTAAACCTCGAACTAAATGACAATTTCCTTTGACAAATTTGGAGCTGTTTTTAAGAAAATGGCGTTTAAGCGCAACTAAAAATGCGAAATTTGACGCTCTTTTTCACAACATTTTTTTTAGATTTCGAAAAACTTAATTTGAAGTTATTTGAAGTATTTAAATTTACAAATACAATAGTGTTTAAAAATTACTGGAAATGTGCTTACTAACGTTGCGAGAGATCTTTCAAAAAAATTCATTTGTGTAATTTTTGCAAAAACAAAAGAATACACCAAATTGAACATTACGCCATATTAAAGCGTGAAATTAGCAGTATCTGTTCGACAAGTTTGAAGTAAAAATTTGGAGCCATCTATGAGTAAATGGCGTTTGAGCGTTTCTGAAAATGCGCAATTTTGAGGTAGTTTTCACAGAAAATGATTCAATTTTCGAGAAGCTTTATTTGACATTATTTAAAGCACATTTACTCATAAATATAATAATGTAAACAAATCGCCGCTAATGTAAATATTAAAGACGTGAGAGACAAGTCACAAAAATTACATTTTTGTAATTTTTGAAAAAACAGAATAGAGCAATATGGCGTTAATGTCATCTCATAGAGCACACTTAGCACTATCTCTACCAAGAGCTTAAAGAAAAGATTTGGAGCCGTTTTTAAGAAAATCTTGTTTTTGTAATTTTTGTAAGTTGTAAATATTTTATGCAATATTGCGCAAAAACTACTAAAAGTTTCAAAAAAAGTACTTGCCCTTAATGAAAGAACTCACTTTGGACAAATTTTATTTGGTCGAAAAATCTCTAGGAAGACGTCGAGAAAATTTCAAACTTTTGCAATTTTCGAAAATTCGTGAAAATCGGACCTATGCCAACTTAATAAGTGTATTTTACTCTATTCTTACAAGAAATTTAAAGAAAAAATTTGGAGCCGTTTTTGAGAAAATTTTGAAAATGTCCGGGGGGCTTAACGTAAAGTACCCCCAAATTTTGAAGAAAGTTTTTTCAAAATCGCGGCGCCTCGAGTGGAAGCAGATTGACCGGGGAATACCCATTTTGGAAGAAATCGCACGTATTGTAGCACTAGTGTTGTTCACGGACGGACGGACGTTTTGAAAGAAAATACGTTTTCGGTATCAGGGAACCCCAAAACGTGTATTTCCGTTAAAATCTCGAAATCGATTTTCGGCAGCATTACATAACTTTCCCTATACTACGTATATACGGGAAACTAAAAACGTTTTTCAAATTGCAATAAAAAATTGCAAACAATTCAATCAAAAACTAACTGAAAACTACTCTTTTTTTCAAAAAATTGAACACGAGCGTTTTTAAAGTTCTGATTTTTTAGAACAGATTTTGTTTTAGACAAAAGTCTATATCTTCAATATTGTAGTTTTTTAATGCTAAATTTTAGATTTTTGGCAATTTTCGAAAATTCAGAGTTCGCAGAATACGAGACTATGTCCACATTTGTACCCTCCTTTCATACATACGCGCAGAAAATTTAAAGAAAAATTTTGGAGATTTCTTTTAGGAAGTGATTGTTTGAAACTTCCATCATTTCTCGGAATATAACGCAAAAACGACTTATATTTTAGAAAGATAGTATATGACAAGATATGCCTTTGAAGAACAGCTTTCTTTAAAGGGAAAAGCACTTATCTTTAATAGTCTAGTAGGAAGACGGTAAAAAAACACTTTGAAATTTTATAATTTCCAAAAAAACTAGAGATTTTAATGATTACGACACCAGCGCCGTTCTCTTTAGCGCTCTTCACATTATCGGATGCTAATATTTAATCAAAGAATTTTGAGACAGTTTTTTACATTTTGAAAATATTGTTGAGGCTTAATTTAAAATACCCTCCAAAATAAAATTAAGCGATTCAAATTCAGAGAGTCTCGTATTCCTTTAAATCGATCGAGGAATATCAATTTTGGAGAAAATTAGCAGAATAGTTTTAGCGCTAGCGTTGACCACAAATACGCGGACAGTCAGACGGACAGACAGACAGATAGACGGACAAACAGACGACAGACAGGCGGACACACGGAAAGACTGACAAACGGAGAGACGGACAGAAGAACAGACGCACAGACATGCAGAGAGACGGACAAAAAGACACAAGGAGAGACAGACGGACGGACAGACAGGCAGACACACAGACAGGCAGACTACAGACGGATACACAGACAGACAGACGGACGGCAGACGAACAGACAGGCAGACAGACAGACAAACAGGCGGACAGACAGACGGACAGACAGACGGACAGACAGATGGACAGACAGACGAACACACAGACGGACGGACAGACAGACGGACAGACAGCACGGACAGACAGACTGACAGACAGACGGACGGACAAACGGACAGACGGACAGACAGACTGACAGACTAACGGATGGGCAGACGGTCGCGCATCTCCTATTTTCATGGAATTCTCTGTATTGTCGAAAATTCATAAGTTAGAAATAACGCGAGGAAAACATATGCAGTTGAGCGGCACATTATTCGAGAATATTAACAAGTCAAACGGTACGCAATAGTTTCCACACCTCTGACCAAAATGTCTGAATAAATCTTGTTTGTGCTCCGGCTTAGTCTCGATTTATTTATTTGGCGGTGTGGGAATTACGCATGGCTCACAGTACAATAGTTATAATATCAACACAAGTCAAATCAAAATTATACGCCATACTAGAAACCGTATGGGTCTAACAGAGCCATAAAGGAATCGAACCGTGCTATAAAATGGTAAAAGCATGATAAAGAAACAATTGATACGATGGTACATACGAGAAAGTCTGTACCATTCATAGCACCACTAGTTTATTTATATTAATTTACCGTCCCTTATTACACACGTGGAGAAAATTTAAAGAAAAAATTTGGAGCGGTTTTTGAGAACTTTTTTGTAAATTTGAAGCAAAGATTACGCAAAAAACGACTCGTTTTTTCAGAAAATTCTACGTAACCTTTTTTTAAAGAGCTAGTTTTGTACAAGAGACTTTGTCTGAGGTAAAAACCGCTATCTACAATATTGTAGTTTAAAATTGTTTTTGCAATTTTCAAAAAACCAAGTATTTCCCAGAAGTGGGCCTAAAACCATATTTTTATCGTCCTTCATTACATAAGTGAAGAAATTTTAAAGAAAAAATTTGGAGCGGTTTTTGAGAAAAAACATTTTTGTAAATATTGAAGGTCAATTTACGCAAAAACTACTCGTTCTTTGAAAAAATAGTACATGACCTTGTTTAAAGTGCTAATTTTGTACAATCGACTATGTCTCTCGCAGTAATCTCTATCTTCAATTTTGCAGTTTTAAAATAGATTTTCGCAATTTTCGAAAACTGGGAAATCAACGAAAATGATATCTTACACCATTCCCTCTAAACGTTCTTCGCACTATCAACAACAAAATTTAATCAAAAAATTTGGAGTCATTTTCTTTTAACTCGAAATTTTTCGACGGGCTTTATGTAAAGTACCCCCAAAAATTAAAATATCGGTTTCAAATTCAGGAGCCTTGAGTTCAGTAAAAAACGATTGGGGAATATCCATTTTGAAGAAAATGAGCTACACGGTTTAGGCGCTAGCGTTCACCACAGGAGGACAGACACAGACGAACGGACGTTTTGCCGTCGCTCGATTTACAGTATCAAGAAGCAAGCAAAAACATGGATTTTGACTACACCACGAGGTAGAGGATTTTTTCCCTAAATTTAGCAACAGGTTTTATCGAATTTTTCCTCACCAGACTCCAG
>JAHLJT010008446.1:196184490-196349294 GCA_031308135.1 Acheta domesticus
AATGTATTATTTCAGTGATGGAGCCGCCGGGCAATACAAAAACAAAAAGAATTTCTCAAACATTGCGAATCACAAGAAAGATTTCGGCATCTTGGCAGAAAGGCATTTTTTCGCTGCTAGACATGGCAAAGGTCCTATGACGGCGTAGGTGGTACAGTGGAGAGATTAGCTGCGTACGCTAGCCTCCAAGGGACTCATAACTCCACTCCAAAAGAACTATATGAATGGACAAAATGCCATAGTCCAGGAGTTTGTTTCGTTTCACAACGAAAGTTGAACATGGAGAGGAAGCCCAAATGTTAGAGGAGAGGTTTGCGGGACTAAAGACTATTCCGGGAACACGAGACTTTCGTTGTGTTATCCCAGTTAGTGAAACCTGCATTTCTGTGAAACGTTTTCCAATGTCCGTATAGTTAGCACACCCACTTATCCAAAAATTAAAAAAGACTATACCATAATTTTGTTCCAATTTTGAACTAATTTATCCCCACCTTAAAAAATTTTCTACCAATGCAGAACATCAAAATTTACAACATGTTACGTGGGTGCGCTAACTTAACGTTAAGTTGGCATACCCACACTAGAAAAAATGCGGTAAACCAAAAAAAAAAACAAATATACCACAATTTTGTACTAATTTTGAACTAATTTATACCCACCTTAAAAAATTTTGAACCGATGCACAACATCAAAATATGCAACGTTTAAGAGTGGGTGCGCCAGGTTAACGTTAAGTTGGCAAACCCACACAAGAAAAATGCGGTAAACCAAAAAAAAAAAACAAATATTCCACAATTTTGTACTAATTTTGAACTAATTTATACCCACCTTAAAAAATTTTGAACCGATGCACAACATCAAAATATACAACGTTTAATAGTGGGTGCTCCAGGTTACGATTGGGGGTGGATTTTTTATGACCTAAAATATCGCCAAAAATGATGAATAAAATGCTTCTAAAGATGTTTTAAAAATATTGTAAAAGCAAAGAAAATGACGCAAAAAATGTAATAAAAAACTGTTCGAATGAACAACTCAAGCTGTTTGATACTTTACTGATGTAATCGAGAGTACGTCCTATTTGTTAAAGTGAACCCAACTTTCAATGTTTCGCTTTCGACTGTTCTTTACCAGGAAATCTCTGTCTTTAGTTATGCCGGCTAATCGGCTGAACCGACATTGGCGCTTAATTTAGTCGCATACAACAGTTGACATTACAATAAGTAAGGGAAAAAATGGAGTAGGCTACTCAGGAATTCTGTGGAACATCTCGTTAATATTATTTGAAACAAGTATCTTAAAAATGATGTTAAAATTGATGAAGCGAAAAATGCATTAAAATTAAGGGAAAAGGTAACAAATGACTTATTATTCGAAATCGACGAAAAATGCCAAAAATGTCCTATAAAAATGGGTCATTTCCTTTTGTCATAATATATCATGATAGATGATAATACTAAACGGCATTGTTCTGAAGTGAAAAAAATGACATTTCATTAAAATCTGCTCCCTGGTTACGAGGTACAAAGTGTTTATGGCTTTTTTATTATATTCCAATTGTCTCGTTTTGATTCTCTCGTTATGGATGTGAAACACTGAGAAAAAGTGAAAAATGTAGGTGGTTTTATGCCAAAATCAGTATTTAAAATGTGGATATGACTGCAAAAATACTTATCTATTGTATTAATATGTTCTGAAATTATTACTTACATTTCCGTATAGTTTGGAAATATTAAGGAATACTATGTTAGTATTCGCTGATTTTACTATGTCATCAAATCGTTCAACATCTTTTGTTCATCAACGTAACGTAGCCTGTTTACCAGAAACAGCATGTAAACTACAAGTGGTTATAATCTTTGGATATCAGGCATTATTATTCAAAGAACATATGGCGTCAGTCATGTTAATAATATGAGTAACATGCAATGTTACTTAACATTACGAATTAATACGCACGTGCTTCTCCACTTTCAAAGTGGGATGATGTAAGCCCTTTCACTTCCATATACCTATTTAAGAGACCATTGCTGGAGAATTTTAAGTAATCAGACAGTCTTTGAAATATTTTGCGATGCTCGAAAGACACAGTAATCAACAGATATTGTCACGTCAAGATTCTAAAAATTGCGTGTGGAAAATCCAGTAAACGATGGGGTGGAGGAACGCCACCTTTCGTTTGCCGGCCCGCTCTCCTAAATGAGCAGCGTTATTCTGTAAAGTTTTCCCTGCACACAGTACCTGAACCCCCCTGAGTTCTTACGTCCAGCGGAAGGTAGGGCGGGGGGGCGCATTGTACGCGACAGGCAGCATTGAGGGATGGAAAGGGTAGGAGGATGCTCAGGTAGAAAGCTCAATGAAACTTATTTTTCTCTTCCTTCTGAGAAGGACAGCTTTTCTGTTCGTGCCAAAATTCCCCATCTTCATTCACTATTTCTTAACAATTTTGTTAGTACATTTCATAAAATAATATGTTGTAAAATAATATATTCAACTGTTGGTACTGTTAAATGTTAATTGTCATGATAAAAAGAATGCAACGAAACACAAGAAACTGAATTATCACTCAATCACAATTCTAACAGAAATTTTCATTGAATAAATGTTTTGATATCGAACATCAAATGTATAATTAATAGTATTATAACTATTTATAAATAAATGTCTTCAGCAATAGCAAAAAAAGGTGGGACTGTCATTACAACATGTACAAAAAATATGGTATAAATAATAAATATAAAATATAATACAGAAAATTAATGCAATGCAAAAATAAAATACTCTTAAAACCGAAACCAAATAGCACAACAAAGTCAACCAATTCAACAAGAGTACGATGTCAAAAGGCAGAACTTTAAGTCTGGAATTTTCGATAGAATAAGGAAACCATTCATTCTATTATACTTTGACATATGCAGAAACATACCCCCAAATTCATCAATATAAGAATAAAAGGCTCGTCATTAGCCGCCTCAAAAGCAACCGCTGCGGCCCGCTCGTCCTGGCTACATTGGGAGAGGAAACGATGGTACGCTACTCGTGACCGTCTTTCATTGCAGAAGTATGAACTATCTCTCCACCTGGCCTCTTCACTACATCCTGCTGAATGGGATACACTTCTGGACTCCATAAGAAGCCGCATCTTCGGAATATGCAGCCGCCGGAAACAGAAGCAGGTAGCCTTCATGACTCACCCCAACTTTCATCCTCGTATCATAAATCTTTCTTCTGCTACTCTATCCCATTCCGAAGCCACTCTCTTACAAAAAGGTCTCAAATACTCACCTCCTTCTCCACCCAACGCCAATACACTAAAAAATCTGTACATTCACCTAGACACGGTCCTTCCCAACGACACTACTAATACGGAAATCAAGCACACTGTCACACACACTATCAAACAACACATTGAACACACACACACCCCAAACCCATTTCGTCAGAACAATCAACTGCCAAAAAACTAAAAGAGAAAATCTCACAAGAGAACATTATTATCACGAAAGCTGACAAAGGCAACTCCATAGTGATTCTGGACAAGGAAGAGTATAACAACAAAGTACAAGATTTTATCACTGGCAACAACGGTATCTCACTCCTCAAAAAATGACCCCACCAACAAATACCACACATCTTTAAAACAAGAACTTGCAGAATCAAAAGCGCTATTCACTCATCTACAGAGATTTCTTCCCCGCAATCCACTTCCTCCACGATTATACGGTTTACCAAAGGTGCATAAATCTACCATCCCCATTAGACCGGTAGTATCATACACTAACACACTCACACACAGAATTGCATACAAGCTGAACAAAGATTTCAAACAACACGTGAATTACACGCCTCAGCACACAATACTCAACAACTCTGAGCTCATCAACAAAATTAAAGATTTCCCAGTCCCCTCCAACGCTAAACTGGTGTCTTTTGATGCGGTAAACGTATTTCCCAGTGTACCTACATCCGAGTGCAAAAATATAGTTCAAGACCTAATTGACAGATCACAGTGTGCCGTGCCCATCAAAACTGAACTGTTCAACCTAATTTCCTGTTGCGTAGATGCCAACTATTTCAAATTTAATGACAAATTTTATACCCAAGATTCTGGCTTACCCATGGGTTCACCTCTCTCACCTTTATTAGCTGAAATATTTATGGACACTGGGAAAACATACTATTTGGTTCTGGACATCCACTTCTAAAAAATATCCTTTACTGGTATAAATACGTAGATGAAGTGTTGGCACTATGGACAGGCACCACCAGACAACTGGATATTTTTACACAACACATCAACTCATTACACCCCGAGATAAAATTCACCACTGAAATAGAAAATGAACACAAATCTTTAAATTTTCTTGATCTTACCATCACGCTAGTAGAAGACCATCCTGAATTTAACATATATAGAAAAACCCACCCACACAGACACAGTTATAAACAACACGTCACAACACCCGCCCACACACAAACATGCTGCCTTCCATGCCATGGTACATCGGTTAATTTCAATACCCATGTCTCCAGATAACACAAAAAAAGAATTAAACATCATAAAACATATAGCCAGGGCGAATGGATATGACAGTAACTTTATTGATAAATTAGTAATCAAAAAAACCAACACACTCAACATCCGCAAACACACCACTCTCACCCCAATTGGCAAGAACACTACACCCACATACCTCTCTATCCCTTATGTAGCATCACTTTCTCTAAAAATAGCCTCCAGCTAAAAATAGCCACGCAGTATAGAGATATTTTCACCCCCCACCCCTTCTGGTTTTAATGAAACTTGGTGCACACCTACATAAACTATCTCTGTACAATTTTAAAACGGTAATGTTGTTGGTTTGTATTTTACGGTCTTGGGAAATATTTATAGATTTCGATGCGCAGAAGCTCATTTGAATTGCATTATCTTCCATGTTAACTAACGAAGAGCAAAAATGTTTGTCTCATTGGAAAGCTGATATGTTATTCCATATAAAGATATATGAATCAATAATTTATTTTGTGGTGGTCGCCCCGCGCGCCTTTGAATGGGCCGCCACAGGCCCGTGGCCGCGAGGCGGCGGGGGCGCCCGGGTAGTACCCTTACCGCCCGGGAGAGCTCGCGCGGCCTAGAGCCCCAGGAACCGTCACGCTTCAATCAGCGCAGCAAGACTCGCCCCGGCCCTTAGGCCTCATTCACAATGCAAACTTAAACGTGACCGTAACGTAGCTGCAAAACCTAGAAATGTGTTATTAAGCGAGACCGTTCACAATGCCTTCACGTAACCGTTGACGTAAGACCGTAAACTTAAGAGTTCGCAAGCTCCAAGCTTTTACGTTTAGTTTACGTCGGAATTCTACCAAAGACCAATCAGAGAGCAGCATGGAAGTTCGATTTCAGGTTGTGTTCAGATAGTTTGTGGTTATGTCATTGTTATTGTAATGTAGAGAACTAGTTTACGAACGCTTTTGATGCATGTAGTGAATTCAATGTAAGAATTTGGACAATTTTTATTGTGACTTTAACCTGAGATGGCGAATAAACTAATTATGTCCGACGAATTACTCATGAATTTGGTTCATGAGAATCCTTGTTTATAAGATGAAGGAAATGTGAGCACTACTACAACATCTACTTGCATTATATAAAGGCAAATCGATAGGAATCTCGAAGAAAAAGCTAGAAACCATGGTGGAAAGATTTTTTCACCATGTAAGAGAATAATCGATCAAGTTTCAATACATTGAATTCTGATTGGTTCAGGCGAAACTTACGTTCGTCACTGTGAACGCTTGTTTTTACGTGTAAATTTTGCGGCTAAGTTTACAGCATTACGTTACGTTTAAGTTTGCATTGTGAATGAGGCCTTACGGGCGGGTTGCCCAGCGGTTCTTCATCCCCGAGGGGGTATAAAGCCCGCCGCCTGGGATGATTTATATTCCAGTCATCCCGGCGAAGTGTGAGGCATCGGCGACTGTGTATCGTGATATCGTGACGGCAACGCAATACTACGGACTTCTCTCCTGGACATCGTAGGACTACGGCATCGATTCTGGCACATCCCCTGAACTTCACGTCGACCTTTGCTGTTTTTGGTACATCTCCCGGATTTCAGACATTTTGGCACGTCACGGATTTTCTACATGGATTTTGGAACTACGCTTGTACTGAAGTGCCTCTTGTGTTAATAAACAAATTTTACCAAGTTATTTTGTTTATTTTGGTCACAACATATTTTATTATAGTGTTATCTACTTCGCTGATGAATCTAAAAGTTTGCAAAAAATGAGTTTTTAATTTTTTTTAAGAAAATATGTGTATTATGTTATTGGTGAAAATTTGAATTTGGAATGGCAACGCCGCAAGAAGTTGTGATCAGAAATTTTTCAACATCCGCCGCGAAGGCGTTTGCTGGTTTCCATGAACAGAAGCAGTATTCCCGGGTGCCCGAGTTGACCGGCCCCCCGGGGTCGCCCCGATGCGCGAATGTTGATGATTTGATCACTCTGGGGACACAACAAACTGCTTGGCAACTACTGAAACCTTCCAAGGTTCAGCCTGAGCTCAGTTGTCTTTCGCGTACCGTAGGCTCTAGAAAACTTTTCAGTGTGTGCGATAGTGCAATATGGAAGATCGGTTTAAACATTCGGTGTGCTGTAATCCATTCAATAAATTTGGGCACTCTTGTCATAAAAATACCTTCGTAGTGTTCTTCTTCGGAGGGCAGTTTGTATGTCAGAATTTGTCATCTCAACAAAAAATATTCGATAGATTCAGGGAATACATGAATGGGAAGATTGATTCGTGTGTTGCATCAGAAGGTTCTCCAAATTCATCAGAAAATGCGGATAATGAAGAAGCGTTCGTCGATGACGGTAGTACATCCATAGAACTTTTAAACATTAATCTTGTAAGTGTAGGTGAAATACCTATTAGAGTAAAAAGATTTAAAGAAAGTCAGTATCAAGATAAGAAGTTTAATAAAATTGAAAAGATTTTAAAGGAGACAGTTTTTCATTTTTCTAATGACCCGCATCCTGGACCATCGAAGGGATCAGACGACGAAATATTAAATCAGTTGAAAGAAGAAATTCGAACCTGTAATAGAAGTGAAAAAATACTGTTTTGACACTTCTTACGATTAGATAAAGTATTAATAAAATAAAAGTGAATTTCCTGCCTCTGACTATATGGTAGGCCAAAAACCTCGTTAAAGAGCAGAGCATATTGTTCTCTCCGAACCCAAAACCAGGCAAGAACTTCTAATGTTTGTAAATGTAGCTTCACTGTGGGCACGTTTTGTTAAGCACTCCTTTTGCTTATGGTGGTAGAACTGAGGGTAAGTTACTATTTTGTTACCAATGCAGAAAAATCAAATCAGCAGTTCGTTTACCGTTGCAATTATGTATTCTATAACTCGGGAACGAAATGTCTAGTTTTTCAAATATTGCTATCTCGCATGTTTTTTTTCTTTTTGTTTTTTTTCATTCTGGTCTCAAGAAAATGTGCATAGATAATCTTCTCCCCCATACGTAACATTCAGTTTTTACTGTTTTTGACCAAATAAATCAAATTAAATCAAATCAATTTATCCGAAGAGACTGTCACAAATGTAAGGGAATATTTTTGTTTATGAACTCTTAGTAGAATAATTTCCGGCAAAAAGTATTATATAACGTTGAGGATTTTGGGAAGAAAATATCAAGAACAGAAGAGACTCATTCTTGCAAATTTAAATGAAATATATACAAATTTTAAATCTTCACATCCTAATCTGAAAATTGGCTTTTGAAAGATTGTATCTCTTCGACCAAAAAAATCATTTTAGCTGGTGCAGTTGGAACACTTACTGGTTGTGTTTGTATTATTCATCTGAATGTAAAGCTTGTGTTTCATGTACTGAAGTTACCATCATTATTACAACATACTAACTTAAATGTGTCTTCTTACAAAACAATGCTGGCGTGCATAAAATGCCATCCACCCAGAATTTGTTGCTTTTTTGGTGGGTGCTCAGCAGGTCCCGAGATTTCGACGATTAAAAATATTTTGGAAGAAACGGAAAAAAACTTCACCGAAACAATTCTATTTAAACAGTGGATGAGAACTGACAACCCGACCTGGATGGCCTAGGTGACTAGAGCGTGTGCCGACTCAGTGCCTCGGTCGGAAGGGTCGCGGTTCGAGTCCCGCCGTGGGAATGGTTGTTTGTCCCTTGTTTTTGATGTCTGTGTATTGTCGCGGAAGGCCTTATGAGTTTCCTGACCGCAGACCGAGGAGCCCGCAAGTGTGTCTAGTGCAAAGGTTAAAATGTGTCCCCATGAGGTACATAGTGTGACTTATGTCCGGTCCCGAAGTCTTTATATGACGGCTAGGAATTCGAACTGACCACCAAGGAATAAAGAGGAAAATGAAAACAGAACCTCGTTTGACCAACGTAGTAGACTAAACCACCAGACGTAACTAGAAACAGAACCCGTTGAGAAGAAGGAAACGAAGACTAGTTCGTGTACCGCCATGATGGGGTAATAACCAGATTCGGATCCACGTGTGAGCGGAAGATTGGCACGCGACCGTGAGTAAGAATATAAAAGAAAAACATAACAACAGAATCATAAATTTCAGCAGTTGTTCTAAGCTTACTGCATATTATATATTCTAGTCTTTGAGCATTGGGCGGAATTGTTTTAAAATTATTAAAAAAATGTATCTCTCTATCCCATAAAAAAGCCACTTTACATGGAGTTAGTCACATTGCCAACTGAAAGGTACATTGACTTCTGAATTGTATTGACATAACATTCTGAATGGTTTCTAAACAAGTTATTTTATTAAACAAACACGCCCTGAACAAAACATTTTTACTAGAGAAAGTTACCAGTATTATTGTATGTAATTAAACCAAGTATTTTAAGTAAAATACTTAAAATAACAAAAAATTGCTTGAAATACAAATAAAAATTTGTTCACTGTCTCTGTTCTGCGTAAGTGATGCAGTCGACATCACTGGCAGGTTCTTTCATATGTCATTCTTCTTTTCAAATGTCATTTCTGGTAATAATGTAGTTTTATATTTGGTAGCAAATGGTTAAGCCTTTCAATCCGGATACATCTTATTGTCAGCCAGTTAACTGATTCACCTTCGACACTTCGTTTCCTCTAGGTGATACATTTTTCCAAGTTTTCTGTCAAATGGTTCATTTCTGTGAGGAAATATTTCGGTTTTCTGCAGCCACGAATGATATAATATCAATCCCTCAGAGAAAATATGTGGCTACTAGATTTTGATCTTTTTTCAATAGAGGAAAAATCTGAATCATTTGGAAGGTAAATGTGTCCTGGTACAAGGAAATTTGTGTCAGTAGTTTCAGTGTTACCACTCTGATTTTGCAGATATTTCATAAGAGAGAGAACTTTGATGTTGCGGTTTTGACCGCCGTATGAGCCTGAGTACATGACTTTGTTTGGCATTATTGATATTTCTTGGTTGAAATAAAGTAAACACAAGAAATACCACTTACACAAACACTGTAAAGTTAGAAAACTCGAATCAATTCAATTTAGTTCAAAACAGTTCGGTTAAACATCGGCTCTCATGGAACCAAGGAGTTAATCACACTGGCCACTGAGACAACTGATAAAATGTTCGTTTGCCAGAGCAATTAGCACATTCTAGCGACAAACTAGTTAAATGTGGAGTTCGTCGTCTTGGCCACTAACAAATATTTACTTGTGGAACAAAACCATGTTATTACGACGGACAGACGGACGGACGGACGGACGGACGGACAGACAGACGGACGGACGGACAGACGGACGGACGGACGGACGGACGGACAGACGGACGGACGGACAGACGGACGGACAGACGGACGGACAGGCGGACGGAAAGACGGACGGACGGACAGACGGACGGACAGACGGGCGGACAGACAGACGGACGGACAGACGGACGGACGGACAAACGGACGGACAAACGGACGGACGGACGGACAGACGGACGGACGGACAGACGGACGGACAGACGGACGGACAGACGGGCAGACAAACAGACGGACGGACGGACAGACGGACGTTTTCCTCTCAATTGGTTTTTCGGTATCAAGGACCCACAAAAGAGGGGTTCTGGCTACACTAGGTGTTAGGGGATTTGTTTTTAATTTAGCAACTGGTTTTACCCACTTTTTCGTTATCAGCGCCCGGCAATGAATTTTTTTCTGGCGAAAACTTGCCATTTTTTCGTGCAGCATTGCATAACTTCCCCTATACTACGTATATCAAACCGTGTGTACGTACGTATACGGGAAAGTAAAAATCGATTGACGGCCAAACATCTGTCTGTCTGTGTCTGTGATGAACACTAGCTCCAAAACTATTCAGTCGATTTTCTACAAAATTGATATTCCTGAATCGATCTGAATGAACTTCAGGCTTTGGGAGTTTCAAACGGATATTTTGATTTTTGTGGGTACTTTACATGAGACCTCAAAAACATTTTCAATTTTTTTTCAGAAATGGTTCCCATGTTCGTAATCAAACTTTGTCTTAAGATTTTAAATCGGAATTGAAAAAAAATAATATTCTTGTTTCGCAAAACCGCGCCCATTTTTTTCTTTATTTTTTCTTTCTACGGATAGAAGAAGGAATACTTAAAAGACTGTCATGTGTCTCATTTTCGATGAACTGTGTGAATTTTCGAAAATGTGCAAATTTAGAAATAATGCGAGAAAGTACATGCTGTTGTAGCACCACTAGTTTCTTTTACTTTTTTCCTTGTATGTGTGAAACGACGATAAAAAAACTGGTGTTAGGCTGATTTTTGGCAAACTCTGTTTTTTTGAAAATTGCAAAAAGTTAACACTGCACAAGTACAACATGGAACATAGAGATTTTTGTCTTAAATGAAAAATAATTATTTAGGTTACACGCAAGGAAAGCCATTCAGAGCTTTTGGTTGTAAGTTTCTTCTTCGTCTTCGCTGCCCTCTACTCTGGATTTCACGGAGATCTTCGCCGTAGGTGATGTGGCTCGTCCGCAGTGGTATTCGCCTGAGTGCAAAGAGATAGAGAATCATTTGATTTAATATCTGGTCTGAGTGCGAGTGGTTGGACCTTCAATGGGGTGAGTTGTTTTGCATTTGGCACAAAGTGAAGGAATCGCCTACAATCAGAAGCTTCTAGCAGATTATCTACGGCGATGTTGGGATGACAACTTCCGCTTTCTTATACATTGAAGGTTCACCGTTTGAGGTAATATTTCCATAAGGAGATCTAAGGGGGAACCCCGGCAATAGGCGTTAGCCATTAGTGGAGCAAGTTCCGTTTTGACGTTCGCTGCCTTTTGGGTTGACCTAGCACGGTATAAAATGTTCAATCTAGATCCAAGTGTTGTGTCTTGCTTCTGAAAATGAAACTTTGTCATGATTCTTGATTTCTGTCATGTTCTCATTTTTCGGATTTCCCTCTCGTCAATGAACAACGAGTAGTCGCTAGTATGTGTCGTGAAGCCTTCCTGTAATATGCCGTTATAGCCGCCTGTAACGGGTTTTCCGTTACGTGGCTGACAAGTTCAACCCTCACCTCCAGGCGGAGACCCTTCGGTAATGCATCTCGGGGCAATATGAGGTGCAGCCAAAAGGCGAAGGGCGAGTCTCCGGCGCGGCTCGTATCGGGAGCATCTAGCTAAGGGAAGAAAATCCCTGCAAGAAAAACCATTTCGGGAACCCCACGTTAGAGGGAAGGGGAAAGAGGGTTTGAGGATCTGCAGCAGACGATCTTGTGTTCCTTGAGCGACTGACAGCGGACTCTATGGACGAAGCCTCGGACGCGGGATCCTACGCGGCGCGCCCAGTGAACTACAGGACACCATGTACGACGACCTTAGCTTGGAACGGTTCATTATTAGAAATTCCGTTAAGGCAACTAGCTGCGTACACTGTGCCCAGAAAGGGAGTGATGGCTATATAGGCACGGATTTGAATGAAATGGTTCGGCATCATGATGCCACACACTGTGATGTCCCCCCAAGGCCGGCTCGTCCTTAGGGGCCACAGGGGCCGGGCCTTACCAATATTTAATAAAGCACAAATATGTTTATTTATATTTACAGTAATCTCTTTGTGATAATTGTAGTACTTGATTGGAATTCTTTATTCGTGAAGATCGACAATTCGTCCCCTGAACTCACTCCAAGTCTCAATAACCAAGAATTGGGTGACATAGTTATTTGCCGCACTCGAAGATAGCGTTAGTAGTGCTCACGGGGCCCGGCTTGCAGGGGCCCCAAAGCGGTATCTCCGCTCCGTTTACAAGGTCAGCGCCCTTTTATACTGGGCGCGACTACTGCTTGCTAATTTTAGCAGTCCTAGGGGCCCGCACCAGCGGGCCCTTCTCAGAGAAACGGGAGGCTGTGTGCGCCGTTTCCAAAGTGCACGTGAAATTTCTGCGCGCTGTAAGATGAACACAGTGGATTCGATACATTGTTTTCAGTTTTCTTTATTTAGACTGGAAGAAAAATTGATATTAAACGGTTAGGATTACATCAACCGAGTGACTTATCATTTACACAAATTGATGGACAGAAGAAACGAACATTCTGTAATTCGTGGTTACAGAAAAAATCATGATTGTCTGTGAGTGAAGAGAAATAAAGCTTATTTTGCTTTTATCGGTTATTATTTGGTGGTGAGGGATTGTGAACGATAGTGGGCTGCAGTGGCGTAGCGTGATTCGCACGTTTGAGGATGCTCAACAATAACACACAAAATGTCTCTATCAACTACTTCATCTAACAGGCGAACGCAACACAAGGCAGACACACTGGAACTATATACTTCCACGATCTCGATTGCTTACGACGGTGTAGGCGCTTCCCACATAATCCTCACAGCAGTCAGGACTGCCGATGTCTTGAAAGCAAATTATAGAATGGCTGAGCTTTAATTCTTATACGCGAGTGGCAATGAGACCACTTGCTAATGTATACATTGCAGACTAAAATAATATGTAATCTATTTAAAGAATAATTCAATATCTTTGATATTAATTAGGAATAGTAGACAGGCACTATTTCTACAGTTTGTGCCCATGACCAAACGGGGACTCCCGAGTGACAGAGAGAGAGAGAGAGATAATTTACTGACCGCCTGAAGTGTGCTGCGCTCTCGTGCACAAACGAGCCACTTTCCTCAGTGGATGCTAGCGTAAAGCAGTCGGGTTTCTCTGGGCCAGGGGTAAAGAGGGGAGAGGGGAACCTCGTCATCTGCGCATGCGCCATTGCTCGTCGCCATCTCTCGGCAGACGCAAGAAGCATTTTAGCTTCCAAGCAACCACAGACCAACTTCAACAACCCGCCGAATTCAATCATAAAAAATCAATTTAAAATTAAAACAAAACGTGTTTTGCTCAACGGACCACATGTAAGATTAAAAATAGAATATTTAGGGTTCTTTTTTAATATTATATACGGGGATGCTCAGAATCTCAGCGTTCCCTACGCCACTGGTGGGTTGTAAGGATCGAAACATTTGAGCCAAAGGATAAAGAAACACGAAGAAAGTGCAGTGCATTGAGAAAATGTTTGCAAATATAAAAACTTTTGGAACTGTGAACATTGTTGCACAGATTTATTCGGCGGTCAAAATTTCAATCTAGAAACATAATGAACAAGTCGCAAAAAATAGACATATTTTAGGTAGAACGATTGAGTGTTTAGTAAAAAACTGTAGTACTCATTAACCTTTAGGAGGGCATGGTGAATCTGAATATTCAAAAAACCGTGGCAATGTTTTAGACATATCGTTACTCGGAAAATATTAGATGATCATTTAAACAATTTCTCTTTTTATAAATATAACTCACACATGACATATAACAAGCTGCTAGATTGTATGTGTGAAGTGTACTTGAAGGAAGTGAAGAGAGACATCGATGTAGCTGATTTTGTTTCTCTGCGGGCCGATTAAACTATTGACATATGCGTAATCAGTCGAAGTCAACTTGTTTTAATTTTAATGAATGTTCTCCATTCGAACTCTCAGTTTTCCGAAAGATAACCTACGGCATTAGCGTAATTTTTACAAAAATGTTTTGTTTCCATTGATATACCAATATTTGATTAAACGTCTTAATAAAAATTCCTACTTCTGTTTTTTGTGGAAAACTTATAGACTTAAAGGTTTAATTAATTAACTGATAATATTAATTAAATGATTGATTAAATACAATTCTTTAATTAAATAAGTTATTAATTCTGTGAAAATATTCGTGCATTTGCACCTGGTCCAATCAGGAAAAAATGTCATGAGCCGCCACTGTGTCCCCCTAATCTTATACGCTGCTTTCGGCGACGTCTTACAATTACAACTTGAAACTGAAATATGTTGTTCAATGATAAGTCTTTAAATAAAGACATGTACATTTTTCTAAAATGTGAGTACTTTCGCGTGGAATATAGACAATTTTTAAACAATGATTTTCTTAAAAACGGCTGGAATTTTTATTTTCGCCCCTTTACGAAGGTACTGCGTAAAAAGACAAAGTTATGTAATCGTGCGTCAGAAAACGAGGAATTTGTAGAAGAAAAACCCCTCATTGCTGGACTCCACGAAAAAGTGGATAAATCCTGTTGTTATTTATAGCAAATTACTTTCCTTAACACGTGGTTTAACCAGAATCCGTATTTTATAGGCCCTTGATACCTAAAAATCGATCTGTCTGTCCGTCATTCGGCCTGCCTGTCCGTCTGTGGTCATCGCTAGCGCCTAAACCGTTCAGTCGATTTTTTCCAAAATTGATATTTCCCGATATTTGAAGGAACGTGAGGCTTTAGGAGTGTCAAACGGATATTTTGATTTTTAAGTCTACTTTATATGAAGCATAAAAAACATTCTCAATTTTTTCTCAAAAATGGTTCCAATTATTTTTTATTAATCCTAGTTCTCGGGTAGCGTAAAGAACGCTTAAGAGAGTAATTCTCATGTTTGTCGAAATCTCAGATTTTTTGAAAATGGAAAAAGTGCAGTTAGTTTGGGTGTCTTCCTACAACTACAATATTGAAGATAATTTTTTCTTTCTTAATGAAAGCTGTTCCTTAAAGATAGATCGTGAAATAACTTCATATTCAATTTTTCGAAAATGTGAGTAGTTTTCATGTAATTTTTGCGCCAAATATAGGCACGTTAAAAAATAATAAAACATTTGGTCTCAAAAACCCTTCAAAGTTTTTCATTAAATATTCTGCTCATATGTAATAAATGCACCAAATTTTTACTGGCTAGTCCCATATTCGGGGAACTTCCCGTTTTTGGAAAATTGCCAAAATGTATATTTCCAAACTACAAAATCGAAAATAGAAATTTTTGCCTTTAGCTAGGTTGGTTGTAGAACATTAGCTCTTTAAGAAAGGTCAGGTACAAGGTTTTGAAAAAAATAGTAGATTTCGCATAATTTGCGCTTGAAATTCATGGAATTTTCAAAAAAATATTTTCTCAAGCCCTACTATAATTTTTTTTTTACATTTTTTCCAGGGATAGAAGGGACGTTTAATAAAATGACACGGGTCTCAAAATAATTCGAGAAATTATTTGCTGTTGTAGCACCACTAGTTTCAAAATGTCTTTGCATCGTTTCGTCCGTCCTTCCATCAGTCTGTCCGTCCGTGAAAAACACTAGTGCAAAAAACATACGCAACATATTTTCCAAAAATGAATATTATCTATCTTTAAGCCCCGACTTTGCCAAATTGAAATGAATATTTTAATTTTGGGGAGTCCATGTGAAATTTTCTCCTGGGAAATTTTCTCAAAAATGTCTCAAACATTTTCTTTAAAATTTTTGATAGACCAGAGTGAAATGCTCTTATAAAGATAGCACAGTCGTAGAAAAGAGAAAGTATTACAACCGTGTGTCGGAAATGGGCGATTTTTCGAAGGAAAAACTCTCAACCATTTAGGGAGTACAAGACCTTGACGTTTGTGTTGGGGCTTGAGTACTGCAATGACCTTTCAGTGAGTGCTATGCCGGCGGTAGCCTAGCTACTGGTAGAAACTCGCTTGCCGGAGAGGACGAAGGAAAGGGGTTAGACAAAGAAGTAATCTAGAAGAGGACTTGAAAGCAAAGAGACTAAGAAAGAGTAAACGACGCAAAGGAGAGAGTCCAACGGCCCCGGCCGCCGTTGAAATTGAGTCCAACGGCCCTCCTATTCTTCCACTGGGAAATTCTTCCAAACTGGGAGAGAGATTTCGAAGCCATGGAGAAGTCAATCTCTCTAGGACAAGGGAAGTTCGAACTCCCCTCTCCTCGGGAAATAGCTTACACAGAGAGGGCTAGGAACACACCCATATAAAATAAGATTTGCCTCCAGCGTAAGGAAAGATAACTTCGGAAACGACTAAGGGCAGGAAAAAGGAGATTTGAAAACGAAGATCTGATAATCTAAAAAAGATGTAACCGGGAATGTAAAGGGTACAACAGGGAAAGAAATAGAACTGACAAAATTTTGGGGAAGATGAATATTAATTTAGCAGTAGTCAAAGAGACAACTGGTAGTGCTACAACAGCACATACTTTATCTCACTATTTCTAAATTTTCAGTTTTCGAAAATCCAGAGATTTGACTCATTGTTTGATTATTAGTAATTCCGCGCGCGTCGACCGTTAAGATCATTAGTCTCGAAAGTGTTGTGCATGTTTTGCTCGGAAGGTAGCGATAGTCCTGCCCCATTGGATGGCGAGATCCAGCGCTGACCTACCGTCGGCTAGCGGGGTTTTCCTCAACCAGGTATCTCCCGCCTGAGGCAAGTAAAAATTAATGCAGTTTAGAAAAATAGTCTATTGTCAAAAACCGCTTCAAATCTTTTCCACAGGTAGAAGAAGATACGCTTAACCCTAGAATACTAACCATGAGTAAATTTTACTCACACCGTTACTTTTTTGTTTCGTACTCTCGAGTCACTGTACATCGTGAACCCAACCGCTAGCAGTGTGACCTTGAGACAGTTTGCAATACCCCTCTTTGAGGGAAACTTGCCCGAGTTCCGTTTGTTCCATTTTTGGAGCGATTTTCCGTGTGACAGTGAGTAAATTTTACTCATCGTTAGTATTGCGAGGTGTTTGACGTGAGTAAGAATTACTCATCGTTAGGGTTAGAAGGTGTTTGGCGTGTGTAAGAATTAGTTGTAAGTCAATTATTTGAATTAGACTTGCAGTTTTTAAGTAATATTCATCCTAAAATATAATATTTGCCATTATTTTAGTGTAAACAATAATGTCCGATGAAAAACGTATTGAACAATGGATTCAGGAAATAGATGAAGTGGACGGAAGTGAAAAAGAGAACATTATTGAACGACACTGATTCCGATCCAGATTATTGGCCTAATGATGATGAACTTGAAAAGACTGAACAGACTGGCCTAGTGATGATGAACCTGAACAAATTGAAGGGATTCAACGAGTTGAAAGAGAGACATCCTGCATTTTCAGAATAAGAGAAAAAAAGCGGTGATCTTTAAGAGGCCGGTTTTTGGTGAACATGAAAAGAAACTGTACCCTATTTGTTCCTTGGAGGAATCCTCTTAATTTGATTTGGTTTGTTTATTCCAAATTTATTCATTTTCAACTTTATTACAAGAATTTAAAATTACGTGCTGTCGGAAAAATAAATACCACATAAAGTGATCTTTAAATTTTAATTCTCATCATATATTACACTATAATCCCTTCCAAATAAACAGAGAAGCTTATAATCTAAAATGGTAATCACCAAAACTTTTCATTAAATTTTAAACGTGAATTAATAAGTGTGAGTAAATTTTACTCATGGTTAGTATACCCGGATGCAGAATATGGTTAGTATTCTAGGGTTAAAATAATGGAGAGGGTCTCATTTTCTTTAACTCTCTGACTTGTTCCGATTGAAATACCACCAGCGCCGGCCCAGCCGGCCAAGTCAGAGAGTTCCAAGAAAATGAGACCTGCCCCATTACATTAAGCGTATCTTCTTCTACCCGTGGAAAATATTTGGAGGGGTTTTTGAGAACACATTCTTTTTCTAAATTGCATTAATTTCAACCACAAATTACACGAACACTATTCGTTTCTTCAAAAAATTGTACATGACCTTTTTTTATTTTATTTTTTACAGCAGATTTTGTCTAAGGAAAAAAGGCAAAGAAGGCGCGCGGCCCGTGGCCCGTTGTTAGAGTAGGTCGACATTCGCCTGTGCTGATCGAAGGTGTTGATCAGAGAAATCGATGGATGGAAAACTGCCGATCAGAGCAGTCGACCGCAAGGAATTCTACCAGACAGCGACTGAATTCGACCTAGTGTCGACACTCCTGCCATCGTTGGGACTCGAACCCAGAAACTCCCGGTCAGAGGGACAGCAGTGACATCACTTGATGTTCTGAACTATGTCTCCCGATAGGACTGGGTATCCCAGTGGTCACGTGCTAACAACTGTGGACTCCACAGCGGTTGCAGGGGATCAGTTTTGACCACGCTAGATACGCATGCGTATGCATATTTGCCAATAGTCCTGATCCAGAACATGATTTACCAGAAGTGAGTATTTAGTACTGGTGAGTATTTAGTACTGAAAGTGAGTAAAAGAACTCTTACCGCACGTTACTGGTAATAATTATTGCCAGAATTTTCATCTGTATTTGCGAAAGTGCTGTTTTTTTGATACTGCGTTATAAGGGGAAGGGAAAAGTTTCAAGGGTTCCACAAGGGAAGTTGTGAGTGAAAGAAGAAAATAGTGACGAAAGAAGAAACTAGTATTCCAAGGCTAATATCAGGATATTAAAAAATCATCTCCCTCTTTCTACTTCCCTCCCACTTTCTCACACTGTCTGTCACCGTCCTTCTCTCTCCGTCCCTCTCTCTCCGTCCCTCTCTCTCCGTCCCTCTCTCTCCGTCCCTCTCTCTCCGTCCCTCTCCGTCCCTCTCTCTCCGTCCCTCTCTCTCCGTCCCTCTCTCCGTCCCTCTCTCTCCGTCTCCCTCTCTCTGCGTTTCTCTCTCTCCGTTTCCCTCTCTCTCTCCGTTTCCCTCTCTCCTTTTCTCTCTCTCCGTTTCCCTCTCTCCTTTTCTCTCTCTCCGTTTCGCTCTCTCCGTCTCCCTCTCTCCGTTTCTCTCTCTCCGTCTTCCTCTCTCCGTTTCTCTCTCTCCGTCTCCCTCTCTCCGTTTCTCTCTCTCCGTCTCCCTCTCTCTGTCTCTCTCGCCAGAATACTTAATATTGAAGGTGTACAAAGAATTCAAAAGAAGGCAGTCAATATCATAAATAAAAGATCTTCGGGTAGTTCAAATCCACCAAACCTATAGAGGCCCACAATGTGCAAAGATAAAAGACAGATTGTGAAGCCGCTTCAAGGCGTACCGTAAGTCACCTGCGTGGGTAGAAGTAACGAAAACACTTATCCAGTTGAGAAGTGGGAGAAACGACTACATATGCAAAATAAAAAGTAGAAGCCAAATATCCGACATAGAGAAATTCATGTATAAATTGTATGATTACAAATTGGAATGAAATACCTGCAGCAGTTCTTCCCATTTCTGGCCGCTGGGTGACGCAGGGACGCGCAAGAGAAAGGCGCGTACGCGGAGATGCTACCTGTCGGTCCTCTGGACAACTGCAACGACACGTGACGTATATGACATACAAGTAATTGATATTAATGAAGGACTACTCCCGCGCGGTCGTTAACAGAGGATTACTCTGAAAAGCGCGAAGCGCTCAACGTCCACAAAGGGGCTTAGAGACGCGTTTCGTCAAATGTAGAAGCAACAAATTAAAAAAAAAACTAGTGGTGCTTTCAACGCACATACTTTCTCGCTCTGCTTCTATATGATCCTTAATGCTATTCCACTACTTCATAAACCAGCAAAAGTGTATTCTACCAGCAAACGTTTTCCGTACGGAGACCCGAAATCCGATACTCCAAGTTAAGGAACCTGCACTTATACCACTACGCCACACTAGCACCGCATGGGTCGAACAGAGCCATGAAAGAATCGAACCGACCTATAAAATGGTAAATGCATAATAAAGGAACAATTGATACGATGCTACATACGATTTACAAATCCAAGAAGAGACGTAAAAAATTGTAAAACGTTAAAAATTTGAACAAATATATACAGACACTTCCAGTACATTTACCGTAATTATCAATATTTGTTATTCAAATGGTTTCACATGGTTTTAAATAAAGTTTATAAAATTCTCAATTATTTCCTATGATAACAGAGAATTCTGACAAATAATTTTTCCGCGACAAGGACACGAACCGCCAAAGCTTCCCTCGGAACACCTGTACCAATCCTCGCTCATTAACCGCTGCGACCACAATGGAAAGGCATGAAACACACTTATAAAACAGTAATAGAATATGGTGGTCTCATTTCTCGCATTAGAAAACAAAAATATCCAGAGTATGTAAAAAAATGTCCTTTACGCGCTCAGAGAAAGTATCTGGGAACATCATCATTAATAACAGAAAAAACAAGTTCAATTTAGAGATTAGAAAACTAAGATCTCCGATAAAGTCTCTGACATTCTATAGCACAGCTATTTTTTTAACTTAATCAACAGGTTTTATCCAATTTTTCGTTACCAGAACCATGCTATAAGAGTTCTTCTGGCGAAAATTCCCCGTTTTTCGGCGCACGATTACATAACTTTCTCTTCTTACGAAGTATTCGTGAGGCGAAAAAGTAATAATAATTTCGGAACCGATAGGGATATGTACGTTCATCGCATGCGTTCTGGTGATATTGTATTACAATTTAACGTTAAAATACTCATAATTTTACTTAAATTAGTTCATACAGATATATAGTAAACAACGATTCATTTGATGTCATACGTTCAGAAATCGAATAATAGAGCTGAAAAATTGTTTAAAAGATACAGTTTGGGAAAACATAGACACGTCCTGTCTATTTATCTGCATTGATTCTATTCGTGAGTAGAAGTACTTCAAATGATTTTCAATAAAGTATCTACACTCTTCAATGTTTTTTACTGCAACGTCACATTCAAATTAAAATCACCCTCTGGGGATGGAACTCAGCATCTTCCGAACCGAAGATCTCAACCCCCAAGGCGCTTTAACCAGCTGCGCCATGTGAGTGACATGGGGACTAACTACTTATATTTTAGTCAAAACGTAATTGTATCAGTTCTATCATTAGGAAGCCAGTAAATGTCAACATGCGAAAAACATGTCTTTCAAACATGACCATAAAAGGCAGCGATGAACAGCTTACTCCAAATAATTATCCGACGATCGGCATTAGAAAAATAACTACTGCCAGAAAGTATGCGCCATTCCATAGCACCAGTAGTTTATTTATTTATCTATCATCCCTTATTACACACGTGCAGAAAATTTAAAGAAAAAATTTGGAGCGGCTTTTTAGAATTTTTTTTTGTAAATTTGAAGCGAAGATTACGCAAAAACGACTCGTTTTTTTCAGAAAATTCTACATAGCCTTTTTAAAGAGCTAGTTATGTACTGACTTTGTCTGAGGTAAAAATCGCTATCTACAATTTTGTAGTTAACGAATTGTTTTTGCAATTTTCGAAAAACCAGGTTTTTCCTAGAAATAGGAATAAGACCATATTTTTATCGTCGCTCATTACATAAGTGAAGAAAATTTAAAGAAAAATTTGGAGTGGCTTTTGAGAAACTTTTTTTTGTAAATTTGAATCGCAATTTACGCAAAAACTACTCGTTTTCCCCAAAAATGGTACATAACCTTAATTAAAGTGCTAATTTTGTACAACCGACTTTGTCTGAGGCAAAAATCTCTATCTTCAATTTGCAGTTTTTAAATAGCTATTTTCAATTTTCGAAAAATTGGGGATATCAACGAAAATGATACCTACACCATTCCCTTAAACTTTCTTCGCACTATTCAACAACAAAATTTAATCAAAGAATTTGGAGCCATTTTCTTTTAACTTTGAAAATCTCAAAATGGGCTTCATGTAAAGTACCCTCAAATACTAAATTATCGGTTTCAAATTCCAGAGGCCTTAAGACGAGGATCGGGGAATATCAATTTTGAAGAAAATCGGCCGAACAGTTTAGGCGCTAGCGTTGACCACAGACGGACGTTTTGCCATCAATCGATTTTGCAGTATCAAGAAGCCACAAAACATGGATTTTGACTACACCACGAGGTAAAGGATTTTTTTCTAAATTTAGCAACAGGTTTTATCCACTTTTTCGTTACCACACCCCTGCTGTAAGAGTTTTTCTGGCGAAAATTCCCCGTTTTCCGGCGCACGATTACATAACTTTCTCTTCTTACGAAGTATTCGTAAGACGAGAAAGTAAAATGTTTAAAGAAAAATTTAGGACCGTTTTTGAGAAAATCTTGTTTTTGTAATTTTTTGAAATTGCAAATATTGTACGCAATATTGCGCAAAGCTACTATAATTTTCAAAAAAATGTACATGACCTTATTGATAGAACTCTCTTTGAACAAATTATATTTGGAGTAAAAATCTCTATCTTTAATATTGTACTTGTAGGAAGACACCCAAAAAATTTCGAATTTTTGAAGTTTACGAAAATTCAGATTTAATCATTGAAAATCGTATGTCATCTTTATAAATGTATAGTACTTTATCCTTACGAGAAATTTAAAGAAAATATTTGGAGCCGTTTTTGAGAAAATTTTGAAGATGTCCGGGGGGCTTCATTTAAAGGACCCCCAAATTTTCAAGAAAGTTTTTCAAAATCGCGGCGCCTCGAGTGGACACAGATCGACGACGGAATATCCATTTTGGAAGAAATCGCACTTATGGTTTAGGCGCTAGTGTTGTTCAGAGACGGACGGACGGACAGACAGACACAGGCGGACGGACGAACGGACGACAGACGGACGGACGTTTTGAAAAAACACTTTTTCGGTATCAGGGGACCCCAAAACGTGTATTTCCGTTAAAATCTCGAAATCAATTTTCCGCAGTATTACATAACTTTCCCTATACTACGTATATTACTTCGTATATACGTACGTATACGGGAAATTAACTACTGTTGCTACAGAACGGCACAGACTTTCCGGCATTAGCTTGTAGCGATCCTGAGCTTGCTCAGTCACTATTTGGCGATAAGAAAGACCTCGTCTGCGTTCTTCGCCGCGCGATTACGTAACCCGTCCCCTTATCAGCGGTCGCTGGAGGGGTGGCGGGGGGAAGACAGTTGTTCCCTCCCCTACGCGGAAAAGAAGGGGTTGTAACGGCGGTGTCTGGAAAGTGCGTGGAATGTTTCGAGAAGCGGCAGCGTGAGGTAGCAGCGTGAATTTGGAAGCTGATGGTGTGGGGCCGCGAACTCCAGTTAGCGAGAAAGAGGTTTGGCCCAGTGGTGGCTAAATTCACACCGCAGATGCGCGTTCGACGAAGGCATCTGGTCTTGCAGTAAGACGGGGTTACAGAGAGAACCCGTGCTTAAGCCAGGACAGAGCGTCGGCAGCCGCATTAGTTCGCTGTGAGTTGTGCGCTGGTGGCGAACGCCACGGTCACCGAAATAAGGTCGGTGTTAAAGACAAAACAATTTTGTATGTGATACTATAAAAAGTAATGAGAATTTGCAAGCAATTGACTGTAGAATGCAGGTTGAAGTGTTGTTCCTGTAGTTCACTGTCAGATTGTTTAATATTTTTTTTGGCCATTAACACTCTTGTATAATGTATGATATACCCGACCATTGGTATTTCCATAATCATTGTGGACTATTTTCAAAAGATATTTGAAGTAGTGTGTCTTTCTAAGGGGAGAACATCACTTATTTATGATAGAATCTTGTCATGTTAATACACTACAAGTGCAGTTTCTGTCTTTAAATCAAAAAGAACATTTTGATGATAGTGTAAAATCCAAATCAAGTTAGAAACAATTTGGGTTATTTATGAACAATTAAAAGGTTATAAAAGTATATTTGCTATGAACTGTTGAATTTAAGTGAACTTAAATATCTTGAAATATTTATTGAAATTTGGATGCCTGTTGAGTAAAAATACAACATATTTTTAATTTCAACCAAAGGTGTAGGTTGTAATAAATGTTTCACATTTATGGTGTAAACACACATGTTTAGTTTTTTTTTTTTGCAATTTCTTTTGAATATTCTGTGTTTTTTTTCAAAACTATGTTTATTCATTTTAATTGTACACAACATATGTCTTTGTAATTGAAGTGAACTGTTTTGCAAGAAACTACTATGTATGCTAATGCAGTGTATGTTGAGGAAGGGTTAATTGCAATTTTTGTAAACAGAAAGTGCTGAGGCATTTTGTCATCCGAAGTGCCTGTGCTCTACCCTCTGATGTACTATTATGTGTACTCATCTCCCCAGAGATATCTTTGATTCAATTTGTTGGATTTCAATTTATTTTTGTCACAGAAGATGTTGCTGTGATGCTAGTTTGTGTCAACTTTGAAATTCATAATTTCTGCAGTTGATTTTTCCTCAAAAAGTTTTTTTTTACGCTGTTCATTGTTGTATTTTTCTTTGTTCATTTGTTTATCTGTGCATGTTAGGTAATTTTGTAATTTGTGTTTCTTTTTTTTGAGATTCAATTATATTAATGTTTGTGGCTTTCAACTTTGTGGTTTTTTTCAAAATTTCAACAAGAGCCAAATTACCCACGAAATTTCCCCACGGCCGACTTACACGAACGGTCACAAGCTTTCTCCTTCCTTGGTTCTGGGCAAGCTATTTGGAATTGCCACATACTCGTGCCAGCTGCCATCTATCGCAGCCCAAAGTACGTCTTTTTGACATTTTCTTTATTTTTCAGTTTCCTAATGGTAGAAAGGAAATATTCATTTTAGAATATTAATAGGCTCAAAAACCTCATCCTAAATGGCAATTTTCTTGTGTTCTTAAAAAAAGTGTAACTGTTTTTAAGAAAATAGCGTTTAAGCACCTCTAAAAATGCGAAATTTGAAGCTCTTTTTCACAGAAAAGTTTTGAGTTTTCAAAAACTTCATATAAAGTCATTTGAAGCACTTACACTCACAAATACTATAATGTTTACAAATTACTGACAATGTGCACTTTAAGATGTGAGAGATTTTCAAAAAAATTACATTTGTGTAATTTTTGAAAAAACAGAAAAAAAACTGAAAATGAATTTTGCGTCATATTAAAGAGTGCAATCAGCACTATCCGTTCCAAAGGTTTGAAAAAACAATTTGGAGTAATTTATGAGAAAATGGCGTTTCAGCGTTTCTGAAAATGCGTAATTTTGAGCTAGTTTTCACAAAAAATGATTAAGTTCTCGAGAAACTTTACTTGATATTATTTAAAGCACATGTACTTGTAAATATAATAATGTGAACAAATCGCCGCTTAGGTAAATATTAGAAACGTGGGAGACCAGTCAAAAAAATTACATTTTTGTAATTTTTGAAAAAAAAAAAGAAAAGAGTAATAATGCGTTTATGTCATCTCATAGACTACATTAGACACTATACCTACCAAAAGTTTAAAGAAATTTGGAGCCGTTTTTCAGAAAATCTTGTTTTTGTAATTTTTTTAAATTGCACATATTTCACACAATGTTGCGCAAACACTAAAATTTTCAAAAAATGTACATGAGCTTAAAGAAAGAACTCACTATGGAGAATAAATTTTATTGGAAGAAAAAAGCTCTATCTTTAATTTTGTAGTAGTTTAAAGAAGCCTATAAAATTCAGACTTTCGCATTTTTCGAAAACCGCGTTATTCGCGAAAACAGAGTTAACCGCGAAATTCAGATTTATGCCACCTTTGTAAGTGTATTTTACTCTATTCTTACAAGAAATGTGAAGAAAAAAATTTGGAAACATTTCTGAGAAAATTTTGAAAATATCCGGGGGGGTCTTATAATGTACCCCAAATTTTACAGAATCCTTTTCAAAATCTCTAAGCTTCGACTCCAACGAGATCGACAGGAGTTTCTTCAATTTGAAAAAAATCGTACGTATGGTTTAGGAGCTAGCAGTGTTCACAGACGGACAGACGGACGGACAGTCAGACAGACGTTTTGCTTTCAATTGGTTTCTCGGTATCAAAGATTTACAAAACAGGAATTCTGACTATACCACGCGTTAGGGGATCTGTTTTTCTTAATTTATCAACTGGATTTATTATCATTAAAATTATTTTAAAATCGACGAAATAAGCGAAAAATGCATTAACAAAAACTTAAAATGGTAAAAAAGACTTAAGTCGAAATTGACGAAAAAGAAAGAAAGAAAAAAAAAAGGACATATAAAAGTGGGTCATTTCCGTTTGTGAAAACATAGAATGGATTTCTACACTAAACGGTATTGTTCTAAAGTGAAAAGAAAAAACATGACATTTCATTAAAACCCGCCCCCTAATTATAACATACCCCAACTGACATAACTCTCAAACTAAGAGGACAACAGGATTTTTTCAGTCTTAACACTCATTCCTCTAAATAATTTGAAAACTTCCCTTGCGGCGCACATCATATAATGAACCTTTCAAATTATCTTCAACGGTAAATACAAAAATTCCACAGGAAAATGAAAGAAATTCAAACACGAAAAGCGATTCCGCGCCGAACACCAGACGCCAATTTTCATTCAATGGCGTTAATAATTAACATTCGTTGCCTTACAATAATTGATCCCATAGTCATAATAAGTATTTACACGGCCCTTGATATACAGTATAACAAAGAAGTTCAGCTATACTCCCGATTGCCCGAGTGACCACTCAAGACAATTTAAATTCGACACGAGAGTGTATTGCAGGTTGCATCCATCTGGCGTACTACATCAGACTGCCGGCCCATATATTACTAGCATCCAATACACCCTGAAAAAAACTTTTAATGCATCCTTGACCTGCATATAACTTTCGCTGTAGAAACATTAGTTGTTGAACGTATCTTGATAGTACATTAAACAATTAATTATTGTGACTTTGCAAATAATGAAGTAAATCGAAAGACGTAATCGATTGTAAGTAGCATGATCACAGCAAAAGTGCGTATTATAATAATATTGTCAGGTAGTTTCTTATTTGTATGCGTTATTAAAAATAACGTTTTGCAACATTGTCTAAATATAATCACCTATCTAAAAATATAACTATTGACCAACATCACACCAAAGCCAAGCTGCTTCTTGCAGCAGTATACATTGACATAATGTTTGGTGGCAAACATTATTACAGTTAAAATTAAGCAAATTAATTATCCTTATCAATAATGATTAACAATCACATACAAAATATTATAAATAATTATGTAACAAGCACATAAAATATTAATTGATGGAAATAATGACTTACTCATTCACGAATTCAGTTATTAATTTTAAAAAGAAATCTGCTAGGACCGGTACTATTTAATAGCTGAGATACTGATCCTTCAGGCCATTATATCCATCTAATATAAATTACGACAAAGGGATCAAATAGATCAAAATATTTTTTTTACAAAATATTATTAATATTGAAAGATTATTTTTTCTTCTAACAGTTGATTATTGGTCTTGGCAAACGAATGTTGCCATGTGTTTCGCCTGAGGCATTGAATTGTGTGGTGAAAGTACGCGATCCGATTCTTTCCTGCTGTCCTTATCGTAAGTAATTCTTCATAATTGTTGTGCTAAATGTTTTCAACTTTTTCGTTGCCAATAACTACGTCAACTTTGTTACCGTTTAGAAAGGACGAGAGTGACTCACTTGGCACCATTGCGGATGTAACTACAATGAAATGTCAGATTCTCTAGTCTATGGCAACGCCTTCCAACAATCGTTGGATTTTTACATACGCGCACCCGGTGTTAAAGTATATGGACAGTTGCGAATCGTCGCGAAGAAAATAGAAGTTACCTTTGATTGAAGTACTTTCCAATTTGAAAGTGAATTAATTAGTGAATTCTTAGTGTTATTTTTTCATCAAGATGTCGACCATGAAGCTTCAGTGTTCCGATGGGGTAATTTTGGAAGTAGATGTTGCAGTAGCTAAATACTCCAACACCATCAAAACCATGCTAGAAATGTAGAGGATACAGACGATGATGAAGTTCTTCCTATTCCTAATGTTAGCTCTAAAATAATGAGGAAGTTTATAGAATGGGCTTCTCATCACAAGAGCGAGAATCATAATGTTTTTGATGACCTTTATCCACATCCTTGCACTGAGGGATCTATAGATATTGCAGTAGATTACCTCCGTTGTTGGGATACTAATTTTGTGAATGAACTGGACCAAGAAACACTCTTCGAGTTAACCAACGCCGCGAATTATTTAGACATTAAGGGTCTTCTCGATATCTGTTGTATTACGATCGCTAAACAGATTACGGACAAAAGTCCTGAAGAAATCCGCCTTGCATTCAATATACAGAATGATTTAACCGAAAGTGACGAAGAACAAATTGGAATAGAAAATTCGTGGTATGATGAAAAATGAACAGCTATCTAAACCTTCATTGATAATGTTGCCATGGCCTTTCAGTGTGGTGCTTTATATGAAGAAAAATGAACAGCTATCTATACGTTCATTGATAATGTTGCCATGGCCTTTCAGTGTGTTTGTCTACCAGTTCCTTCCATAAACGTGTCTTTAAGATGTTTCAATGTATTCCCTATATTTTGATGTTTCCCAAATTAATTTTTTCTTCTTATTATTGTGTTTTCTGAGTTATCATAAAATAAGAACTTGATTTATCTATAATTAAAATGTTATATATTTTGATGTTTCTCAAAATGATTTCATCGTGTTATTATTGTGTTTTCAGAGTTATCATAAAATAAGAACTTAATTTTCTATAATTAAAATGTTAGACATTTTCCTTACATGTTAGTGTCTTTTCTGAATTAGTCAGACCAATATAATTTGTCTCCAATGTATTCATGTATGAAGTTTCAAGTATAAAATTGTGAAATCTAATAGATTCTATTATTTTCTCATGTTATAACCCTTTTTACAGTCATCTTGCCTCTACATTTGAATCCGTTCTTACTTGCCATGTCTTATGGTAAGAATATTTAAATCTTTTCTTGAAAAAGTATCAGTTCACATCTCTTATCACAGTATGTCAATCAAAGCAAATACTGTCTTGAATCTGAATCAGATATAGAAGTTAGAAATAATACTGTCCTCTAAATTATTGAAAATAGAAATTATATTTATACCATGTATTATGGATTAATTTGATGTCATACACATAAGTAAATGATACAGGAGTGAATCTTCAATAGATATGTGAAACGAGTTCAAAAACTGTATTTTGTGATTATTCAAGACAAAGATTCTGTTAAATTTGTCCACTCTGTGTCTTTTGCTAGGTAGGAGATAATATATTTTTTTAACATAGTTTAATGTGAAATATAGTTTTCTAGAAACAAAAGAGTCAGATCCAAAGGGTGTTATTTTCTGTAATTTTTACTGTTCTGTGTCTTATATAAGGAAGGTAATAATTGATAATTTGGACACCTAAAATCAAGGGTTTTAATATTCAAAGAAATATAAATATGTGCCTTTGGAATGTAAATAACAAAAACATCAAAATTTGACTCGGTGAGTTTTACTTGAATGCTGACAATAAGGAAGTCCTGACAGCTCATTAATATTTTGGTTATAATGAGCAAGGAAAGAAGTCTATTTATACCCCTAATAAAACCAAAAAATTTTGCGTAAATCTCACCATAAAGTCTACGCAAAGATTATTGATGAAAGGCTGAGGCCAATAATGAATAATAAAATATTGAAAGATATTTGCCATAGTTAACAGGAGAGAGAATATACAAATTAATAGTAAGACTATAGAAAGATGTACTGGGGGAAAAAAATCTCAAACTGCTAATATCATTTCAGGAGCTGAAAACAAAAAGAAGATAACAAGACTAATAGTTAATTCAAAAACCAAATAGGAAGAGACTAAGGTTAAAACAGATTTAACCTATTTATCACTAATAGAAAAGATGTGTAACAGACATATGATGCAATGCCCTCACCTCACAATAAAGAACAACACAATCCCTAGATTATGATTTCCTTCAAATATTACATTTTGTTTTGACACATTTTCTACTTCATTACATTTTGTTCAAAATGTCTTCTACAGAGCTAATTGAAACCCACTTTGTTTAACAGTTTACTGATCATTGTATAAATTCACACTGTTTGTTGTACACATAATTGTGTAATTATGAGTACAACAAACATTGTTATTGGCAGATGATCAAGTTAAAGAGATCAAAATGCAAGAAGTGAGTGACAGTAATGGATTTCCCAAAAATCTAAACAAAAATTTTCATGAGACTCTGGTGGATCTTTCAAGAAAATAAAGAGATGACTAATTCAATAGTTGGATTTTGTCATTTTGTAGTGAGTGTTTTTATTTCATTGTTTACAAAACATTATTCATTTTTAGTTTTTTAAATTTCATTAATATTTTTGTTTTAACAACTTGGTTATTAGTAACACCAGATTCAACTATTAATGATTTCACAAAATTTTTATTAAATGAGAATTATTACTTTTTAGTTACTAGCCATATTTGTCCTGTTAATAATTTTTTAAAAGATGAATTATTATAATACATCGCAATGGGATATTGAATAGACACTGCTAATTTCAGATAATAAAAGGAAAGTTTTAAAAATATAACGGTTCTTTCATCATAGATACTCGTATCACATAGGATAAGATTTATTGACACTTGTCCACAACTGCAATGTGAATGTATGGAAATGGCATGGAAACTGTCCAGAAATGAATTGTATCTTGACTAGTTTCTGACGTGTCTCTGTAATAGTCAATAATAAAAATTATTTTGTTTTGTCACTGTAATATGTGTCATAAATTACTGTGAATTAATGCAGTATGTTACTTTAAAAGATGAATGCAAGGAAAATGTGCCTTATATCAAAGAAAGAAAAGAAAGTTGAGATGTTTAAACATATATCAATGAATTTTTGTGAAATGATTTCCTGTAAGTGTGTCTTCAGGATACAAAACATAGTAAAATCCTGTATCCCCTGTGAATCAATTGTGAAGATTTAACTTGACAATTGCAAGAGAAATAGGAAAATGACACTTTGAGAGAACGGAAAATTTCATTATTTGGTTTTACAGAACAGGAAGTGAACAATAAATCTTTTATAATGGTTATGAGCAATGTGATTTGTATTAGTTCCAGAATTCTTTGCAGATACCCTTATGAGTTTTGTTCTAAGACATGCTGTCCTTTCAAGAAATCTAAATTTTTACACAAACAATGATGAAGAAATGCTTAAATTAGAATAATATATTCATGCAATGAACAATGATGATTGAGTAAAACCAAGGCAGTATGAAATTTGTAATTAATTCTTCTTCGTCTTCTTCGTATACGTCTTTGTCTTCATTTGCCTTTTCCTGTTACTATGAGGTCGGTGCTAATGGATGTGGGCTCATTTTTGTTAATTTTCACATTTTCCATTTTTATACTGATTTTTATACTCCATTTTTGTACTGCTTTAACGATCTCAAACATCGGATTAACAATTCTTGCAAATACTTAAATTTTAATATTTTATGCTTTTGAGCTAACAGCTTGTTTGCCATTAAAAAAAATTGCCATTAATAACTCATATTTTAGAAGAGGTTTTTATTTAAAAGGCTTTATATGCAGGTCTTCTGATAATGTGCTAATCAAAATACATCTATTTGTAAGGTGAAGAATTGGAGATACACTTCATTACATTTGCATGAAGCCGACTGAGAAAAATCCTTATGATTGTTATCTGGGGCATGATTTCTCAAAGGACAGAAAAGTTAAAGATTGTTCATAGGTTATTAAAAAATAGGTTATTAAGAATGAATGGAAATATTGCTCAACATCTAATGCAGCAAATAAATGGTTTTCAGTACATTAAGATTCTTTCACAGTAGACAAAGCTGTATGCCACATTGGAAAATATTTAACAAAGCATTCTCATAACAGCAACGCTACTGTTTTGAAATAAGTACAACCCGACGCAACCCGCTGCAACCCATTACAACCCGACGCAATCCACTGCAACCAGCCGCCAGCCGTTGCAACACGCTGTAAGCCGCTGCATCCCGTACTTTTCTTAGCCCGTACCAAGAGAAAGTTGAATGGAGCGACGGAAAGCAGCTAATTTTGGGCACAGAACTTATATTCTTGGGACATGGTAAACAGGATAAATTAAGTGGCTAAATATAGAAAAAACCTCTAACACGTGGTGTAGCCAGAATTCTAACACGTGGGGTAGTTCCATGAGTCCTTGATACCGAAAAATTGAGTGACGGCAAAACGTCCGTCCGTCCGTCCGTCCGTCCGTCCGTCCGTCCGTCCGTCCGTCCGTCCGTCCGTCCGTCCGTCCGTCCGTCCGTCCGTCCGTCCGTCCGTCCGTCCGTCCGTCCGTCCGTCCGTCCGTCCGTCCGTCCGTCCGTCCGTCCGTCCGTCCGTCCGTCCGTCCGTCCGTCCGTCCGTCCGTCCGTCCGTCCGTCCGTCCGTCCGTCCGTCCGTCCGTCCGTCCGTCCGTCCGTCCGTCCGTCCGTCCGTCCGTCCGTCCGTCCGTCCGTCCGTCCGTCCGTCCGTCCGTCCGTCCGTCCGTCCGTCCGTCCGTCCGTCCGTCCGTCCGTCCGTCCGTCCGTCCGTCCGTCCGTCCGTCCGTCCGTCCGTCCGTCCGTCCGTCCGTCCGTCCGTCCGTCCGTCCGTCCGTCCGTCCGTCCGTCCGTCCGTCCGTCCGTCCGTCCGTCCGTCCGTCCGTCCGTCCGTCCGTCCGTCCGTCCGTCCGTCCGTCCGTCCGTCCGTCCGTCCGTCCGTCCGTCCGTCCGTCCGTCCGTCCGTCCGTCCGTCCGTCCGTCCGTCCGTCCGTCCGTCCGTCCGTCCGTCCGTCCGTCCGTCCGTCCGTCCGTCCGTCCGTCCGTCCGTCCGTCCGTCCGTCCGTCCGTCCGTCCGTCCGTCCGTCCGTCCGTCCGTCCGTCCGTCCGTCCGTCCGTCCGTCCGTCCGTCCGTCCGTCCGTCCGTCCGTCCGTCCGTCCGTCCGTCCGTCCGTCCGTCCGTCCGTCCGTCCGTCCGTCCGTCTGTAGTCAACGCTAGCACCTAAACTGCCCAGCTGGTTTTCTCAAAAATGGATAGATCGATCTGAACGAACTCAAGACTTAGGGAGTTTCAAACAAATATTTTGATTTTTGATGGTACTTTAGATGTAACCTCAAAACCATTTTCAAAATTTTCTTAAAAATGGCACCAATTTTTTTTTTATTAAACTTTGTCCTCGGATGGCGTACAGTACGCCCAAGAGAATGGTACAGTTCGCCCAAGAGAATGGTACAGTTCGCCCAAGAGAATGGTATTGTTCGTTGAAATCCCAGATTTTTTTGAAAATTGAAAATTAAATTTTTGGGGGGCGTTGACCTGCAGTTACAATATTGAAGGTGATGATTTTTCCATAAAGACAGATCTTCAAATAAGTTGATGTACAATTTTTCAGAAATATTAGTAGTGTTCGTAAAATTTTGCGCAAAATATAGACAAATTAAAAAATCTTGTCTCAAAAAAAGACGATTTTTTTAAAATCATTCTCCTCGTATGTAATGAGGTATGGTAAAAATTATGGTGCTAATTCCATTTCCGTTATTTCTCCATTTTTTTCAAAAATTGCAAAAAGTACACTTCAAAACTAAAACATTTAAGACAGATTTTTGCTTTAGACGAAATCTGTTGTAAAAAGGTCTCTCTTAAAAAAAGGACATCTAGAATTGTTTGAAAAAATAGCCTATTTCGCGTAATTTGTGGTTGAAATTTATGCAATTTCTAATTTTTTTTTCCAAAAACTCTTCAATTTTTTCTTTAAAATTTCTCACTGTATATAACAAATATGGTAATAATTCCATTTTCAGCAAACCATTATTTTAGAATATTACAAAACTAGTGGTGCTTCCAACGCACATACTTCCTCGCACTGCTTCTTCACTTTTCCGTTCCGAGACCGTGGCGAAAATTAGCCGTTTTCCTTCGTACGATTACATAACTTTCTCTTCTTGCGAAGTATTCGTAAGGCGAGAAAGCAAAAAGCAAATTAATAACGATTTTGGAACTATTAGGGATATCTAACTTGTTCTTATGCGTAATTATTATATTTTATTTACATTTAATCTTGATATATTCGTTTTGTACTGAAATCGGTTGCACAGAACGACGAACAATTGATATGATGGTACATACGCTTTACAACTCCAAGAAGAGATGTGAAAAATTGTTAAAAAGTTGAAAATTGGAAAATTACATACAGACACAGTTCATTTATCGTAATTATCAATATTTGTGATTCGAATGGCTTCACACGGTTTTTAATCACGTTTCTGGAGTTCTCAATTATTTCCTATAACAGAGAATTTTGATAGATAATATTCCCCGACCAGGACTCGAACCAGCGAAGCTACCCTCGGAAGCGCTGGGCCGATACACACAATTAACGAGCACGGCTACCTTTCCTCTGCTTAGCTCTTACACTTATATAATAGTAATAGTGTTTGGTGGCTTCGTTTCTAGCATCAGGAAGCCGAAAAATCGAGAGAATGTGAAACAAAATGTCCTTTGGGCCACCAAAGACGGTATCTCGGAAGATTATCATTCATAACGGAAAAACTGGTTCTAACTATAGAGAATAGAAAAGGAAGTTCTACGAGAAAGTCTGTGCCATTCTATAGCACCACTAGTTTATGTATTTATTTACCGTCCCTTATTACACACGTGGAGAAAATTTAAAGAAAAAATTTGGAGCGGTTTTTGAGACATTTCTTCTTGTAATTTTGAAATAAAGGTTACGCAAAAACGACTAGTTTTTTCAGAAAATTCTACATAACCTTTTTTAAAGAGCTAATTTTGTACAAGAGACTTTGTCTGTAGTAAAAATCGCTATCTACAATTTGGCAGTTTTAATAATTTTTTTTGCAATTTTTAAAAACCCAAGTATTTCCCAGAAGTAGGACTAAGTCCATATTTTTTATCGTACCTCATTACATAAGTGAAGAAAATTTAAAGAAAAAATTTGGAGTGGTTTTTGAGAAACTTTTTTTTTGTAAATTTGAATCACAATTTTCGCAAAAACTAGTCGTTTTTTCAAAAAATTGTACATGACCTTATTTAAAGTGCTAATTTTGTAAAACCGACTTTGTTTGAAGTAAAAATCTCTATCTTCAATTTTGCAGGTTTTAAAAAGTTTTTTGCAATTTTCGAAAAATTGGGGATATCAACGACAATGATACCTACATCATTCCCTTAAACGTTCTTTGCACTATTCAACAACAAAATATCAAAAAATTTCGAGCCATTTTCTTTTAACTTTGAAAATCCCAAAACGGGCTTCGTGTAAAGTACCCCCAAATATTAAAATATCGGTTTCGAATCCCAGGGGCCTTGAGACGAGTAAAAACGATCGCGGAATATCAATTTTGAAGAAAATCAGCTGAACAGTTTAGGCGGTAGCGTTGACCACAAACGGACAGACGGAGAGACGGACAGACGGTCGTTTTGCCGTCAATTGATTTTGCAGTATCAAGAAGCAACAAAATATGGATTTTGACTACACCACGAGGCAGAGGATTTTTTTCCTATATTTAGCAACAGGTTTTATCCACTTTTTCCTCACCAGACTCCAGCTATAAGACTTTTTCTGACGAAAATTAGCCGTTTTCCGGCGCACGATTACCAGTGGCGTAGCGTGACTCGCGCGTCTGGGGATGCTCAACAATAACGCGAACTGAAGACATCAAGATTCTTGATGTTCTCTAGAATCTAGGTTATTGAAACAAATGTTATACTACCAGGACCGAATTTCTAAATTGGCTGAATAGGCTTCAGCCTAGAGCGGCAAAGTTTTAGGGGCAGCAGTTTCGCAATTTATTTAAATTGAACCCGTATCTTCAATTATGCAAAACATAGTCATTAGCATTAAAGTATAAAAATATGTTTAAAAAATAGTGATCTCTGATCTCCAAGAACTAATTAATTAATTTCGAAACCTATTTTACTTTTTCAACGAATCTTGAAAGACTTTAGTGGAAAACAAGTAGAAGAACTAATGTTATTATGTAATTTATTGTATAAACCATTAAAATTGTAATTTTATCTAACCTAAATTAAAGCTTTTGTGCTGCAATGTAGATCTAAAGATGAAAATAGGAATGAACTCTACGGTTTGTTATGTAAAACAAATGTATTGTTCAACTATGGACAACAAATGGGGTGGCAAATGGACTTTAGCCTACAGGCGGCATACTTTTAAATCCGGCCCTGTACACTACTTCAACAGATTTATGTCAGTAGACTTCTTGAAAACAAATTATGAAATCACTCTGCTTAATTCTCATGCGCGATTGACAATGAGATCATTTATGAATTGATATATTTCGAACCAAAATAAAATATCATATATTTAAGTACAAATTCAACTTCTTAGATATTAATTGAGAATTAGTAGGCAAGCACTATACTGTTTGTGCCCATGACTCAGCACAGAATCACGAGTGAGAAAGAAAAATATTCCTCTGACAACCTTAAGTGTGCTGAACTCTCGTGCACAAACGAGCAACTTGCCCAAGCCTTTTCTCAGCCGTATGCTAGCTGGCCATATGCTAACTTTTCAGGACTCAAGAATCCATGGCCAGAGGTGAAGAAGGGAGGGGAGAACTTCGCCGTCTGCGCATGCGTCATTGCTCGTCGCAATCTCGCGGCAGACGCTAGAAGCATTTTAGCATCCAAGCAATCAGAGGCCAGCTTGTACAAACGCACGGAATTCAATCATAGGAAATCACTTTAAAATTAATACAAAATGTGTTTCGCTCAACGGGTTTCACTCATTTGGAAGATTATCAATACAATCTTTAGGTTTCTTTGATTAATATTTTACGTGGGGATACTCAGCATCTTAGCGTCCCCTGACGCTCCGCCACTGACGATTACATAACTTTCTCTTCTTACGAAGTATTCGAAAAGCGAGAAAGTAAAAAACATTTCAAAACCTGAAATTAAAAGATAGCAATTTTTGCTTAAAACGGTCTGTTGTGAAAAATCAGATCCTTAAGAAAGGACGTACATACTATTTTTAAAAAAAGGTTATTTCGGCGGATTTGCTTAAAAATACCTTTTTAAACGCACCAATTTTTTTCATTCAAGTTGCTCGTCGTATGTAACAACGGATAGTAAACTAGTGCTGCTACAACAGCAGTGGCGAAGAGCTTAAAAGGCTTTTGAGGCTTAGCCTTCCCAAAAATTCGAGAAATTTAATTATAATTTCCAAAATGCAAAATAGTAGGTAACTTGGTATTGAAGAACTCGATTTTTCAAAATTCTTCCTTCGGAATTTTCAATAAACGTGCTGTGATCTATCGTACTCCTCTTCCACTGTGAGGCTTTGCGACAATAGCCTCCGCGCGCCCGCTGTGGAATAAGGAGTGGGGGTACTCGAGGAGTGAGGGAATCGCAATATGAGCAGAGCAACCGAGCGCTGCATTGAGACTAGCCTCTGTCAGAGCCTCTGCACGCGTGCTGGACTGCTGGTGAACTGTTTCATTAGCGGCCGAACGCAATATTCTGAAGATTAGGAGAAAAGATCCTCCAGAATGAAATGTGAACGTTTTATTATATTATTGTGTATCTTTTTCCAGTTGGTCTTATGAAACCAAATGGTTCACAGCTCAGCTCATTTAGATGTTAAAATAGCTGATGGAAAACCAAATAGAAATTGTTAATATTCCTGATATAAGAAGTATCATTGGCTAGCAGGGTGTTTTCAGACTAATAAGTTATATTGTTATACTTGTATTTTGTTAGCGGTGAAAAAGAATGAACATCAGCTGCATATGGTGTTACTGTAACTAAAAATTTCGCGAGAAAGGCAGAGAAACATCAATCCTCAAGAAAACACCTTCAAAATGAAGAGTTTTCTTTTTAGTTCGTCAGAGTCACACATTATTTCCGAAGGAGCCATGTTTCAAGCTATTAAACATAATGAAGTAGTGAAACAAAACAGATTAGTAGTTGAGAGACATGATGATTATGGTGTATGTTTTGTAGGAAAACAAGAACTTGCTTTCAGAGGAAGATGAAACTTCTGACAATAAAGGAAATTATCTTGAATTATTGGAACTTGTAGCAAAACAAGAACAATTTATTGGTGACATCTGCAAAACACTTCCAATTTCAAAGGTACTACAGGTGCAATTAAAAATGAACTGATTGAATCGTTAATAGAAGTAATGAATGAGCGTATTAAGGAAGAATTGTGTTCTTGTCAGTTTCTTGGTGTCCAAGCAGATGATGATTTCGTGTAAATTGCAAATGGGTATTATTGTCAGATTCTCTACAAAAGAAGGTCCCAAAGAAAAATTTACTGCTTTTGATGATATTTTGAGTGACAAAACTGCATCTGGACCATCAAAAGTTATTATCAATGTGCTTAATTCTTATATTACTGAAAAAATTGTAAGCCAAACTTATGGTGGGGCCGCCGTTATGGCAGGAGATCGATGTGGTGTTCAACATTTCATTAAAGAAGTATGTCCTCGAGCTGTATTTGTACATTGGTACGCTCATAAGCTAATTCTAGTAATGTTACATTGTTCGAAAAATTTCCAACAAGTTAGGCTTTTTATCTATGATCTTGCCGCTTTCCATACATTGTTCAGCAAGTCTTCAAAAAGAGCGCAACTCTTGGAGAGTAAAGGATTCAGACTACCCCAAACATGTAGCACGCATTGGAATTTTAATTCTCGAGCTGTCCATATAATTTATACAATATACAATGTTATTAAAGACATTTTCCAAAATATCACCGACTGTGATGAAGACCGGGATCCAGAGTCATTCAACTGCGCTTCAGGCCTGTTAAATATCTTGCACAAAAAACAATTTTAAAACAGACAATTTTAAGTTTTAAAAATGTTAAACAGCTGACATCAAACTTTTAAAGACCGTGTGATTAATAAATTTGCAACCATGAAAAACCGACGCCTGGGCTGTGTAAGAAAATATAAGATAAGTAGAGTGTAGATAATCATACGTCAGCCTACCCAAAGTTATTGTGTTAGCTTTGCCACTGTACAACAGTACATACTTTCTCGCATAATGTCTTTTCCGCTATGTTAGACTAGTACAGAAACATGCAGAAGTGATTTCAACCAGCAAAAATATTTTCCGTACCGAGACTTGAACTCAGGTTCTCAGGACTTTACTTCGGTTTTTCTTTCTTGGCGCACGGGGGGATGTCAATAAAATGGAATATCTCACGGTATTTCGCGTCGTTCTCGGTTGTGCCACTAGAAGACGCATGATCGTGACTGTATCGAGCAGTGCTGGCGATCATGCGATTCCTGGCGGCACAACGGAGAACGACGCGAAATACCGTGAGATATTCCATTTTATTGACATCCCCCCGTGCGCCAAGAAAGAAAAAACAGAAGTATAACACGCCGTTACCAATACCACTATGCTACTAAAGTAATGAAGTGCAAACGTGGTCCAGCGTTTAAAAATGTAATTGTCTCAACCAAGAATTTTTCCTATTTTCCTACGGACGAATTTTTCGTACGGAATTTTGGCAATTTTAGCAAATACACGAGTTCGTCAAAATGGGACTAGCACATTTTTACTTTTTCGTTATTACGAAGGTACATAGTAAAAAGAGAAAGTAATACTGTGCCGGAAAACGGCGAATTTTCGTCGGAAAAAGCTCTTAAATTCGGACTCTAGTTACGAAACTATTGGTGCTACAGAATGGCACAGACTTTCCCGTATTAGTTTTCTATTGTCTTTGGTCGCGGATAGCTATTCGGACTTGCCACATTCTCTTGCCAGCTGTCATCTATCGCCGCTCAATGTACATTTCTTTGACATTTTATTAATTTTTCGGTTTCCTAATCGTAGAACAGAAATATTAATATAAGAATGTTAAAAAACAGTAAAATCTCGTTTTTGAAAAATTTGGAGCCGTATTTAAGAAAAAGCATTACTGTAAATGCGAAAGTAGAAGCTCTTTTTCACAGATAATTTTTGAGTTTTCGAAAACCATCATTAGAATTCTTTTGAAGTACATCAAGTCACAACTACAATAGTGTTTACAAATTGCTGGAAATGTGGATAATAATGGTGTGAAACCAGGGTCATATTTCTAAATAAGCCGAGTAGGCTGCAGCCTAGAGCGGCAAATTTTTAGGGGCGGCAGTTTGGCAATTTATTCAAAAGTTAAAAATACAATATTTCGGACGTTAATAATATTTTCCGTACGAATTTGAAGACAAATATTACTTGAGAATAGTTTTTAGTCTTTCTAAATACTTTCTAAAACTATAACATAATACAAATTCATAGCACGTTATCTTGTAATATAACTTTCTTGTAGTGTAATCTAAATGGGTTTCACAACACTACATGGCGGAAGGCGCAAGCCCAGTTCCGGCACTGCCATTATCGAGAACGAACGATACTGAAATTTCGCCGGTTAACGGGATGCGCCGACCGCGTCGGAAGAATGCTGGAGGCGTCAACCGACCGTTTATTGCTCAAACCCGAGGCGGTCGGGCGGCATGTCTTGTTCAATGATGCAAATTGCTTTTGCGATGTTTGATTTGTACTACGTTCACCAATGTGTAAACAATTAGCGGTACCTGTAGCTTATGGCATAAAGGCAAAAATAATGAAAAATTAACAATTCTGACCAATATTATTTATTTTGCCTATTTTCATGTAAATGTATTTTAAGGCATACTTAACTTCTAAAGCCTTTTTCCCTTGAAATGTATTTCTATTTTCTTTTAGTCTCGGTTAAAAATGTATGTGTAAATCATTTTCACTTTTAGTAATCACAGACTTTCGGCATCAAACCTCATTTTTTTATTTCTACACCGAGGATATCATTTGTTTTTGAATTTGACGTTCTATATCTTTAGATATCAAAAGCTCCCTATCTTCTCAATTCTTTACACAAAGAAAAGAAATTGTGGGTCGTAGGCGACCGGTGACCATAGGTGAGCTATGGGCTCAGATTCGCAATGTAAACATCACTCGGGTCTCATGGGGCAAGTCGACTTTTTTTCGGCTTAGCCGAAGGTTAGTGTGCCTTGTGTGTAGTTGCAGTTCGCACGCATTTCGCGTTTTACTGCTGTATGTAAGTGGCTGGTGTAGGTTTGTATCGGACAGTGTGGTCAGTAACCAAATCGGCTTTTGTGTTAAGTCATGTTAGTGACAGAGTTTTTGTTATGGTGTTGCACTAAATCATGGCTGTCAAACGGATCACGTACGTGCTCGGAGCGCGCTTGCGCTCTGCAAGGGCACGCAGTGCCCGCGGCGAAGGGAAGCCCACCCACCGATTTCTCAGTCAGGGCGCAGTCATGGCACAGAAGGCAGTCATGGCGGGACGCAAGAAGACGTATAACAAGTTTCAGTCCGAATGGGCTCTTGATTTCGTGTGCAGTGAGTGTGGAGGTGATGCACTTTGTTTAATAAATGTTCATCATTACTCTATAATTTTGAAGTGGTTTAATACGTGTATTTTCACACGAAATATATGAACATAGAATTTCATTAAATGCTTACTTTCAATAATAGTGTTTTTCTAAAATTATGATATATAATATTGATTTGGTGTGTATTTTGGTTTGTATATATTTTCTTCAAAATATTCACTTGAGTTATTTGTATTTTGTGTTAATAGTTCTCATGTATTGCATTCTCTAACATTATTAGAAATATGCGTTAATATTTCCTTGCTGTAATTATCAATGCTTTTATAACTGCAGTTTCTGTTTACATGTCAATTTCCATTAAAAGTTGGTAAAATTTAATAAATGTCTATGATATAACAACCAGTTTACTTGACCAACCCGCCGCATTCCCACGAAGTTTTCTCACCTCCGCTTCCCGCCCGTGACACGAGTGATTTCGCTAAGCTGATATCGCCGCGTGCCCCAAACCTTTGCGAAGGCCATTCGCGTGCTCGTTCGTATGACGGCCCCTCAAAGTATCCGAGGGAAGTGCTTGTCTTCTTTGTTCTACTGTGAGGACATGTCGAGCTAGTTGTTTGAGCGTCGCCAGTGTTTCGCTGGTTTGAAAGGCTTCATAGGCTTCGTTAAAAGACAGCTTTCTCAAGCATTGAGTGAAGGACTCTGTTCTGAACTAGCTCAAGTGTACCCTTGTACTTCTGTGTTGTAGACCACCACGTCGCTGCGACGTAGTTGCTCTTCCCGATGCCGTCCCAGATGCTCTTCCAGTGATCAGTTCTTCCATAACTAATTTGTTTGTGAATTCAAGAAACGAAAAATAGCCTACGAGAGTTTCGAGACCGATTCCACTTAAGTCAGTTGTGTGATAAGACAGATATGGCAGAGGAATTGAGGAAAAAGGCCACCAAACTTTACCACGTCTACACAAATGATTTGGATTCGGATTTCACTGAAGAGTGCATCAACATTCGAAAGCACTGTGCCGGTGGAATTGATCGCCCATCTGATAAATCTTTGGAAGGAATTTCTAAATTTCTGAGGTATATCATTACAAGATGTTTATCCCAATTTGGACATTGCCTTAAGGATTAGTTTGTGCATACCTGCTACAAATTGCGCGGGAGAACGTAGTCTTCCCCGCCTTAGAAGAGTTACGAACTATCTGTGAACTAGTATTTCTAAATTACGATTAAACTCAGTTCCTTTACTTTGTATTGAGGAAAATACAACAAAAACACTTTCATATAAGGATATTATTAGCGAGTTTGTCATTAAGAAATCCCGCAAGAAAGCTGCGTACGAAAGTTATATTTGAACACGAGTGAAAATATAAAATGTAATTCTTACTTATTAAGAAACGGAATTTTGTTTCAACATTAATCTTTATATTAGAGTATGTATATTTTTCAACAAATCATTAATTGACTACATTTTTGTAATTTCATTTCACTACGTAGGAAAACTCAATTGAAATTGAACCCAGGTATTCAATTACGCAATATATTATTACGCATTTATACGCATTTTGCAGTATAAAAATAAGTTTAAAAATGTGCTCACTGATCTCCAAGAACAAATTAAGTAATTAAGTTCGAAATACATTTTATTTTTTCAATGTTTCTTGAAAGACGTTGAAATTTACGTCATCTTAAAGTGCAATTAGCACTATCCGTTCGAAAATGATGAATAATTTGGAGCCATTTTTGAGAAAATGGCGTTTGAGCGTTTCTCAAACTGCGGAATTTTGAGCTACTTTTCACAGAAAACGGTTGAGTTCTCAAGAAACATTATTGAAAGCACATGTGCTAATAAATATAATAATGTGAACAAATTGCCGCTAATGTGAATATTAACGACGTGAGAGACAAGTCAAAAAGTTACATTTTTGTATTTTTTGAAAAAACAAAAGAATTTAGCAGTATGGTGTTTATGTCATCTCTAAGAATACATTAGGCTCTACCAAAAGTTGAAAGAAAAACTTGGAACTGTTTTTGAGAAAACCTTGTTTTCGTATTTTTTAAAATGCACATATTGCACGCAATATTGCGCTAAAACTACTAAACATTGCAAAAATAATTGCATAACCTTAATGAAAGAACTCACTTTGGAGATGAAATTTTATTTGAAGGAAAAATCTCTATCTTCAATTTTGTAGTTGCAGGAAGATGCCGAAAAAATCAAACTTTTGCAATTTTCGAAAATTCAGACGGACGGACAGACAAACGGACGTTTTCCTTTCAATTGGTGTTTCGGTATCAATGACTTACAAAACCGGGATTCTGGCTGCACCACGTGTTGGGGGATTTTTTTTTCTTAATTAAGCAACTGATTTTATCCACTTTTCGTTATCAGGGTCCGGCAATAAACTATTTTCTGCCAAAAATTTGCCGTTGTTTTGTGTAGCATTAGATAATTTTCCCTATACTACGTATATTACTCCGTATGTACGTATGTATACGGGAAAGTAAAAATATATCTTTGGTGAAATTTGTAATACCTTGTCCCAAATTTTTGCTTTCCCGTATACGTACATATATACGGAGTAATATACGTAGTATAGGGAAAGTTATGTAATGCTGCGCGAAGAAAAGGCGAATTTTCGGCATAAAAAAATTCATTGCCTGGCCCTGATAACGAAAAAGTAGATAAATTAAGAAAAAGAAATTCCCTAACACGTGGTGTAGCCAGAATCCCTGTGTTGTGCGTCCTTGATACTGAAAAACCAATTGAAAGCAAAACGTCCGTCCGTCCGTCTGTCCGTCTGTGAACGCTACTAGCACCTAAACCATACGTAGGATTTTTTTCAAATTGAAGAATCCCCTATCGGTCTGGCTCGAGTCCAAGCTTTGAGATTTTGAAAAAGATTCTATAAAATTTGGGGGTACTTTACATGAAGCCCTCCGGACATTTTCAATTTTTTTCAAAAACGGCTCCAAATTTTTTATTTAAATTTGTTGTAAGAATAGAGTAAAATACACTTAAGATGGCATTGGTCCGGTTTTCACGGTTAACTCTGAATTATGGAAAATTGCAAAAACTTGATTTTTTTTTTTGGAATGTTCCTCCAACTACAAAATTGAAGATAGAGATATTTCCTTCAAATAAAATAGGTTCTCCAAAGTGAGATCTTTCTTTAAGATCATGTACTTTTTTGCAACATTTAGTAGTTTTTGCACAATATTGCGTGTAACATGTGCAATTTTACAAAAATTACAAAAACAAGATTTTCTCAAAAACGGCTCCAAATTTTTTCTTCAAACTTTCGATAGGGATAGTGCCCAATGTGTTCTATGAGATGACATAACCGTTATGGTGCTCTATTCTTTTGTTATTTCAAAAATGAAATTTTTTTGACTTGTATATCACGTCATTTATATTTACATTAGTGGCGATTTGTTCACATTATTATTTTTAAAGTACATGTGCTTTAAATACTGTTCAACAAAGTTTTTCGGGAACTCAACCATTTTCTGTGAAAACTACCTCAAATTTCCACACATTCAGAAACGCCCAAACCCCATTTTCTCAAAAATGATCCCAAATTATTTCTTCAAACTTTTCGAACGGATAGTGCTAATTACACTCTTTAATATGACGTAAAGTTCAAGGTGGGATATTTTTTGATTTTTGCAAGAATTACACAAATGTAATTTTTTCGAAGGATCTCTCACACCGTTAATATGCACATTTGCAGCAATTTTTAAACACTATTGTATTTGTAAGTTAAAGTGCTTCAAATGACTTCAAATGAAATTTTTCGAAAACTCATAAATTGTCTGTGAAAAAGAGCTTCAAATTTTGCATTTTTAGTAGCGTTTAAACGCCATTTTCTTAAATACGGCTCCAAATTTTTTCAAAGAAAATTGCCATTTATGTCGGGTTGTTAGTGTTCTTTAATATTCTAAAATTAATATTTTGTTCTAGAACTAGGAAAGCGAAAAAATAAGAAAATATCAAAAAAATGTAGTATGGGCGGTGATAGATGTAAGACGGCAAGAGTATGTGGCAAGTATGAATAGCTAGCCGATACCCAAGGAAATATAAAACTAATACGGGAAAGTCTGTGCCATTCTGTAGCACTACTAGTTTTTACATGAATCGGGTATTTACCTGCCCGAGTTCTTATACGACGCTTGTGTGTCGTAGTGGTATGAGTGCCGGCACGTTAACTCTGCAGATCTGAGTGCGGGTCGCGGAGTGGGAAAAAAATTGTTGGTTGAAAACACTTTTGTTGGTTTATGTCGTAGTGTAATAGCATTTAGGAGCATTTATATACAATGCGAGAAAGTATGTGCTTTGGTAGCACCACTAGTTTAATTAATGAATCAGAAATAGAAATAGTGAGCAGTTCACACAAATGTTAACATCTGGCAACCCTAGATGTGAGGAAATTGGGTGTAGATGAATTGGTAGAGGGATTGGGAGAAACGGGAGCAGGTTCAGAAGAGGAGGTAAGAGGGTTCGAAACAGTCGTGGAAGGGGAGAACCTAAGGATGGTGAAGGGAAGGGTTGTTGACAGGAGACTGCCTGGGAGTTGAGTTCATTATGTGCTGTGCCAGCTCGTTACCGGGTGCATATTTTCTAGCATTGTTTATGTGAAGACCATGCCAGGTGAAGTGTTTGGCTGAGAGGAAATTAATTTCAAAAAGTGGGATATTTGTTTCTCTCAAAAGAAATTTTAATTGTTAATTTGCGTTCTTAATATCGCTACATAGTCTGTTGTACCAGACGGGCAGATTCAGGACTACAATGTTAGAATTTTAGGCTGCTCATTGTAATTTGTTCACATGTTGTTCAGGTGTGAAGAACGGGGGGACCCCCCAATTTAACGTCATAATATCAGGAATATCAGTTTTGGAAGGATCAGTTTCAGGGAATACCGGTTTTGGAGAAAATTGCCTGAACGGTTTAAGTGTTAGCGCGTTTACCACAGACGGTCAGACAGTAGAGAGGCAGATAGACCGTCAGAGAGCTAGACTGGCCGACAGACAGGCGTTTAGCCGTCAAATGATTTTTCGGCATTAAGAACCTTTAAAACGTGGATTCTGACTACACAACGTGTTAGAGGAAGTATTTTACTACTTATAAGGACAAGATTAATCCATATTTTCATTACCAGGGCCTGACAATAGGAGTTTCTTCTGTCGAAAAGTCGTCGATTTCCGTCGCACCGTTACAATGCTTTCTCTTAACTATGTAACTTTGGTTACGAAATTGTTATTTTCTTTAAATTAGTATTTGAAAAATGTACGAGTTTTACCACGTAGATTTGTAGGTGTCCAAATTCAAGAGCTTCTTCTGCACCAACTTACTGCCACAAGCAGATTGATGCAGTTATGGAACAATAGGTTTAGCAGTGTTCCCTGCTAACGTTCACCTCAGAATGCTGTCCTTTCAAATAGTGCACTGACCTTTGACTATGTCATTGACGATGTATTAGATTTGGATTTGAAAATCATTCTGTAAATTAGTGAATATAATATCACTTGTACATGGCGCGTTGCGGAAGCCCTGGTATTGTCCGGCAGTGTCTGCGTTTTCCAGTCACGATTTTCAAGCAGAGTGTGGTTTCAAGCAGGCCGTGGTTAGTGGAGTCGGCAGCGATGGGCGAGGACTCCAGAATTGTGAGTTTTGGAGAATAATATTTGTTTGTATGTTTTGAACCACTTATTTTGTTTTCGTGTTGAATTCTTCCATTCATTTCAAATCTGCTTATATTTTATGTCGTGAAATATGTAACGTCAAAACGTCACGCCGTCGATGATATGGTGCTCGGGTATACTAAGATGAATTGAATAATTTTGCTCGATGTTATTCATCAGAGATGTTCTATATGGATCTATTGAATTTAGTTGTTTTACTATAATGTACCGTTTTAGTTGTGGGTCTCAGTCACAATATGCTGTACGTTGTATGCACAAATTAGTTCGTTAATTGCTGGTGTGGCATATTGTGACTTGTATTTTAATTTATGCATGTTTTCAGATTGTGTGCGTGTCTTCCTCCAATCTTACCGAAGTGGTGATAATTCGGTCCCCCTTCGCCATGCAAATTGACAGCGTCTGTGACGAATTTCAGCCTAAAATCTTCGTTACGAGGTATTATTTCATGAATAAGCTCGTGCATTTAGCTTGTAAATTTTCATGTATTCCAATATCTACCATCTTAAAATTTTCAAGAAAGTACAAATACTTCTTGTCATTTCAAATGTGCAGATTTAGTAATGCTGCTGTTATTTCTAAGAAAGCACAAGATGTTTTTGGAAACTTAATCAGAACTGAGGTGTCAGAGGTTAAATCAATGAGATAATATGTGGACATTGATTCTCTCGACACTCAATTACTCATTGAATTGTATTTTAATACAAGGAGAGTATTTTAAACTGTGTATTAATGTTTCTGTTTACTTTACTCCACATTTTCTCAAAATTTTTAGAGTGTGCAGTAAGAGATCAATAAGAAGCCCAAGAATTGATGACAATGGATGATATTAATGAATGTATAGAGTGACCTTTATACTATACTGCCTGATGCTGGCTAGGAGAGGAAAACTTTCATTGCTGTTGGATCATGTAAGTAATTTATTAGGTTGTTGAATGTGTTATTTAAGATAGCCTTACTGGAGAATTATGACCAATATAATGCATGAATGGTTTGGAAACAATTACTAAATTCTATCAAAGAACATTGATGTGCGAGTGAAAATACAAGAAAAATTTGAATGTGCTTTATTAGTTATTTGGGGTTTTAAAATTGAAAAATTTCTACCAAGTGCTACAAATTTTGACATTTAATAGAATTGGTATGTATGCAGAATATCTGCTCACCCTTCAACATTTTTCTTGTATTGGTAGCGCATCATTTTCGTGGTGGTGTATATTCATCCAAATAAACCGGGTAAGGCATGTATGCTGAGACTCACAAAAACAGGACAACATACAGAAGAATTATTATCTTGTTCTAATTTGTGAGAAAAATGTGCATTGATGTTGGTTCTTTTGTTCATACAAAAGTTCAGGGTACTTACACGAGACCTGTTCATTCCATTCTTTAGTTGATGATACAAATATTAGTTATCAACAAAGAGAATGTATGGACTCTTGTAGACTAATTTTGTGGCCAAATATACTTGTTGTCTTGGTCAAAGAAGTGAAGATGCAGCTTGTGGCATGTGCTTGATAATGCACATGAGAAATGTGCACTGTTGACTTTTTTTTAATGCCTCCTGGTTGATAGCAGTGGTTTTAATAGATATCATTGAAGTTGGTTCTTGTAGTTAAAATTAACACCAAAGAATGCAATCCTGCAGCTTTGATACTAGCACTTAACTAATACTTAAGATTTCAACAATGCAGTTTTAATTCATATTGAGGTTATTTTGTATTCTTTGATATTATAATGAAGCAGCTCATATGTACTTCCATTTTCTAGTAACGAAGAAACCCATTCCCTGATTAATGATGATACTTAAGGAGCTTAATTCATGAAAATTATTACCAATCAACAATCTTGTTCCCTGCTTGCGAAATCATAATTTTATGTAGTTTAACTAACAGCCTTAAGATGATAATAGAATACATGTAAATGATCAAGTTGATGGACGTTCTTGGGTTTGGTTACAAAGATTGAATATTATATTACAATATATTTACTGCCTCCATTTCATGTCATTATTCATCTATTGGAGCAATACCCAAAAACCGTCCCCATCAGAATTTAGGGTTCAAGATCTATGTGTAAGTAAAGGAACATTTACAACTGCGGGTGGGAATTGGGTTCGAGTATCATCATTGGTCATTGAATCCTATGTATGATTGACCATTCAGTACCGGTGTGCTAAATATGTTTTGATGCTTTGAATTCTTGTACTTTATTTGTCCAAGATTTATTTCAACAGCTTTTCAATTATTTAAAGATCCAAAACTTGAAATAACAAATTTATTTAAAACCTGAGCATATTAGTACACCTCTCTGAATGGTTAAGATAAATGTGTGGTGGATAAATAGAATGTGTGGTAAAATAACTGGAATACTTGCTGCCATGTAACTGGAGGGCAGCTGGCTGGGACAGAACCTATGCAAGCTAGCTGAAATCTTTTTTTCCATATGTAGACGTTATTCAATGAACTGTGTTGTAATGGGCAGATATTCTAATTCTGGATTGCCCTTCCAACAAATCCACAATCCACTTTTTATATATATATAGATTAGTAGATTTTTGACAAATGTTCTCGTCAAAAAAAATTGTTTCCTCTTTTCTAATGCCCCAATTTCCTAATTAATTATTTACATATGTAAAATAAATCTTTCTTTTCTGAAAATCCTCCAGATCATAGAGTATATAATTTTTACCTAACAATTTGTCACTTATGAAAATTAAAATTTGATACACTTCTTTTGGTTAATGTTTTCAAGCAAGTAATCACTGTTTCCTGAGCAAAAATTGCACATTAATTAGTTATTTCAAATCCTTACTATTTATTGGAAATTACAGACCCATAATTTCATGTTGATTTGTTGACTGTATAAGGCAACTTTTTATTTCATATTCCCAAAATAATTATTTATGTCCGTTTTTGTGAAATGAGAGAATCAAATGGACTCATTTCATAACTGTATTAGCTTGATATTAAAAATTATTCATGCTAATTTTTCTGTGGCAGCAAGTGTATATAATTTTATAATTTGCAGAATTTTTAATATTTTGCAAGTGTTAAATGAATTGGAACCAAGCCAGAATCATCGTCAATTATGACTTTAGAAATTTAAATTTGTGTTTGTACTCCTAACATTGTATTTATTAAAATAATAATAATAAAATGTGAGTAAATAATTGATGATGTTTCTAGTCTGGTTTAATATTTTGAGAATCCTGCTTATATGAAAGTGCTAATATGATTTGATAAAGTCAAAACATTTTTATTTATTTTTTATATGAACAATTGTTTATTGGTTTATTTACTCTTTGCTTAAATTGAATGCAGTTCTTTTGATAATTTTCCTGTAAAAATTGTCATTATTCATACTTCTAAATGTGTTTATTCCCTTCTGTTGTACTAATTTCAAATTCGATAATTGCACTTATTATATAAAACATCCAGTGTAACAATAAATTGCAGAAAATTTGAGATATTTTTGTATGAAATTTATGTGCTGGTGATAAATATGTTTGTATAAAAGTTATTAAATGGAAGTAAACTAATGGTTTTGCCACACTATAACAAATTCATACCTTTCAAAAGTTTCAGCTCTATGCATTGTTGAATCTTCCTGTTCCTGGAATTTTTTTTGCTATTTGCTTGTCATTGTGTATGATTTTTGTAATTAATGTAGTTTGTATTAATATTAAGTAGTAAAACTTAATTTTTATCTCAACACTTATTTTTTCTCAAGTTTAAAAGACAGTTTTAGTTAAGAAGTACCATTCCAACCCTCTTGGTCAGTTGATAAAGTATTAAATTGAAGGCTTTTTAAAATGACCTTTTCTTATCTGGAGGCTAAGCATGATGTGCAAATTCAAACTTGTGGTTATTTCTCATACAATTTATTTCTCTTATGCAAGATAAAAAAAGTGTGGTCACAAAATTAATTACAGTGTTTGTTAATTAATTACAGTAAAGTATGGTTTATACTTTCTATTTCAACATTGTTTCTAAGATATGAACATTTTGCTTATCTCCAAATAAGCAGTACTGTTGGTAACGTTTTTGAAGAAATAAGTGAAATAGTAGAGCTTCCACACCTTTTTTATCTAAATTTAAATGAGAATCCTTTGTGCACGTGAACCACAGAATAGGTTTAAAGGAAAGTTCTCAATATTCATCAAGACCAAGAAGACTTGTAATAATTAACTCAGAAAACATAATTTTGGATAAAGAGGAATGGATGTAAGAACTCAAAAAAACTCGTGTGGTGATGCCCAATTAATATTATAGAATTGCTCATTGATCATGGCATCTAAATCAAAAACTTTGAAACACAGGTTTGGTATTGCCACGCTGTGGTTTTTCCTTCTTTGTTTTGTAGATGCGTGCTTTGTTGGCTGCTAGAAATTGTTCTAAGCTGTGCAATGCTAATTGGGGCAACTTTCAGTTCATTGTCATAAATTGTTTGGTAGTTTGTGAGGCCCTACAATGAAAGATAATAATCTATTCAAGAGAACCAAATATGTTCCAAGTAAAATCAGTCTTTGATCCATGTTGTATGATTCAATTTCCAGGAGGAATAAAAGCAAATGGTTAATATAATTATTAAACTGTATTTGCTTGTTTCAAAAGTAATTTTGGACTCTGATTCCTGTTACCAAATAATTGTGAAATGAATGAACCGAAGTTGTGCCAGTTTGTAATGTGGTTGAGTGTGTGACTCCAGCGTGTACATAGTATATTGGGAGAAATCAGAGGTTTTGTTGGGTAAACTTGCATGACTGTCTTTTGTTCAATTTGTTTGTTTTGTTAGAATAGGTTTAGTTTTATCCATCTTTATGGACATGCAAATGATAAGATATTGACTTCAAGGTCAGAAAATTAATTTCAATAAATTTAAGATATTTTTTCTTTCAGCACATTCAGTTTCTTATGATGTAATTGCTTTTATCAAATACCATCTATCCTATTAAATGAAAAGGTTTTTCAATTTCAGCTAGTGTTTGTGTAAAATTGAAGGAGATGCTTCAAGATAATTAATGTTTATTTTGATTTAGTTTGAAAGCATTGTTAACATTAAGATATGTGTATAGGATTTCTGTTGTATGTTGTTTTCAAGTAATTCCTATTTACACTGCCTTGCTGATGCAAAGATTAAGTAATTTTAAAAGGCACATCACTGTAATTGTGCTTCACTTGTAATTGTTCTTGCATCTTCGAGTTACCCTTAAAATCCTCTTCTCATATTTGAAAATGGACTGAATAAATTCTGTGCATTAATATTTATTTTAATAGATACAGTTTTGCATTTAAAAAAAAAAGATTCAGTGTCGTTTTAATGTTCAGTTCAATGTTCAGTTTAATGTTCAATGTAGAGAGTAATGATTATGAAGCTTCTGATTTTTTGTTGTTGTTGTTGTTGTTGTTGCAAGGTGTGACAATGATGTGCCTTATTTCATTTTCAATTTCCTGGACATCGTGAGCAGCAACATAGTTTTTGTAGACAGTTTATCGTGCTAATTACGATTACATCAATAGAATCTTCATCATTAACATTTACTTTTACCAATGTATTAGGTCAGATGAATATTTAAGTAACCAAACTAAATATACATCAGAGGTTCTCAAACATTTTAAAGATTTTACTCCCTACACATGGCTAAAAGTTGAATGTTCCTCCGCCATGATTTTTCTACGAATGACAGGCTTTTAATATAATATTGTGACATAATTATTCTCGTGTATTATGAGTAAGCTGTGAATTTTTGCCTATTTGCCGATTTTTATCCTTCAATTAAAAATGCAGTGTTTCAGGTTACTTATTTGTTTTGAGACATTATTAGTATTACATTTTAATATACCTAATGGTTCAAAATGAATAAGTAACCTAAAATACTGTGTTTTTAATTGAAGGATAAAAATCAGCAAATAGGCAAAACTCCGCTGCTTAGTTATGAGTTACCAGTACCATGGGAACAATTTACCCCACTTCATAACACACCCACTATTCTACCAAATAAACATTGTTTTTGTCAACCATTTATTGAACTTGTATTAATTACCAAATTTTATTGTTGTATTTTTTACTGTTGTATTTTTTGTTAGAATTTCCTTTCTTCACTGGGAATTATCACAAATTCGTTTTATGTGATCTTCAGAAAAAAGAAACTGCAAATATTTGGTGAATGGATTACAAAACAGAAATAGTTTGCATTTTTATGTTGATTTAAAGATAAAATGCATGGAAGGGCACACCGAGATTTGGGGCAGTTAAGAAAGTGCAGATCTATAAAGAAGGTTGGGGTTTACTAGACCTTGTGGTACTGTAAGAGGATTACAACATTTTCTAATTAAGCAAACACCTTTTACATTTAAGTAGTACATGTTGAGTACATGCAGAAAATGGCAATTCAGTGAAATTCTCTGCATTAATAATTAAGAGTGGGGAGGAATCTCAACTTTATAATCCATTACAACTTAAGTGTTTGTATGTGTGTGTACCTTGGAAATAAAATAACCCAATGTATCGATAGTATGAATGTTTACAAAATGCTAAACGTTAACCTTAACTTGAATAATGACAATTACGTAGTGGCGCAGCCATGGGATGCTTCAGTCCCCCTTCCCCAGAGCCAATTATACATATTCAAAGATGTAACTTTTAGTAATTTTCTATACTACTGGAAGTCATCCATTAGTCAATTGTTAACACTGTAAATATTAACTAAGTCAACAAAGTAAAATACATTGTATTTTCAACATAAAGGAAAAGTTCTGCATAAGAAAACTAAGTTGGCTGAACACTACATCTGTAAACTCTCCCCCCCCCCCCCCCCCCCCCCAAGAAAATCCTGAGTGCGCCTCTGCAATTGTTTAATTGTTTTCATTGAAATTCCGAATATGAACATACTCAGACTATTTCAGTGAATGATTTTGTGATGCAAAACTATAATGGTGGTTTCAATTTCTTGACAAATTGAAAATTGAACCTTTCAATTAAGTGGTTAATTCCTTCAAATCTTCTTATAAACATTGTTCATGTACCCTTTATGAGCCTACTGGTGGTTACAAGTGCTAGTTTGAGAACCCCTGATACATAGTTCCCTACATGTTTGATTGTGGTTTTACTTCATAGGTTTTCTACAAAATTGCCTTTGCTAAGATTTTTAATTTCGTAATAAAATGCTTTAAAGTCGTTGGCATATTCTACAAGCATTTCATTGCTGTTGAATTTTTTAAAAATAATTGTGTACCAATCCCTCATTACTAACAGTAATGGTATTAAATAGGAATTACTTTCTGAAAACTTCTCCTTAATCAAAGAAAAATATATTAAATCACTAAGAAGGTTTTCTTCTGAATTTTCAGTATCCTGACATGCAGCTGAGAAAGAAGAAGAATAATTTTGATGCCAAATAAAAAGTCAAGATAGTCAAGAAAAGCTAAGTGATGTCAACCTGTACTGCAGAATAAATTTGCTGATTCAGTAGCAACATCCACAGAAACAGCAAATGACTCAAGATCAAGATGGCTGAAACAGTTTTAGTCATTTCTTATTTTTTCACTAGTGCTTCAGATTCTTTAAATAATAAAAAAGTGAGCTTCAAAGCTTGTACAGTATTAAAAGAATAAAGTTATTGATGAACAATATATTGAGTTTTATTTTCTTGAAAATATGGGATAAAATAACTTGACACCAACATTATGTAATATTATAGCATTGCATTTTTCAAATAATTTAAATATGTTTCAATTTAGCTAAAATCCTTGTAACTTACCAGTATACTCAGTAGTTTGTGTGGAGATCATGGACAAAAGTATTCAAACCCTGATGTATCATAGATCAAATATTCTGTAATAAAAAATGTTTCCCAAAACTGTACTTTTGAGTAAGTTGAGGTATGTGTATGTATAGTACTTCATCCCACTCGTAATATGGATACGAAATTATATGAACCTTTGGCAGAATCCTGAGAGGAAAGTAAGATAAGTGTTAAATAATGATTTTGTCTAAGGCTTTTTGGATAAGGAAAATCTTATTCACAAATGGGAAACCTTATAGGAAAAGCAAAAGTGCATGAAGCATTAATAGAACAAAGGTGAATATTCAAAAGAAATAACCAATTAGAGACATTTTGCAATAAATGAGGACCATAGTAAAACTGATTCAGGAGAATTCTGAGATAACTGTTCGATTAAGTCATGTTCCTTTAAAGAGGAGAAGGGTCTCAAATCAACCAGGTTACTGAGTAGGATACCCATTAGAAATATTTGAATATGGTTGGAATGCCAACTACACATTACTAATAAACCACTACCCATTAGAAAACCACAATCCAGAGAAATTAGAATTTTCCAAATAATAATAGTAAAAGAATAGTATAATTAAAGTATTTGTAAAAAAAAGAATGTATAAGAGCTGAATGTTCACTCTGAGGGTAATGTTTCATTCACTAATGAAAGTAAATTTAGTAGTTACCACAATGATGGGCACACTGTTTAAGTAAAGATTAAAATGAGGGTTTGAAAGAAATTTTGAATCAGATTTACATGTGGGTACTACTAATAGATTCAAAATTTAATTTACAGAATATATGTATTGGAATAACTTTTAGTTCCTACTAAATAATTACTTAAACTGGATCATGGCCGACTACAATGTCAGAGGAGGGGTCAGCTGTGGCTAGACCCGAGAGGAGGGAAAATTGGCTCGACCGGCCGAATTTGTGCCCTAATGGTCTATAGTTACAGACAACGCACAAAATTCCATAAAAGTTAATTATAAATAAAAAACACCTAATCACTTCTAATTTTTAAACTGGAGTGATGGTGCGGCAATTGCCCTTCCCAGGTACCGGGGTGCATTGTACTCGGTTCCAACGACTGGAAAGATTAACTTTCTTGTTGTTTCAATAGTAACTCGTCCTTTTGAGATGCCGGGACGTGTCTCGTAGCGTCAACATTCAATAAGAAGAACAAGAGACACTCCCGAGATTTGTTATGGAGAGTCAGGTGCAGAGGCGTATCTAGGTGTTCAGGCGCCCGTGGCAAGCATCGAATTTGCGCCCCTGCCACGATGCTTGAAATTAGGGTTGTTGCGATTTGTTTTAGTGGGTATACTCTAATAAGCGTCCCTTGTGAGTGGCGCCCATGGCACGTGTCATGTCTGCCATATCGTAGATACGCCTGTGGTGTATTATGTCCAGCCGACTTGATGTTTTTATTATAAATTTTTGTCGATTTATAATAGCTTATAATATATTCCTTTGAGGTATTGAATGACTTTTGTTATTACACAAAGTTAGTAAACAGGGTTTGACTCCTGGCGGAACGCGACGTAACGGCGTTCCGGTACCTCGGGAACAAATTATTAAATTATATTATAAATATATAACTATTTCTATGAAATGAATAATTAATTTGAGGCGCGTTCCGGGACCTACATTTTATTAATCAAGCGCTGTTTATAAGTGTGTGTCATCTTTTGGGGGAAGGCTGAAGCCCCATAATCCCACCCCATTGCAATGGGTGCGCCGCTGAAACGAACAGTATAATAAATTTGTGTAAAATTTATTAATTAGAATTACAGAAAATAATTAATAAACACTTTTTCATTGAATGATTTAAAAATTCATCCGTAATGTGATATTGATTTCTCATTTCAAACCAAAGTCTCTCAATTGAAGATTTGAAGATGAGAAGGCAAAAGCGTCTCGATTGAAGGAAGGAAGTATCGAAATGTTCGTCTCACGTATAGGCCTATAAGAAAAACCTTGGGTAACACTAATTCGCCGATAACAGGAAACTAGCTAGAGCTTGTAATTCTCAATACTAATTTACGGGTCATAGAAACTCAAAACGTTCAACTTTCAATAACTGGTGGATCAGATCATGGTGTACAAGTGCAACATATTACATAAGTTGCATCATGAATCAGACTAGAATTGGTGTAAGTGACGATTGCAGAATTTCACGATGTCCTACATATTGTGGTGGAATGACATGCTATTGTACAGAGTGGTTAAGATACTATTAAAGTTATCTTGCAGTCTCCAAATGTAAACGACGAACAAGTGCCAAACAAATGGATTACAATACCCATTTCCGTTATAGGCTACTCACTTGTTAAATACTCATGAGTCACCGTAACTACGCACGCATTCATACACACAGGTTTTCGTATACTATTAGTGGGAAATGTTTTCATAAAGAAGTTTCATGTTTCAAAAACGCAATTCGCCTGAGGTTTGTTACATTTGGAAAGCATGGTTATTTTTTTACAAAAGTGGATTGACGGTACATTTTGTTAACATTGCTTCACCCAAAACTTTGTAGGCCAGAAAGGTTACGGTCCATCCGAACAACTAAATCATTTGAGTTTTGGTTATTCCATTAGCTTTCACGAGCATTATGAAAGAAAAACGTCCCCACCCCCCTCAGCCCTGATCTCTTCATGCTGTCGCTTACTGGTCATGTTGCAAGGCTCCCCGCATCCATGATCTAAGTTACATCGTAAGTGGTCTAGGATGCGCTATACCGTAATAAACAAAATGTATGAAGTTGACCATCTAGTGAATGAATGTGCCAACGCTAGTAATGCAGGCGTTTTGTTTTCAATAATCATCCGTCTCTGTCCTTAAATAGTTGAGTCCTCTTCGCCACGCAGCATCCGACCTTGAACAATCGAAATTAGAGGACCAACAGGTGCTTTCATGAAGGAGGTAGAGATAGATTGTGTAAGAAAGTATAAATATAATTGATGAAAAGAAAGATCCATTGAAAAGTTCTCTTAATTATGTCATCTCCCTAACCCTCACCAAATAGTATTACTTTTTTGACAGTAAAACGTATGACCGGTTGGTATTTGTAAATATAAGAGTATAATTTATGTATGGAAAACAACGTTAAAACTCAAAGTTCCCTTGCCTATCGCACCTGCAGTTTGGCGAAGACCCAAGACAGGACTCCATCTTGAATGTATTCTAAGATTGAGGGTATAGTTATACCTCGTATTATTGCAAGAGAGAGGGCACGGAAGGAAGACAGTATCGCATTTTCTGGGGTAAGTGTGTTTTCCAATAATAGCTTCCCATTGCTTTTGTTTCGCGCGTTCCCTGGACGGTGGCATGCAATTTGAACTGGTTTGGGATGTAATGATGACTATTATATATTATTAATATCAGATTTTATTTTCCCATGAGTTATTCAGGAAGGATTTATCGAACTAGTGCTTGTAGCAGCTCTTTGTTCAAAGATCAATTAGGAAAAGAGAAGCAAAGTGACAGTGAATTGCGATAGTAACAGAAGTTGCGTGTGTTGGCGATTTTCCAGTACTAATAGCAACCCTGGTGCACTAGTTCAAATGAGTGCAACCTTGTTGCACAATGGTTTATTGTTAATTCCTAGCCAGAAAAAAAAACAGACAAGTAAAAGTACAGAACGACTTAAAGGCGTAACGATGCTTTAATCAACAAATCATGTTCCTTTTGATTCGTATGACAAATTTTAACCGTATATTGCTAATAGATACGATGATTTGAAATTTCGCACTCACATTTAAAGTGAATTTATTTAATTAATAATAAAATAAATTCACAAACAAATTAAATAAATACTTGTCACAAGTTTTGCTGCGTGTGTTGATGCACTGCTAGTAGGAACAAGCCTTACGGGACGAAGACAGGGAGTCAGGGGACAAAATTATAGTCAGGAAGAACGCAAAACTTGTCTAGAAAACACTACAAACGTTTTCATCGTCTTTGAAATGTACTATATTCGAACATTTTCGTTGATTTTAAATAATTAACTTATTAATCGAGAGGAATTAGTTGACATTCAGAAGTTCGTCCATTGACATCGTAGCATTAGTGATATTATTTCTACATGAATGTAGAAGTGATTGTTAAGCTTCGTGCACTAGTATGCATATTTATAACTGGCGCCGAATCAGACCGACCGTCTTATCAAGGCTACCAACATGTCAGTCCTGAGTGCAAGTTTCAAGAAGGAGTGGATAGGACATGGCCAGCAACGACAGCATGCAATTTAACGTGGGGTTATCGGAGTTTTGCAAACGCAAGGAATGAGGAGTGTAACAGTCATTGCAGCTAGTTCTGTTCTTCGTATCTTTATTTAAATTATCTGAGGTCATTTTTCTGTTGCATATTGTATAGAACGCAGCGATTATACGCGCTCTTTGACGTATATTACTCATCTTTGAAAATGTAAAGTACGGCTCATCACAAAGAGCATTTCAAAGTGAAACGATAGCTCCTGACCATGTAAAAGAGCTACTTTTTAGTTCGCTGAGTTACCGCTTGATTCGCTTCTTGTTCTCTTGTACTTAATTCGCCTCTTGTACAGCAAGGGATACTGAATGTGCCTTCTCGAATTTCTTTTCTTGTTTTCGTGCACCACTTTCTCTTCCTCTTCTCGAATCCTCCTATTTTAACTGACATTTTTATGAGCCACTTTAAAACTTTTCCCAAATCTGACTTGCGTCATTTAATTCTTTCTACTAAAACGCCAGTTTGCCCTTGTTTTGAATTTCCGTAATTTCAGAATTTTCTTTCTGATTTAAAATGTGTGTAACCCATTATCTCTGTTTCTCCTTCAATCATAATTGTAAGTGATTATTCTAATGTGAAAGGATTTTTTTGCGGGAATCTGTTTCCATGTATAACTTGTTGTTTAAATTCTTTGTTGTTGTTGTTATTTATCTTTATCAAAATATATTGCCTGCTGTTGATATCAATTAGACAATCTTTCCAATGGAATGAATTGTTCTTTGTTGTGGTTTTGTCCTGTTTTTTTTATGAGATTTAAACCTTTACAAAGAACCAGTACCTACTATTTAAAACTTGAAAACAACAATAAGAAGTTCTCAAAGTAGAAACATCTCAAAATTGTTGTTTTATTAGCAGTCCTAAAATAAACGTTTTTTTGAAACAGTGGTAAAGCTTCTCCATATGAAGTGTAAGTGAATGTCTTATCAAACAATTCAATTTTACAAGAATAAGAGTCAGTTTATAAAATTTCAAAAGGTCTAAGCTGTATCTACTTTAAAACATATTGCTGACTTTTCCCTTTTTCTTGTACTCAAGCAGTGTGCATTATTATTATTATTTGTCCTGCTTTTAGAAAAGTCCACGAAAATGATCATATTGTACTGTCAACACTTAGAAAGGACAGCTTTTGAGTGTAAAGCATTTAAAGACTTCAAGCTGCTTTTTGTCAGTGAAGAAAGACTGCTTTATAGGAAGATCAGTGAATGAATTTAGTTGTGAGCCTTTCAGGACATGAACTTAGCAAATATCTTTTTCATGCACCCCAGAATTTAAACTCACATTTTTCATACCTGTGACAATCGTCCTTTTGAGGATTTTCCACTGATGTTATCAATCCTTCATTATAAACCTATTACATGTGTAAGTGTTAAGAAATGAGTTACCGGTAAATTTTAAAATGTCCTGTAAAATTAAGTTTGAAAAGACCTAGGCTAAGCATTTTGTTCTGAAATATTAGTGCATACAAATATCAGAGTAAGAAATTGTAGATTTCGTCAATTTTGAATTGATTTTTTACATTAAAGCTCAATACATTCTATTCTTCATTGATTTAAATGTCCTTTACTTTCTCAAGTTGTTTTTAGGTGCAATGAACCTAACACATTTTTTAGAAAATGAATTTATTACAAACCATCAATTTATTCATAAAAATAAAGAACATATGCCTTTTAATTTTTGTTTTAAATAATTAGGACAATTAAATTTTCTGAACTTTTCCCACATCTTTACAGATGAAATACAAAATTAATAAAATAAAAGGTCCCGTATTAAAATATTTTAATTACTTTTTCTTGTAATTATCTTAAACAAGGAAATTGGTGATTTGTATAAAATTACATAATCTTACCTCTTCTTAAGAATAATTTCAATTATAATAGTGAACTATTTATTGTAAAACTATAATGTTTCTGTTCAAATTTCTTATATAAGTTTATTTAATATATTTTGAAATATGTTCTTGATAAAATTTTAATGGATATTGTTTTATTATCATGACAACATTCATTAAGTAATATAAAAGAACAACAAAACAAGCCTTGTGCATAAATCATTAAACCAAATATGACAACTTGAGACTTAAAATATGTCATTAAAAATTAATTGCTGCAAGGATACTTCAAATTATTAGAAATGTATAATATTGAAACAGAACAAAAACATTCCTCATGCTTTAGAATGATTAATAGTTGTCATTTGAGCAATAATTTCCTCTTTTATTGTGTAATGAAGCATTAACCTAAAATTCCGCAAAATCTTTATACTTCTTTTTTTAGCAAACAGGATGGCGAAACAAAACTACAAATGCTGTCTTAGGTTACAAATTATGAAAATTAATGATGACACTACAGAAACTTCCATAATTTACGTTTGTTTTCTTGATTTTAAATGTTTTTCTCATATAATGGCAATGTCTCAAAACATGAGGTCATTTTTTTCTCAAATTCTTCAAAATGCAACCATTATTTTAATAAATATTATCGATATAATAAAACTAAGTAATCTACAAATTAATATGTATATTAACATTAGTGTTTAATAGCGTAGTTTGCCTGAAAATTGCATTTTTCAAAGTTTATTAGTGAACATTTTGTAGTATGTAATAGCGCTTCAAGCGGATATATCGTGCACTAAGTTTGTAACTCGTAACTTGCTGTAATGTAATGCATTATAAGAGGTCCAAAATGAACGACACGTAATATATTATTGCCTTTCGAATTCAAAGAGTGTTCATATTTCTTACTTTCATTTGTTTTTCCATGTGACCAACGTGATCATACTTACTTCTTAAAGTTTGATCGTGTTTCATCCATTAGAAATTTGTGTGTGTAGTAATTTCCCCAAGTTCGGTGAGTTCAAAATTAAAAGGATGTCGGGTTTACTCTGCGTTAAAAATTTAAGCTTTAAATGTGTTTCATTTACAACTAATCGTGAAAACCTAGAACGGAGTTATGTTTGTGATAAGGGTTGTTACTTCGGTGTTTAAAGCGCGGAAACATGACTCAAAATCCCAATTTCTAAATAAATGTCTAAAAATAAATGTTGTTTGTGGTGCTCTTTGATTCCTTTTTTCAAAACCAAAACCATATTTGATTCTCATATATGCATGTACGACTACAACTATACAATAATATGTTTTTATTTCAGATCCTTGGAAAAGTCCTGACGTTTTAACAATTGGAACTGCTGGAGAAGTAAAATAATCATGGATATTCCTCGTCTTGTGTCTGATGTTTTGAGTGTTATCACCATATCTTTATGTCTCATTTTGAAGATACCACAAATAATAAACCTACATAAAGTCAAAAGTGCTGAAGGCTTGAATATTTATGGATTACTATTAGAACTTTCAAGGTATTGTCTTGAAGTGTTTTGTGTGAAGTCAAAAAGTAATTTCATGATCAAAGGAAATGTTTGGAGGTTGGATTGATAGACCAAATATTCCATTTCCAGAGGCGAGGAAAAATCAGTGAAAATTTGTAATTTTGCAGGTTTGCAAAATTCACTTTGATTTCTTTTTGTTGCGAATATTCTTTATGCGTTAGCTCATGAAGTCAGATTTGAAAATATTGATTTTATATAATTATGCTTTAAAGTTTAGTATGCTGTTCATTTTCTAATGATTCTTGCAGCAAAACGTTTCATTTTTATTTTAATATCTATGCTATTGCAATTTTTTTTTCTTTTTTCCCCCCTTCTATGTTACATTTTGTGCATTCAGAGATTACAGAGGTATTAAAGTGTTAAAACCTAGATTAAAGGTTCATTTTTGTATCAATTCGGTTTCATGTTTCTTAAAAATTGAGAAAAGCATTTATTAATTTCGAAAAATATCTCAATACTGCCTTTTTAAATGTATTATTTGCTAATATCACTTGCTGGCTTTTTGAACTTGCACATCAATAAATATGCTTTCCATTCCGGAAACATTGAGATTCTTAGACATTAAGTTATTTCTCATCTTTCTGAGGTTGGACAAGAATTTAATTTAAAATGAAGTAATTAGGGAATTAAAAGAGTTTAATCTAGAAACTTGCATTTTATTCATTGACTTTATGAGAAGTTTAGTCAGTTTACTATGAAGGAAATTTTGGCCCATATTAAAGAGAAACGTGATTCAAAGATCTTTAAGCCAAACAGGGCTTCACTGATAATATAGAGAAAGTATGAATTTAAACAATTTCACAAATATATTGTTGAAGATATAAAACAAGGATGTTCTTGTCTTCAGCTCTTTTTATTATCTATAAAGACAATGCACTAAGCAAAAATAAACAGCAAATAATCTCAGAAGTCTTAGATTTGGATACTGTTTTATTTGCAGATAACCAAGCTTTATTAGCTGCAAATGAAAGTCAGTTACAGAGAGCCATTCAGCAATTGATTAAATGTATGACCTAATACAATCTCACCATCTTCAAACAGGAAACTATTCCGCTATTCAGAGGTCAAATTCAGTGAAATCCAAAATAATGATTTGTGACAAATGTATTAAACAAATTTACCCGTCTTCTGCTACTTAGGTTGTGGTATTTTTTATAATTATGATTCCTAATATATGTAAGTATCACTAGGTGTGTGGAACCATCAATAGAACATTTAGAAATAAAGTATGGGAAGAAATTCTCATGAAGTTCTACACAAGAATGGTGGTACCAGTTCCTATACACAAATCAGAAAACTGAGCCTTAAAAATATAGGATAGGTGGCCAATAAAGAAATAAAATGCAGACCCAAAATATTAAATTTTCTGTAGAAGATAAAAAAAAAGGATAAAGAATTGTAGTAATGATGGATGGAATGTGTATCATCATGCAAGTTCTTACAAACTTCAGCGGGTTGTAAATGTGTTGGATAACCAGAGAACTGAATTGATGCATTACGATACAAGGACAAGACAGACACGTTCTGAGCTGAAACAGGCCACAAGTGTACCATAACAAATAATAGTGATGTAATTAGGCAATGTTTTAGAAATTTACTATTCGCTCATTAAATTCCATTCCAGGTAATTGTAAAATATTGGTTTTGCCCCTTCCTTCCTTAAATGCCAAAGCTTTTCGTTTGTATGTAATTAATAGTTTGTAAAGTATTAAAATAATTCCAGTTTGAAAGGTCTATTGATCAGTGTGGAATTTCAAGGAACCCGTATTTTTTTGCATTAAGCAAGATTTTGCCATATACTTTGTAATACTGTAAAATTTTAAGTTTGCTAGGACTGCAGTTTATGTTCATGTTCAACAGATTTCTGCATTCAGCAAGTTTAAGTGTATTATTAATTTATTTTGCATATTGTTAAAAAGTATGAACAAAAAATATTTTAAAATTGTCTTGAAATTCTTTTATAAGGCTGTCACATAGATTTAATCTAAAAGTTAAAAAAATATTTTACATTAGAAAAGAAATTACAAATTATTCCTGTGGAATGAATTTTGAATTGATGTAGTTCACCTCCCTTAGTGTATCATATCTTTGCATAATTGAATTTAATGAAATGATGTTTGTTTTGTTTTTAAATTTCTTCCTTATATTTTTATATTGTTTGACAGATTTCTGCACTTGCTGATTTTCTTAACTGTTTTATCTGAGGGGGAGGTAACAAAGAAGGAAATTAATGTTTTATTTACATGGAAAAAATGACATGTCTTGAGGCATGCATTTTTGATATTATTGCATGAAATCCTTAGGTTAAAATTATTTTACTCCCTTTAAACTGCTGCAAGGATTGCGTAGTAAATAATTGAAAACCTTCCATTTAAGGTTCAGTCTTTTGATCACATTGGCAGTACAGTGATGTTTTGTTGATAAGATTTATTTGTTGTAACATCTGGTGTCAAGATTTCTGAATTTTTCTGTTATTAAGTATTACTATTATTGTGAAGATTTGTTTCACCTTTTGACTAATTTATTCTGTTTCAGTTATACCATAATGACCTGTTATAATTATTGCAATGGATATGCCTTACTATCATACATGGAGTATCCAATAATTTTAGTTCAAGAAATAATTCTTATATACCTTGTTTTATTGTACATGAACTTATTGAACGCATTCAGTGTTGGAGCTTTTGGAATATATTTAACTATTACTGCTTCATTTCTTTTGGAAATACTTCCCAAATCAATATTAACATTTTTGGCAGTGAGTATAACTCTTACTTGAAATTGAATGTATTATTTTTTGCTATGTAATTTTTATGATTTGTTTATTTTTACATTGCAGCCTTTATGCACCCCAGTTTCTGCTTCAAGTAAAATAGTTCAATTGTTGGAAATATTAAGATCAAAAATTCAACCTCAGTTAGTGTCCTGACTTGGTTTTTTATCAGCATTTACAAATATGAGTAAGTTTATATCTTCTTCTTTTTATATTTATTTAAATGTATGTGACTTAGTGCACACTTATTATATGTCCAGAATTCCTAGTTTCAAGAAAACCAAGCTTGATAGTTTGGTAAGATGCATTTATTTTATAGACCAACAATGTTTGCTTTCTAAGAAAAAGCATGATCCATTTTATATGGACATACAATGTTTGTACACTAGGGAGATATAAAGGAGAGATCTCCAAAAATGATATTAACTAAACCATGATTATGAGAGGACATGCAATGTTTGTGCACCAAGCCATTGATATTTTGTTAGATTATGAGAAAGATTTATGTTAATGTGCATTTTGTATTAGAATTGGTTTATAAATTAAGTTTGATAATAAAATTATCATTACATCCATGTTGATGAATGTCAATTAGATCATTTTTAAATTAGTATTTGTTTTTGCTATGTTAATATGCTGTAGATGTTTATAATCTAGTATTATACCCTTTCTCCAAGGGTCTTCATTTGTTGATGATTTAGAAGTATGTACCCTATGGTAGTTACCTAAAGGATGTCCTTTTGTATTGTAGTAATTCACTTCCTCATTTTGTGTGAAGTGTGTGCTGATGTTCTTTGTCATTAATAATATTACTGTGTAAATGTGGTGGAACTACACTGATTATTTTATTCTTTTTGATTTTCTGGGTTGTAAGTGAATATGTATCTAATAGCTCTTTTGCGTAGTGTCATGATTCTGTCCATATTTCCACCGTGATCATCCTTATTTTTCAATTCGTATTGCAAATGTGGGTGGTTTATTCCTTAGTATTCCAATAAAAGTGTTTTAGGTCTCATAGTTTAACTGAGAGGTCCAAGGGTTCAAGTCCCAATAGTGGCAAATTTTTGACACTAGCTAGATAGAATTCTAGCAGCCAGCTGTTCTGATCAGTAATTTTCAATGATTTGTCCTATCGAAACGAATCAAACGCTGGAGCAATACCCTTACAACGAGCCACAGAGTATTGACAATCTTTCCTTCCTCTTCCTTGTTCTACACTCTCCACTTGTGCACTTCATTGCCACACATGGCAATCGGGAGACCAGGCAGGAGCTTAAAGCTAGTTCCAGCTGGGGTGGTGTCCTTCTGGAGAGATACCTGGAGGTGGAAATCTACAAATTGCTGTGTGGGTCAACACTAGATCTCATTATTAAGGAGAGGAACACCACCACCACCACCACCCCTGAGATAAACATGCACTACATTAATGGGACTTACAGGACTTGACCACAATAGTTGACATGTATAGAAACATATTTTGAATAGTTTCAAAATTAATCATAAATTTTGAAAAGTTTTAAGTAGGAAGTTGTTAGAATTAAGTTAAACTCGGCTGCTGTGGAGGAATCCTCATTTACAGGAACGTTTTTTAAGTGTCATTAAGGTAAAGTTAAGGTGAGACTGATAGTAATGTAATAGGCTTGTTGAGTCCAAGGACCTGAGTTCAAATCTCAGCATGGAGAAAGAAATTTTTGCTGGTTGGAAACACTTTTGTTGGTTCATGCAGTATTATAAATTGCATTGCCATTACAAATAATGCGAGAACGTATGTAATGTTGTAGCACTACTAGTATGAATATAAACTATGTTATTTGGCTTATGTCCAAATGTAGCTTATTCCCAAATTAGCTCATTAATGTTCACATATCCACAATGGATGGATAATGTCTGAAGTATGATCAGCTTTGAAGCATTCTTTGGACTTCAGACAGATTAAATTAGCATTAGACGTTACAAGGTGGCTACGTTAGGTGAAGTACTGTACAGTGATGAGGAAAGGCAGATATGTAATAAAGAAGGAGCAGTCTGCTGTTGGGAAGTTTTTAAGGCTAGAGAGAGAGACAAGGTGTGTAGGTTTGAGTACGTTTGAGTACCACTATGTCAGTCATAAATTTCTAATTACATGTTACCACCTAACCTAACCTCACTCTACATGTGAAGTTGACAGTGAAGCTCAGGCTTTCACAATTTTACGTAAAGCAGCTTTCAGTTTATGCAAAACATAATTTCCCTTGCATTTTTATGTCTTACTGGAATGTAATTTTGTATTTAACTCGCACAAAAATCTACATTTAAATAGTAGATAGGTAGTCTTTTTTGTTCTGTAATCAATTCATACTTTCTAACAAGATAGATTATAAATTAATTTTTGATTAGTACATGCTTGAAATGGACAAATTGTCGTGGATGTACCCATACATAATTACTCATTTTAAATTTTATTTAATAGCAATTATTTTTTATTTAATACATCATTGTTTATTAAAATACTACATTTAATATTCTGCATCATTGAATGTTTATAGATGTAGTATTGCCTAAAGCTGACTTGTTCACATAGACTGTCTCAACAGAATCTTTCAGTGATTGTAGGTAATTATACTGTTCCTTTGAAAATGGAATTTAACTGTCATCTTGTTCAGACTTAACCTGGTACGCCCTAATGCATTTGCTATCATCTTTAATTGTACCTTCCTTATCACTTTTTCTTGGTTTACTATGATGATTTATTCATGTACTCATCACTATTGTTGCTTGTTTCAATCTTTTTTAGTGTTAATTGTAGAGGGACTGACTCTCCTTTATGATTATGGTTATAAACCAAACTTACTTCTTCCAGAAACCTTGTCTGAATGACAATGGACAGTTGAAACAAAACTTAAAGAATGAAGAGGAAAAATAAATATGACAAGCTAGTGAGTCTATGCTAAAAAAAAATTCTTATCACTGTAATTGAAAAAAAAAGATATTAACGTAATGTTATGTTATTCAGTTAGAAATATAATATTTTAGGTAGGTTATACTTTCCCTGATAGAAAAAAGGGATTGTTTTTCCCCTATGCCTCTTTTTTTTGTTGCAATTTCTATTTGACTGTGATTTTTTTCTCTCTCTTTCCATGTTTTAATTTGCTGGAATGTGGTACTCAATCTTTAATTTGTACTGTAGTGTAGTATCAAAAGTAGAATGTTTTCCTTTGTATCCTTCATATATGGATCACAATTAACAATTATCGAAATAGCCAAAATAATCATTAAACCTTAATTTTTGAAACCTTTAATGGATGCCCTCCTTACGGAAGAACAAAATGGGTTTAGGAAGGAAAGAACTATAGTGACAGCATTGCTATAAAAATATGTCTGAGCTTGTTTTACCTTTCACTGCAATGTTCAACAAAGTGAAAAAGCTTAAATAAAAAAATTAAATATTGAATATTATTGCTCAAGTGAAATATATCGGACTAGTTTCACCTGTATTTATTGTTAATTGTTTTAGCAGGACATGATGGTTCACATGTTCCTGTTTGCCATCCTCCTCTTTTTTTTTTTTTTTTTTCCCCTCTCAGTTTCATCAAATTCACCAAGCTCCATTGTATTTTATTTTCAGGAAATTTTGAGATCCATGGATGTCATGCTTTGTCACATGAACGCAAATGAATATTCTAATATTTATTCTCACTACATCCAACATGTTTGTTATTTTAATAATATTATATACATATTTATAAATTCAATTATATCCAATTGAATTATCTTTATACATTCTAATTCACTTTATTTGTTTGGACAAATATAGTAGGTAGCTTGCAGTTAGTATATTATAAACTGTCTTTCCATTTTCTCTTTAATATTGATTGAAAATTTGGGCTTTTCTATCGGTCATCTTGTATGTTTTCTGGTAATTTATACCATTCCAGTTGTCATATAGTAGCACTGTATTTATTCACTTTCTGTTGAATTGGTTGATTTATTGAAATTGTCTTGCAGAACATTTTTGAAAAACTAAGCTTCTGATATTTTATTTGTATTTTATATCCTGATTCTTCATATATTAGATTTTGTTTGAATTTAGTATTTTGAATTTTTTATAAATTTGTTTAGTGGCTTCCTGCATAAGGGAAAATCATATCTTGTCATGGATTTAAAAAGTTGAAGCTTGTCAATGGGAAGGAATAAAAACTAATGCATACTTCATTCTAATATATTGACAAATTGGAAAAGTCTTTCTAATTTAATTTGTACTAGCATCCAATTTTATGCTAATTCTGATACTTTTTTATTTTATTTTATTTCCAGCTCGTATTTATACAATTACATGGATTCTGCTGATGTCACTTTATTAGCAAATTTTACAATATCAACTTTCCTTAGTACATCAATTATGCTGGCAGCAATATATTTCAAAAAAGGAAAAGGAGATTGAAAGAAGAAAATTAATTTATTTGTGACAACTTATTTTTAATTTTTGAAATTTTTATTGTTATTTTTAGTGTTACAAATGGGTATGTATTGTTTAAAAAGTCATAGTGCTGCTCAGATATGTCTAATCTATTAAGTGACGAGTCAGTATTTTAGTCATATAACCATGGCTGTGGCATCTTTTAGCACCAGTCTCTTTTTAATGCATAAATGACGCAAAGTGAGTAAAATCATTTAACATATAATGTATGATATGCTTTTTGCTCTTCATCTTGCACTGAATTTGAAATAGTCATTTTAACATGATACAGAATGCCTAATACTCCAAAGACATTAATAGACTGAGCTGTGAAATATCTATGAGTAGGAGAAATGTGATTTACTTGGTAACAAAAGATTTATTACACTTGGTGACACTCAGTGCACTGTTTAGAAATTTCTATAATGAAATAAACAGGTATTAATTGGCAGTTAGATGTGTTGTCACATTGTCAATCTGTGATTTAGTAAGAAATAAGCTTTTTTTCCTCTTTCTTTCCAAAAACGAGTACTATTTAAGTGTTAGGGATTTAGTGGGATTTGAGGCATTCTGAATTTATACAATTCTTCAGTACATTACTACAAATGGCCAAAACATATTTTGGTGCTACACTGTGCAGAATGCTTTGTAATCAAATTGCATCAAAGATAGTAATTTTGATTTTGATTCATTTTCATACTCAACTGTAGGTGCTTTTAAAATCCTTCCTGTGATAGTATTAGCATCAGCATTAGCTATGTCAGTAAAATAGTACTATTGATTTTTAACCCACTACTAATACTTTCCTATTTCCTCTTAGTGTTCATTACAGTTCTCTCTTTAGTTTATGATTTGGTCTCTGCACTGAGTCATTGTTATTATTAAAAGAGTTAGTTTTGAGAGTAAGAAGGTCCAATGTGCTCAGAATGTTAGTATTAGAGGTGAGAATTTCATAGAACAATGGTCTTTGGTGGCTTCTCATTTGAACTTGCATGCAATATTATTGAATAATTGTATTGAAGAAATTCATAGTTGCAATTTTGTTGTGGATAATTGTTTCTACAGAATGCTGTAAAATATTTGATATTAGTGTGTAACACATTTATCTGAAAGTAAATAAAAATAATTGTAAATGTGATATGAAAATGTTGGATTTGTAATTGTTTTTTAAACTTTTGGATTACGCTTTGATTTAATTGACAGTGTTACAATAGAATGCATTTACCTTTTGTCTAAGGTGAAAAAGTGCATGGTTTTTTATTTGTTGTTTGCAAGAACATCTTTGATTTTTGTCAGCCTCTTCTAGTCTCAGATGAGCTCTAACTCACCTTGTAACTAAGTTACTACTAATGCAAATTATAAATTAGTTAGTTTTTTTTGTTTCTTATTAATAATTGTAATTTGAACTTACGTTAAGAAACTGATTGACCTTGTTACACCTCTAAAAAGTAAATAATTTAATGTATTTGTGTTACATAATCTTTTTCTGGCTGTGATGAATAATTTTCATATCATTAACTGTAATGATGTGTTGAAATGAATTGAATGAAATACATTGTTGTATTTGGTGAAATGTTATTTATTTCATTGTACATTTCATCATCCCTGTAACAATAATCCACCTCTATTGGTTGGATCTTTTACGTAAGAATGGTAAGAAATGTAATAAAACTGCATTACAGGCTATAAAGTGTGTACATCAGAAAAGTGTATTGTACAGATAAAGCATTATTAAATTTCATGTCTTCCAAATTGGCAAGTTAAAGATTTTGACTTGTTTTATTATAAATACTTTGAATTGGTTGTAATGTATTTGACGCACAAGTCAAGACTTGTTCTATATTAGATGTTGAAATAATAATATTATTCCTATGATTTAGGCAATTTTAGTAAAAGCAGAGATGTATATGAGAAAATATTTTCTGAATAAAGTAACACCACTTGCTTAATATTTGTGCTTATTTTTTCAGAATGTGGTCAATGAGAGTTTAACAGTATATTTTAAAATAGGCCCATCAGTATTTCCTTGCCACATCAATAATTCTACAGTTAAAAATAGAATGAAATTGTGATAGATATAGTTAGAATGTGCTTGGATACAACACCTGCCTTTATGAGGATTTAGATTTTTTCTTCTAATCACTAGAGTATTTCATGCAAAAGTGGACCTCCTGTGAGATTTTTTCTTTAAATTTCTAATTTTCATGTCATTAAATGAGGGGATATCCAACCAAAAATCTTTCGAAGAATTTTGGGAATTTTTTGAGATTATATTTATTTTATAAGGATTTTGAGTTGGAGAATTTTTAAGTCATTTCTTACTACAAAAGTAAGTTTGACAAAGGGTTGCCAGTATTTGTCGCCAAATTGGCGACTTTTTACAGGTTTTGGTGGCTAAAATTTACTTTGCGGTTTGGCGATTTTTTGGCCACTCAAAAATTTAAAAAATGTTTTCAAATTGTTTAAAATAATTACCTTTATTATATCATTGTGAAGAAACTTTAATTATATTTTTATTTTCAACTAACGTTTGCCAACAAGTAACGGAGGTGTTGAAAGAGCGTTCTCGGTCATAAATGCGGTGAAAAATAAAGCATGTAACAGACTCACATTACGCTTTTGGATGCACTTTTGCGAATACGGCTGTTCTTCCACGGAGGAGGTTGCTGTGCAAATTTTGTACCTTGGACAGAGATGTTCTTGAAGTTTAATTTTAAAATTGTTTATCCCGTTCATTCGGCCAATGAAGATAACGAAGAAAGCGTATATTCTCTTATTGAAAGTGTATAGCGAGATATAACACAGTTCCAAGTTGTGATTATTTTATTAAGCTATTTTACTATACATTTTAATATTTTTATAAAGCTGCGTTAAGTCATTGTATAAAAAATATGTTTTGTTTCAAAGTTTTAATTACAAATAAGGATATTTATATGCATAATAACTTGTTCCTTCATTTCAATACATGATTTCAAATATTTGTTAATTGGCGCCATAATGGCGACATCTATCAGATTCTTGGCGATATCGTAATATAGATGGCAATAAAGCACATTAAATTACTCAACCCTGGTTTGACAACACTTATCAAAGCCTTGAAAGTGTCTTGACTCATCCAATATTGCAATGAAAGCTAACCAGCATTCGTCACTGCATCTGATATCAATCTGAAAATAAACATTTTTTAAAATATGTCTTCCAAAATTTTGCCTTCTAAATGTAACACCCATTACAGACAAACTCATCCTTTTTAATAAATCTACATTATTTTGAGCTTTTCATTCTCTTTTTGTATAAATTACTAAACATTGTGACTATTATATTGTAACAATTTTTCTTGATAAAATTTACCAATACCTTCTTAAAACATTGCATTAGGTATGACACTGGTATAATGCTCGTTACAATACTGCTTTTGTTGCTATAACTATTTGTGTCTAACACAATATTGGTCATTATTTTTAATAATATATTTAGCTAAGTGTGTTGTTAGGTTAATATTTTTTATGCTTTGTTAGATGACTTCACATATGGCTTAACATCTAATGCAAAAAAAAGAAAAGTGGCAGGTGCATCTTGCCAGAGAAAGAAATATGAGAAAAGTTCTAAAAGGAGAGTGATTGAAGGATAAACATAAGAAGAAAATGTGAGAGGAAGGGTGTTGTCAGACTACAGAAAGAAAGACTAAAAACATTCTTTAGATGCGGATCATGACTCCCATCATAAATCATGACATTGTATGTACACAATTTTACAAATGTGCTCCAACCCTTGGAAAAGCTGTAAAAAGATGGAAAAAAAATCTTTCTTGTAGCTTGAATAAGAAAGTGGCTGAAAATCATGAGCAAGTTGTAGGTATTATTTTCATGTAGCACTTTCAACCCAATCATAAAGGTATTGTAAACATCACATCAACCAGTGATATAGCCGGTATTCAGAATTATAGAATGGTAATGATCCTACATAAGGCCCATAGCCCTGAAATCCAAGATGTCAGATTACTGTATCAGTTAAAGTTGCTGATGATTCAAAAAGATAGATGCAGAAAAGCAACGATGCACCCAGGGGGTCTCATGGAGCTTCAGCCCCCTCCAGAAGTCAATGACACCTATTCATAAAAAAATGTTTGCTAATTTTCCATAGTAACAAAAGTGATTCAGTGTCTCAATTTTATACATTATAAATAACTATAAATCAACATATCAAAATCAGATTTAAAAGTTTGCGTAAATGAAAAATTTGTTAGAAGAAAATATCAAGTCAGGTGAACCCTACACCTCTGCACCACACACTTTGAAGGTGGCATTGCAGAAGAGGCATATAGATTATTTAAGGAAAACCATTAAGAAATTTGAATCTCTTCTGACAGACATTGATTGATCATTGTAGTCCCTCATGCAATACTTTGATTTTTCTTAAGTGGCCTGTCAAGGTCACACACAAAGAAGGGAGAGGAAAGGCAGACTCCGATAGGGAGCCGCAATAGCAGTACACATTCCCTCTACCTTCTTCATGCATGACCTTGACTGGCCACTTGAAAAATTCGAAGTATACATAATTGCCATAATTTCAGATCTTATAATGAAAACCATCTACACATTTGTTTAGCAGGAAATTAAAAAAATGTAAACATTACCATTGGTTGAGTTGAGGTTAATAGTTCAGAAAATTAAATAAAAACAGATAATACTCTTTTTCCATTACACAACCACATTCCATATCCTCCACCCTCATTCCATTACACATCTTTTGCCATCAGGTAGAAAAATGATTTGGGATATATCCTGATACAATACTAAGAAAGTGACAAAGGCTATGTTAGTTACAGAGTGTAGTGTAGTAGTGTGTCCAGAACGGGGGAAGCTGGGGCATCTTGCCCCAGGTCTTGACATAATTGAGGCCCCTGAATTTTCTTTGAAAACATGTAAAGAAAGGAATTAACTTTTAATTCAAATTAATCAATATAAGTTATTTCTGTGGCATGGAGAAATTAATTCTGCGTAATCCATTTTAAGACAGTGTTGATTCACCAGATTCTGTTTGCTCGTAAGTGTGGCATTGCATTATGTACACGTGTGACAAATTCTCTTTAAAAATCATCCACGGTGGACATTATTTTGAGGGTTGTAGCCTCAACAGTTCAAGACTGATTCAGATAGATATTTCTTTCAGAGTGGATTTCTCATTCCTATAAAAATTCCTTTAAACATTCCTTTAAAAACCAAATCATAGATCAATTTGCGCAAATGAAAGCTTTGAAGAAAATTAAAAAGATTTTCTGGTAAATAAAAAGTAATGTGTGTTTTATTACTATTTCTTAATAAATTGTTATATGTAAACTGTTAAAAATATAATTATAAAAATATATGCCCTTATTTTCTTCTATAAAAATGTTTTTTGAAGAAAACGAATATTTAACTGAAGTAGAATTATAATGCACTTCAAAATAGATAGTGTATATTTATAACAATAAAAGAATAAGATGGTGAAACTTTTGTTTGATTTAAGGGGTTCCATGGATCTACACCCAGGCCTCTTTTTTTCTCCAGGTACATGTGTTGGGTCTAAAGTGACAAGGTTCAGAAATAAAAGAATGTTCCTACAATTGGGTGACAAGAATGATCTTCATCAAACGTAAAACAAAAGAGGAACTAGATTAACCCAGATTATCCTACATGTAGGACGGTATATTTTTGTAGAGTTCACATTCAGTATTTTTAACATATGATGTTTGTAACATTGGTTTATGAATCTAGAGATACGAAATTGTCAGTTGGATGCTAGGTATGGTTTGCAGCAGAGCGATTTGTTTAATTGTTGGTGCAATATCTTTACTGTGATTTCTTCATCTGCGCATCGGCTTCGACAATGTAAGATTTTACATTTCTTTACAGGGAAATTATGTATGTATATAGACTAATATGTCATATATAAGATAAATGATACATCTGATAACAAAATTACGCAAATTTTATTATGATTTTTTTCACAACTTGAATAAAGTTGGTGTCCTACATGTAGGTCAGTAGGATAATACACATACCAAGACATTGTAAGATCAGTAACAAAACTGGAGGACACTAATTTTTTTGACAGAATTCACCGGAAAATGCTATCTTTGAGTGAAATAATAGATGCATTGGAAGCGGAAACAGAGAATGTCGGTAGTGGAGAAGTTGATATTTTTATATCACCTCCAGAAAATGCTACAGGAATTATCACTGATGAAAACGACTAATTCATAAATTAGAGGCCATTGGGATAAGGGGTAAACTACTAGCTTGCATCCGAGAATGTCTTTCTGACAGATCGTTTCGAGTTCGCATTTGCGATAGCTTATCAACATCCAGAAGTCACAAGTGGAGTACCTCAAGGAACAGTTCTGGGACTGCTTACTGTTCATCTTATATACAAGTGACCTTGGAAATGAGATTGTATCAAAATGGAACTGGTACGCAGATGATACGAAACTGTTTGCAAACCCATTAACTGATTATCAAAACCTTACAGAAGGACTTGATCACAATGGAAAACTGGCTTCTACCGCTGAATTCTAAAAAATGCAAAATCCTCCAAATTGGTAAGAAAAATCCTAGACTAACCTACACTATCACAGATCACACCTTGGACATCACAGTACTACAAAATGATCTGGGCGTACTAATTTCACATGATCTGAAATGGGAATGTCAAGTTGCAGCAGTGGCCAGGTGAGCAAACAGTGCTCTGTATATGATGAGAAAGGCATTCTCCAAATTACACAGCCCCACAGTTGGGAAAACAATAAAACACAACACACTCACCAACAAAAAACATAAATTAATAATTTGTATATATTATGTCTTATAATATGAAATAAAATGCATTTTAAATCGGTAAAATCTTGAGTAAGTAAATATTGTGCATTTTAAGTAAAGATTACCATATGAACCCATTGCAGTCCCATTCTTAAACTTGCACCATCTGTTTGGAAACATATAAGGATTATTTTAGAATTTTTTCAAATTTTTTGAAGATGAGCATTTTGAAAAAAACTCAAAATCAAAATTGTAAATTCAAATTTGAAAAACTTTTTGAACCCAACCCCCATTGAGTTGCATATCATATAAAAGGCCGTAAAGAAAGCTGTAAAATGACCCCTGTTTCAGCTCCCTATCTTAATTTGAAGAAGTTCTACATCAATTTAAAAATTTTCGGGAACCTAATTTTGCAAAATTTTACATGGCTGTATTTTACAAATGGGTGGACATATTTTACTCAAAGTTTGTAGTTTTCTTATTCTTCATTCATGCTACCTATGTGACAAATTTTATCTGAATCTAAAATGGTGAGGTAAAAAACTGTGTTGATTTAATATGGAATGAACCATATGTTCAACCCATATTGGAATATGCTAATGTAGTTTGGTTCTCATATTATAAAAAAGACAAACAATGTCTGGAAAAAATACAAAACTGAGTAACTAAGATACCAAGAGAAAATCGCCTAGATTCCAATTACCAGAAAAGATGTCAGAAGATGTCCTTATTGTCACTTGAAGAGAGAAAAACTAGTACCAATCTTGTAGAAACATAAAATTTTGAATGGACTATACAAAATCCCACAACAAGAATCCGTTTTTACAAGATCTACTAATGACAGACTAGGGGGACACAAGATGAAATTGAGGAAAGAGAAAACAAAGACTGGACAAAGAGCACATTTTATCACCAACAGAATAGTCAACGCATGGAATAAACTACCAGCGGAATGCATCAAAAAGGAGACTCTGAGTGCTTTTAAAAATAGCTTGGACAAAATTGAGTTATAAATAGTATATGGTAGTATATAAATAAATAAAATAGTATATAAATAGTGATAAATGATATTCTGATGTGATATAAGAAATATGTGCGATAAACTATTATGTTATATTTGATAAGATATGTAAATGAGCCATCGATTATGATTATAAAGATATGTGAACTTAATGTTGTACAAAATAGAAACACTGTTACATTTGCCACAAACTCAGAATTAGTAAACCCGCTTCTAAGTGTTTTGAAGATTTTCACAGAAGGAAAAGAAGAGAATTCAAGTGACTCAACCAAATGTTATTGGAAAGTATAATAAATGTATGGGTGGTGTGGATTGTGCAGATCAGAATATATCATGTACAGAGTATCACTTAGAGGGAAAAGTAGTAATATCCTCTGATAATGCATTGTTTTGACATGACTGAGCAAATTCCATGGCTTCTCCACAGAAAAATGAAAGCTGACCACTTTAGGTGCTGAGTAGGAACAGCTCTCTTGGAAATATACAGGAGAACTTAAAGTGAGGCACCAGTAAACCATCTCAGAGAGAGAATTAGGATTCCAGATATGACAGACTGGACCCCCTTGTTATCTGCCAGGAGAAGCAGACACGTTGCCGACATTGTCACCAAAAGTGCACTACTCGGTGTCAAAAATGTGATGTTGGGTTGCACTCAAAATGTTTTGTCTTATATCATACAAAATAAATATATTCTGCTCAATAATGCATTTCTTTCACAATTATTCTAACATTTTCATATAAAATCTGTGATGTTTTCAATATGGCAATACATGACCCTTACATTAGTGTTTATCCTACTGACCTAAATGTAGGACACCCAATATTTTCCAAACTAAAATAGGAATTGAGACCAAAATATTTTTATGAGTTATTTCATGTCTAGTGACAGCCCTTACCAACTTCTAAAAATAAATTTAAAAAATTATTTCAGGATAATCTGGGTTAATTACAATTTTTTTGTCTAGGATGAGTGTGAAGGAAAACCTTTGTTCTATTTTATTAGTATCTTGAAAGAAAGATATTTTGTTTGTATTAATGTAATGGGTAGGGGGTACCTGTCACCAGGGGTCTACTGGTTCCTATTTTTTGGTTGCTTGTTGGGAGTGTGGCTTGTTATCAGGTATTTTATCAAGCCGTTTGGGCTGCAGTGGATGTCAAGTCACACAACAAACTATGCTGTAGGCCAATGCCACTTAAAGCTACAGTGCAAGACCTTTCGACCAAATACCCAGTGTGGAGACATCTGTAAGGGCTGAGCAGCAAGGGTTTTGCACCAACACAGTGTTATCCAGTCTTGATCAGATCAATAAATATAAATTTTGAAGAAAATCAGCTGAACGGAGGGACAGACACGTAGAAGGCGTTTTCCCGTCAATCAATTTTTCGGTATCAAGGACCTACATAAACATGAATTCTGGTCACATCACGTGTTACAGAAAGAAATTTACTGTATAAAGGAACAGAATTTATTCACTTTTTCGTTATCAGGACCCGGCAATAAGAGCTTTTCTACCGAAAACTCGCCGTTTTCCTGCACACTATTACATAACTTACTCTTCTTACGAAGTATGTACGAAAAAGTAAAAATTGTACAAGATTAGGTAAAAAGTGTAATAAAAATATGGTTTTATTGAATAGCAAATGCTGTAAAAAATGTGTGGAGACCCACCATTTAAAAAAACAAAGATAATAAATTTAAACAAGCGAATTATAAAAAGAAACGTTTTCTCAAAACCGCTCTTTTTACTTTCTGGCGCTTCAGAGAAAGTTATGTAAAGGTGCGCGATAAAAAGCGAATTTTCCGTAGAAAAACGCCTATTACAGAGCCCTGGTAACGAAAAAGTGGATAAATCCAACTGCTGAATTTAGAAAAAAAAGTCTTCTAACACGTGATGTAACCAGAATCCATGTTTTATGGGCCCTTGATACCGAAAAATCGATTGACGGCAAAATGTCTATTTCTCCGTTTGTGAACAACGCTAGCGGCTAAACCTTTCAGCCGATTTTCTCCGAAATTGATATTCCCCAATCGCTCTAGCTGATGTCGCGGCCCCTGGAATTTGAAACCGATATTTTAATTTTGGGAGGTACGTTGCATGAAACCCTGGGACATTTTCAGATAAATGGCACCATCGATTTTGATGAAATTTTGTTGTTGGATAGTCTAAATGACATTTAAGAGAATGGCACAGGTCTCGTGATGGTTAAAAACTCTGATGTTTCGAAAATTGAAAAAATTATTTTTAAATTAGCAAAAAAAAATCGGCGTCTTCCTGCGACTATAATTATAATGATACAAATTGTTTTCTTAATGAAATGTGTTCGTCAAAAACAAATCTTCAAATAAGGTTACATTGAATTTTTCGAAAATATGAGTATTAGTGGAGTAATTGGGCGTCAAGCTTATTCACCCGCTCTGAAAATCCTGCGCTTCGTGATCGTAAATTTCGAGGTGTTTTGAGGAAGGTGGATACTATGTAATTTAGCAACTGTATATTATTTCTAGGGAAACGATTTTAAGGTGCAAATTATGGTCGTTTAAGGGGGGAAAACTGTTCTGAAAATACATGCTAAAAGGTGCGAAGAAAGGTGCTGCTGAAACAACTGAATTAAAGTAAATTAATTAACTGGTTTAAGTTACATGAATTTAGTTTCTAGAATATACGTATCATTTTGCATCATTTTTTTGATTTATAGAGTCTTTATTAGAGGTAATTCATAGTACTTTGTCCGACAGTGTAGTAAATAGAGAGCTTTTGAACAATTGCCAGTACGACGCCCTCGAGTTCATTTAAATCAAACCTGCCCAACGCCTGCTCCCGCGGGCATTCTGCACTTGCGAGCCAATCGGCTGCCCGTGGCAGCGCCGAAAGTGCAAATAGTGGGGAGTAGGAAGCTTTGCGGGGAGGGGAGAAGTCTGACGTAGCACGACGCGGCGCGTAGATTGAATGCCTGGGCGTCTCATAATGATCCATGCTTCAAAATTAAATGCCAATTTGTTTAAAAGGATTGTCTAGTATTTCAAGTTATCAGGGTTATAATTCACTGTTTACGTTCTGTGCACTGCTGTATATCCACCTTTGTATCCACTGAATGTATTTTCATTTTCTAATTTTTTTAAAAAAAATAACATGCTCATTGTGACTCTTAAGCATTATTTTAAAAGCCATAGCTTTAAAATATATGCTTGTATATAAGAAAAAATATTATTTAATTCTATCTAACACAAAATTGCAATTTAATTATTGACTGTTCACCAGGAATGTTATAATCTCCAAATCATAGAAAATGAACAAAATCATGAGAGCAATCTCTCACATCAAGATTGACATTAAAATAGAATATGTGGCAATTCCAAGAAGGGTAATGTTTAAAAGCACATTTGTGACCATTTTTCCCCATTATAAAACTGAATAAAAGAAATCAACGAGCAAACTTCTGTCACGATATGTTACGGACAATCACAAGATAATCATGGGTATCGGTTAAATAGAATGCAAAGGGCTTTATATTTTAATATGATCTCGTATACGACTCTACACTCTTGTCAGAAATTAGAACAGAAAATCATCATTATTTTTTTAAAGAACAATATGTTTTTGCTTTGAGAGAACAATCTTATTCAATTAAACATAGTTAATAAAAATATTTTATTGCTGTCATCATCAAACAAAAACAATTCAGTATCAAAATTTTGTGTTTAGCACAACAGTAAATTTGTGATTACATCGTAGCAAAGCGGATTACATTATGAGCCCTACAAGCAGTTATAATACTTGGTGTCGAAATCTAATATGTATAATTTGTTGTAGTTTCATATTTCGCCCTGTCATATATCGAGAACAAACGTTTGCAATATAATATAAAACACAATATTACTTGAACTGTATATGACCGTCATGTTCTTGCCAATTGCTCTTTAAATTTACGCGCTAACTTTCGAATTGCGCATTCTGATTGGTGGTCCCCACTCCTAGATTAGGTCTCATCCCCACCCTTCATCGATTTTCTCATTTGCACCCGAGTTGCCCGCACGCAGCTCCTGAGGTCAGTGAAAGTGCAAAATGCTGTGCAGGTCTGATTTAAATCGATTGAAGAATATCAATTTTGGAGAAGATGGGCTAAAGGGTTCAGGCGTCAGCGTTGACTGCAGACGGACTGGCAGACGTTTTGCCGTCAATCGATTTTCGGTACCAAGGATCCATACTACGTGGATCCTGACTGCATGTGTTAGAGTAATTTACCACATACAGGTACAAGATTTATCCACTTTTTCGTTATCAGGGCCCGTAAGTAAGATTTTTTCTGTCGAAAAATTGTCGTTTTCCAATGCACGATTGCAATACTTTCTCTTCTTATGAAGTAAGGGCGAGAAAGTAAAAAGTTGAGATTTTTACTCAGTTTATCGTAAAAAGTGTGTTTGCAGGCAAAATTAGCAAACCTGATTCGTATTTAGGGACCCAAAAATCAAATAGGAACCAAATATTAAAACTATTTTAAACAGTTATTAAACAATTATTTTCTCTCTGTATGTATCAAAGGACCTTCGAATTTTAAAAAAATGCTAGTCTCATTTCCGGCAAACTACCTATATTTTCGAAAATTCCACAAAGTTAACATTCTAAAACTACAATATTACTGATAGATATTTTTGTCTTAAACAGAATTGTTTTAAAAAAATCAGATCTTTAAAAAGTCATGTACATTTTTTTCAAAAAGACGTGTAGTTTTCGTGTAATTTCTGCTTGAAGTTAATGAAATTTACTTAAAAAAACATTTTCTCAATTACCGCTCCACTTTTTCTTTCCACGGATAAAACAAGGGACTCTTACACAAATGAGCAGATCTAATTTTCGTTGAACTCACTGAATATTCGAAATTTGCTTAACTTATAACCGATACGAGAAAGTATATGCTGTTGCAGCACCACTTGTTTTATTAAACGTCTCTCTCTATCCGTCTGTGTGTGAGCAACAGTAGTGCCTAAACCTTCAGACATTTCCAAAAACGATTATTCCCCGATCTATCTGAAACAACTCGAGGCTTTGCGAATTTGAAACAAAAGTTAAGTTTAGGAAGATACTTCACAAGAAGCCATTGTGAGATTTTCAATATTTTTCAAATAAATGTCCCCAGAGAAAAGATAAGTACCACGGCAGGACATGGTAGGTTTTTTAGACGCCGATAGATAGCAGCTGGAAAGAAGGTGGAACAAAACCAGAAAGCTCAGACTCAAGAGAATGGGAAACTAATGAGTACGAACGAGAAAGTTTGTACATTCTATAGTTATTTGTCGAATACATAAATACATATGCAGTATAGCGAAAATTGTGGAAAAGTGCGGAAAACCGATGTCGGGATTTTAATGAAAATACTTATTTTGTGATCTCTTGAAACCGAAAATGTTTTTACTTTCTCGTCTTTTTAAAAACAGAAAGGTAATCGTGTGCCGGTAAACGACAATTTTTGACAGAAAAACTCGCATTACCGAGCCCTGGTAACGAAAAGGTAGATAAATCTTGTTCCTGCATACAGTAAATCACTTCCTGTAACATATTTGTGCAGTCAGAATCCATGTTTTGTGGACCCTTGATACCGAAAAATCGATTGACGGCAAAACGTCCATCCATCTTCTATCTGTCTGTGCTAGCGCCGAAACCGTTGGGCTGATTTTCTCCAAAATTGATTTTCCTTGATTGCACAGACAGAACTGAACGCCCTCTGACTTTGAAATGGATTTTTTGGCATTTCATGAGGCCCCAACATTTTCAAAATTTTCTAAAAAATGATTCCAAATTCAAATTGTTTAATCTTTGTTCTCATATACCGTAAAGGACGTTTAAATGTCGTTTTCCTTGAAGTTGTGATAAAATACTCCATTTCTTAAAACATTTTCTCATATGTAAAAAAGAACGGTAAAGAAAGTGGTGCTGGCTCCATTTTCGGTGAATTCAATTTTTTCGAAAATTGCAAGAAGTTAACATTGCAAAAGTACAATATTGAAAATACAGATATTTGTCTTCAATATGTTCTTGAAGTTAATGCAATTTATACAATCATTTTCTCATAAACTACTCCAAAGTTTTACTTCCTCGCATTTACTAACGTAAGAAGAGAAAGTATTGTAATCGTGCGCCGGAAAACGATGAATTTTCGACACAAAAACTGTTATTGCCGAGCCCTCGTAACGAAAAATTGGATAAATCCAGTTGCTGTATATAGAAAAAAATCCTCCAACACGCGATGTATCCAGAATCGATATTTTGTGCGTCCTTCATACCAAAAAATCGATTGACGGCAAAACATCGTTCTGTCCGTCTGTGCACAATGCTAGCGCATAAACCGTTCAGCCGAGTTTCTCCAAAATTGATATTCCCCAATCGTTCTGGCTGATGTCGCGGCCCCTGAAAATTCAAACTGATATTTTAATTTTGGGGGGTACTTCACATGAAGCCTGTCGGATATTTACAAAAATGCTCTAAATTTCTTTATTAAATTTTGTTGTTAAATAGCGCGAAGGACGTTTAAGAGAAGTGTGCAGGTCTTATTTTCATTGAAATCTCTGATTTTTCGAAAATTGCAAACAAATTTAAAACTATAAAATTGAAGACAGATTTTTGCCTCTGAAAAAGTCTGTTGTACAAAATCAATTCTTTGAAAAAGGTAACGTACTTTTTTTTTGAAAAAATCAGTAGTTTGTACGTAATTTGTGCTTGAATTTTTTTTCTCAAAAACCGCTCCAATTTTTTCTTTTAATGTTCTCCATTTATGTAACAGGGTACGGTAAAAAAATATGGTGCTAGCCCCATTTTCGTGTATTGCTCATTTTTTTCGAAAATTGCTACAAAAAATTCAAAACTACAAAATTGAAGATAGAGGTTTTTGTATTAGACGAAGTCTGTTGTACAAAATTAGCTCTTTAAAAAAGGTCATGTACAGTTTTTTTTGGAACAGTTAGTAGTTTTCGCGTAATTTCTGCTTGAAATTAATGACACATACATATGGGCATACCGTTGTATAGAACGACAACATCGTAATATTGCCAGAAAGTATGTGCTGTTGCAGGACCACTGGTGTCTTAATTTTTTTCCATGGATAGAACAAGAGACGCGTAAACGAATGATGCACGTCTCATTTTCGTTCAACGCTGTGAATTTTCCAAAATTTCAAATTTAGAAATAATTCCAAAAAGTAGTGCTGTTTTAGCACTACTAGTTTTGTGTGTGAATATGACAATTTTAAAATGAACAACTACCCTTCTCGTTTTAAGATAGCTGTATTTTAGACAACTCGATAAGATAAGAGTTTCAGTTAAGATTAAAGATTTGCATCCCTCCAGAAATTCAAAGTGTTAATATTTTAATATGAAATTGATAATAATGTTGCTGAAAACAAGCTATTGTTGCCACACTGTGCCGGATCATATGTATGTTAGTTAACAAAATTTAGTATTCGGTTTGGAACATTTCAGTTCAGCAGATTTTCAACAGGGTGAAGAGGCTAATAAACTTAAGTCATTATATGCTGTGGTTCATCGCCATGCTAGTCTGACTCTGGTAGCACCAACACTCATTATACTGCGATTTTTCTAAGAGCGACTCTCAAGGAACTCAAATCCATCTTCGCGATGGAATATGTCACGGCATTTCGCGTCCTTTTCTCTGTCTTGCCGGTAGAAGTGGCATGATCGCTAGCACTGCTTCAGACGTTCGCGATCGTGCGAAAATCTAGCGGAGCGACTGAGAAAGACGCGAAATGCCGTGACATATTCCATCGCGAAGATGGGATTTGAATTTCCTTGAGAGTTATGCTCTTAGAAAAATCGCAGTATAGTTGTCGTGTCATTCATAGAGAGAGAAGTGAAGACTGACTCCGAAATGAAATGTAACCAATCTAAGAACATTTTCAGCCACCTGAGAAGTATTTGGTGTGAAGACGTTAAAGAACAGATTTTATTAAGGAACAAAATATATCTTCAATATAGTAGTTGTAATCAGTTTTAGGAAGACACCGAAAATAAATGAACTTTGGTAATTTTCAAAAAAATCGAGATTTCAACGAAAATGAGACCTGCACCATTCTTTTAAGTGCCCTGTAGGCTATTCAAGGACATTGTTTAATCCAAAAAATGGAGCCATTGTTGACAGTTTCTTTAAATCAATCGAGGAATATCAGTTGAAAATCGGCTGAACGGTGTTGGCGCTAGTGTTGACAAACCAACGGACAGACATTCTTTTTTCCGTCAATCGATTGTTTCAGTATCAAGGACCAAGGAGTCATGGATTCTGACTACACAACGTTTTAGAGTAAGTAATTTACTATATTAGGAACATAATTTATCCAATTTTCGTTACCAGGGCCCGGCAATAAATGTTTTCTGTCGAAAATTTGCCGATGGCGCACGATTTCAAGACTTAAGTCTTCTTACGAAATAAATGCAAGAAAGTAATAATGTTCAAGCCAGGGGCAAAAATAACGCAACCTTCCGTGTAGAAAGTAAAACAAATCAACAAATTCATTAAACAAAAGACAAGTGGCGAATCTAAAACAGCTTTACTTGAGAAAACATCAGTATTAAAGTTTTAAAATTTTCAAGAGACGAAAATCAGGTTGGAAGTGAATCTCATAACTTTGATAAAAAAATACAATTTTGTTATGTTTTAATGCATCGTGTGCTTCATGACAATGAAGTTATTTTATTCATTGGAGTTATTTTATATTATATTGTAGTTTCTAGGTTCTAGGACATTACGCCGAAAAACAGTGAAATGTTTGAACTCTACATTTAAGCAGCCATGGACGTGTAAAACAATGTTTCAGCTGTTCATATTTCCCACTAGTAACATTGTGTCCTCTCTCTTGAATACGCTTACGCAGCTCCCTGGAATCGACAGGCCGCGAAGCCCCTGCGTTCCTTGGAATCCGACTATAAGCATTTGAAACTTCTGTATTCAGCACGTAGTTCGCTTTTTTTCCCTCTATTAGTCGTTTCTCCTACCAAAATTTTAAATCAGAAGATGAAAATCCTATACATGAATGCATTCTTAGTATACTAGGTGTAATATTGTGATTTTTTAAGTCTTCTCATACACGAGTTTTTTAATAGTTAAGAATATGTATATGTTTAAGAATATGTAGCGATAGTGCCAGTATAAACAAACACATATTGAAGTATCGAAAGAAATAAAATTCCTTGAGAAACTAGTGGTGCTAATGGATTTTTGGATTCTCACTGTAATGAATTAGAATTTTTTGATGAATAGTATCGGGAGTTAAAATTTTGAAAACAATACTGTTGCGTAGTGTAGTGTTTTGTTCTTGATGCTTTGTAAAGCCATTTAAATTATACATTCTATTTTTGCCTGGAATAGTGTCATTGTTATTCGGCGGGGTGCGCCATCCCAAATACGTGGTTTATTTAATTTTCCAAAAAACGGAAGAGCAAAAAAAATCATTGTAGGTGTAGTTACTAGAACAGTATTTCATTCTTATTGTTGGAAAAGGAAAATGCAATTTGTGGAGCAGTTATATTTATTAGGATTAATGTGCTTCCATCCGTGGATTTTTCGATTCTCAGTGTAATAAATTAGAATTTTTATGGATAGTTTTGGAAGTCAAAAATTTGAAAATAATACTGTTGAGTAGTGCATTGTATTGTTGTTGATGCTGTGTAAAGACATTTAAATTTTGAAGGATATTTTTGCTTGGAATAGTGTCTATGTAATTCGGCGGGATGTGCCATTCCAGTTCACACATACGTGGTTCAGTTTAATTTTCAAAAAAACGGTGAGAGTAAAAAATCATTGTTGGTGTAGTTTATTAGAAAAGTATTTCTTTGTTATTGTTGGAAAGGGACAAGGGCAATTTGTTGAGTAATCCTTGTAGTTTGTTTAGTATTTATTAGGATTTGTGTGCCTCCTTCGGTGAGTTTTTCGATGCTGAGGTGTAACGGTTTATAATATTTTTATGGATAGTATAGGAAGGTAAACATTAGAAACCACACTGTTGTGTAATGCATAGTATTGTTGTTGATGCTGTGTAGAGACAATTTAATTTTGAAGGATTTTTTCTTTGAAGATTGTTTTTGTTATTTGGTGGGGGTGCGCCATCTTGTAACACATGTGTGGTTTTGTTAAATTTTTCAAAAAACTGTGAGAGCAAAAAAAATCATTGGAAGTGGTAGTTGTTATTAGAATGAAGTTTGATTTGTTTGTTGGAAAGGACAATGCGTAGTGTTGTCTAGTTTAGTATTTATCAGAAATGATGTGCCTCCGTCCGTGTGTTTTTTCGGTACCCAGTTAAAGGATATACAATTTTTTCATCGATAGTATCGGAAATCAAACATTTAAAAACGATAGTGTTGTATAGTGTATAGTATTGTGGTTGATGTTTTGTGAGGATAATTTGATTTTGAAAGAGAGTTTTGCCTTGATGAGTGATTTTCTTATTCGGTTTGATCCTGGTGACTCATAAGTGGTTTTGTTGAATGCTGCAAAAACCGATAGGAGCAAAAAGGCAGTTGCTGTAGTTCTTTAGAACAATGGTTCATTCTGTTTGTTAGAAAAGGACAATGCGAAATATTGAGTAGTTTAGTTTTTAAGAGGAAATGCGTATCTTGAAATGTGTTGTTTCTTGACCGTAGTGTAAAGAATTATTATTTGCGGGGAATATTAAATGTTGAATAATTCGAAACAACATTGTTGGATAGAGAATTGTTTTGTGGTTATTTTTGTGTCAGGAAAATCTAATTTTGCTTTTTTTTTCTACGAGTAGTTTTCTTACAAGTTGTGTTTGCGCCTGCCGGGGATTTCGAAAAGCCGTTTTTTCTAAATTTTCGAAAAACCTTAAGAGCAAAAAAATGAATGTTTATATATTTGAAAAGCTCAAAAATAGCACAATATTTTGTATATAAAGAAAATTTGTTTTGGTCAATTGGCTTTGCGTTGGCTTAACATTAAGCCAACAAAGCCACCAATTTGTGGAAAATCCGTTGGAGGCAAACAAATTAATTTTTGGATATTTGGAAAGCACAAAAATAGCACAAAATTCTGGGTATAGAGGAAATGTGTTTTTTGAAAATGGCTTTTCCAGCTTAACGGGCGTGCTTAATTGTCTATGATTGTCTAATTATCAATGATTAATTAACCTACATCTAAATAATTTGATTTATATTATAAATATGAATGATTAATATACCTAAAACAGAGTAATATGATTTATTATAGAAACAATACATGAATCTAAAAAATAGCTGGTTTGGTGATGTTATTTCGATAATAAAAATATTTTCCACATAAAAAACAAACATTTGTCAGCAAAAGTTGTAAATCAGTCTAGCAAGTGAGACTTTTCAATAATACATATAAATATACAGGGTTATTCCAAATGATTGTCGGGGTTTCGTGATTTTTTTTAGAGACAATAAAAATAAGTATGACTAGCGTACCCGTGCGAGAACTCTCGCATGTTTAAATCCCACACTTTCCCTATCCATTTTGTCTATCCGTTCCATAAAGGAGAGGAACTACTAATGTACTTACAGAATATCAAACAAAATAACAATGCAATTGATGTTTGAAACAAATTTTCAATTAAAGTTTATTCCACATTATAGAGAGATGTTCTTGGAACAATTCATTCTTCTTTAAAAACAACTTTGAAGAAATTTTTCAATCTTCCTTGAGAGTTAGCTTTTCGCTTTCCTTGATAGTCAAATAGAAAAGGTTTTTACTCTTGAGAAAGCCAAGTAAAGTAGTGCGAAAATACCGGATCGGGCAAGAACAGACCTACTCATTGCAATATTATTTAACTTTCCTTGATTTGTTATGAAGAACCGAGTGGGTTTTGGAGAGTCAGGGTGCCAGCTTGCTGGGGTGAGAAAATTGAAAAATTATTTGTTTACTAAAAAGTATTGAATTATTTTCTGCGTACCCCAAGAAAAACAATTCCGAGCCAAAAAATAATCAAACTAAAGTTTTCAACTTTGAGTACTAAATACAATTTGTTAGATTAGAAACAATTTAGTAGGCATTAGTAGGCCCACTTCGGTACATGGGAATGTTGCTCAAACTATATTTGCATTTTTAATATCTTAACGAACCGACACCTTGAGTTTAATATCAAACGGTGTTTTATTTACAATATGAGTTTGCAGTTGGGCGTTAGTGTACATACTTCCAGATATCGCCAACATTTAAAACGTGCGTTTGGACTGCGATCGTTGGCAGTTGTCGGGTGACTTGCACTATTCTTTCTATAATTTTAAATTTAGTTGTTTTTTAATTTATTCATGTAGTACTGTGGGCTAGCGCGTTTTGATTTTTGTTTTCCATTTATTTCAAGCTATTTTACTTTAGCTACTTTAAAAAGTTTGTTCTTTGTGTTGTGCCATAGCACAAGTTTTCCCCCACTACCTCTGCGTATATATACCCGTGCGAGAACTCTCGCATGTGAGACCCCACTCTCATCCCTATCCTTCTATTTTCATTCTAAGAGGGAAGTAGTTAACGAAAACGTGTTTAGTTGTATCTATACTACTTACTACTATCTATACTACTATACTTTTATTTGTATCTATAAAGGTACCTTGCAATGTACTAACACAATTACATATAAAAATAAAAAACAATGCAATTAATGTGTACAAGAAATTTTCAATACAAATTTATTCAGTATCATGGAGAATTTGCTTGGAACAATTCCCAACACTTACTTAAAGACATTTGAAGTAATTATTCAATATTCTTTGTCAATTAGGTTTTAGTTTTTCGTGATAGTCACAAAAATATTAGCTTTTACTTTTGAGAAAGCTATGTGTCTGAACCCGTTGACTTGAAAATTTCATCGAATGATAACGAAAATATTGGTACGGGTAAAACACAAACAGAGTCTTCACTCTTCACTGAACACCCACATCCTTCCGCAATTCACTTGAGTTAAGAGCGGACTGCAGGACAAGTCTCACTCTCCTATAATACTCCCTACGAATTCTCTCTTTCATTCTGTCGTTCTAGATGGTTTCACATTCTTCAATGGCCAGATATTTATAAGTTTTACCTGGCTCAAGATCTTGAATCACAGTATGCGTATCAATTACAATGTCCTCAGACGTTGTGAGTTTCCCTCTTTTTAAATTGATTTTTGCACACTTGTCAAGACCAAACTTCATGTAGATGTCATTGCTAAAGTCATTCACGACAGACAGCATTTGGGAGAGAATCGCTTCATTCTTAGCAAACACATTCAGATCATCCATGTAAAACAAATGTGATACTGGCCTTTCATCACCATGGAGCTTAAAACCAAAGTCAGCTTGCGACAACTGTCTCGATAGTGGGATCAAACTAATGCAAAACAGCAGAGGGGATAGTGAATCTCCTTGAAAATACCCCTGTTAATCTGAATACTTCTGGTTTCTACTGCTTCCTTTCTGCTGTGTATTAGTAACCTGGTACTCCACGACTTCATACTAGCCTTGCAAAATTCAATAAGTCTAGGATGAAATCGATAGATCTCCAGGGTCTTCAAAATCCAATCGTGTGGTACACTATCAAAGGCCTTTTGGTAGTCAATCCAAGCCATGCTCAAATTACATTTTCGTTTTCTTTACATCATTCAGGATGACTTTATTCAGTAGCAAGATTTCCTTACAGTCATATGAACCTTTTACGACATCCTTTTTGTTCAGCTGGCATTAGATGGTTCTTATCTAGATGTCTGTACATTTTGTGAGCTATGGCTGCAGTGATAACTTTGTACAGTACTGGCAGACAAGTAATTGGCCTGTAGTTCTTCGCCCAAAAAGCTGTCTCCCGCTTTGGGTAGCAAATACGTGATGCCGCGTGTGAGCCATTCCGAGAGTTCCTTTGGATTTTCTAAAAGTTTATTATCAGCCTTTGCTAGATGAGAATGTATTGCTGTTAATTTCTTAATCCAATAAATCTGGATCTTATCAATCCCGGGGGACTTCCAGTTTCCCATGTTCTTAATTGCTTGGAAGAGGTCCTCTTCCGAGAATTGGTGAACATCTTCCACTGTTTCTACAAGTTCATCGGCAGCATCAATTTCAGACTGAAGCCAAGATGCGTCTTTGTTGTAGGATCTGCTCTCCTCCAAGATTCCTGCCCAAAATGCTTCGACGTCATCTTTTGAAGGAGTGACAGCTTTGCCATTCGGTTTTTGAGTCAGATTGCGATAGAATCTCTTCGCCTCTGTTTCAAACAACCGGTTCTGTACACGGAAATCTATTCTACGTTTGTAACCTCTAATTCTTTGAGCCCATGCTTGAATTTTCTCTTTTAGCTTCTCAACTACCATTAGCCTGCTGGTGTCATTTTCAATTTGGTATTTTTGTTCAAACATTGAATATTTTTCGTTGAACTTCAGAGGTGTGCGTTGATTTAGAAGATGCCTCAGCTAAGAGTGATATTTCGCGCCGGGTGTCGGCTATCCGTTTCATAATTCTTTTCATCCATGGGGGTACAGAGCTGTTTACTTTGTTTTGCTGTCGGCCCGTCGGTGTTTTTGGCTGGCCCCCAAAATTATCTGAGATACTAGATATCCAGTTGCATATATGATGTGATTGATTTTAGTAATATCTAGATCTCTGCCTGGGGTCTCGAACCACCTCATTTAAGACAGAATTCACTGTTTCTATCACTCTTTTAGTTTTGGCATTTTTCGTATATTCTCCTCAACGGTTCGCGAGATTCGAACGGAAGTTGACTAACTCTATCTCGCGCCGAAGGATATTTCGCATCATGTCCTTATCGTGTAATTCATTGCCAGATGAATTTTCACCACTGACGTGTGTTTCACTGGAATGAGATGAACCTTCCACGGGATCATCAATTTTCAAGTTCTACATGTTCATCATGTGGATAGTTCGAGCGAAGTACATACTCCGCATTTCTCTCAATGTCAGCAAGTTGTTCTGCTGTGAATTTTCCACTGCTGAGTATGTATCGTCGTTGACTGGCAAGCTTCTTTGAGTCTAGGGAAGGTCTTATATCTGGGTTCCGCTCTCTCCATACCTTGAAACTTCTATTTCTGAGCCCCCATTTTTCGCTTTTGTATAGTAAAAGCACCACATCACCTCCTTTAATTCGTCCCGGGTCCATCTCTGACGATGGCTTCGAGCTACTGCCGGCTCTGGGTCCCTGGGACTAACATCCGAGGTATGGCCAGACGTCGACAAGGTGACATTAGCTCAGTTTCTGAGCAGGTATGGGACATTGGTAGAACAAGGCACGTTAAGATTCATTACATTTCTTGTTCTATCCCATTTGCTCATTGGTTTGAATTGAAGATTCGCAGGACGCAAGTTCGAGTTCACAGATCACACTTACCCTCGGGTTGTTTCCTGCCATTCGTTATTGCGACCCACAGTGGCCTCGGGGCATCCCCCCGCAGGGCCCAGCAAGGGGTCCCTCCGATCGCCAGTCGGCATTACTAAACCCTACGGGATTTTCACTGACTGCTGAAGGCAGCCTCCTTCGCTGGCTAATTGCAAGGTTCGGGCCCTCCACTCTAATCAGTGGCCTGGTGTGCCAACCCAGTTTCTCTCCTGTACCCTCTGTGGGCCGGCAACAGGAAGTCCAAAGGTTAATGACCCTTCCCTCTCTACTTACTTTCCCACTCTCCGCAAAATGGAGTACTTCTTCGTCTGACCCCTCACCTTCAACCTATTCAGCAAGGGAGGTCCTACCGGAAACTAGGCTACCACTGACATAGCTTTAAGGCTCATGGGGGTACTCAAGCTCCACCACCAACTGCAAGGTCGTGTACTCCCTAAGTGGAGTTGTTGTTATTATTATTATTATTATTATTATTACCATGGTCCAGCACCATTTTCAATCGAAATAGGGGGAGGACCCTCCTTCCGACTACTCTATTCGCAGATGGTACTGTAACGTCGTGGGTAGGGATCTACGCCACCAATTAACAGACACGAGTGAGTATTTACAAATTTATTTACAGATATTTACATAATCACTCTAAGGCGTTTTGTTAGAGCTACTCCACTGCAGCCCCCTCTCTCTCTACACGCGCCTAGCGGCGGTGTACCCACTCCACCGTGTTCGAACTCGTGCATAGAGCACTCCGCGCCAGCCTGGGCGGATAAAGTTTTGCGGATAACCGCGAGGGAGCCTCCTACACTGTGTTCCCTCCCGAGGCCTCGCGACACGGCTTTATATAGTGCCGCGTCACATGACCTCCTACGTCATTTCTCCCTCCCACGCCTGGACCTGCCTGGACATGCCTGGACCTGCCTTGCGCACGACACCACGCACCTCCGCCACCACCCCTCTTTCTTACCTCCGGAGGGTGGCCTTTGTTTGGGGAGGCTATTTTAAGATCCCTCATGCCCATACCTTGCAAGACCGTCTCTCTGCGCAGGAAGTGGAGCCTATGACGCTACAGTACGATCAATTCGTGGATACGGGCTGTTTGTGTAAATGGCGAAGTAGTGGACGTCCCGCTGTGCCGGAAGCAGAAGTGAATAGGGCCAGGGAAACATATCTCCGTAGCCCTAAAAAATCGACAAGAGAAAGCAGGGAACTGAATGTTCCTCAAGCACATTGTGGCCTGTGTTATGTAGGTCATGTGTCAGAGGTGCCTTGAGGTGAAGTCCTAACGTTTACAAGCTGTGTCAAGGTTTATCAGATAATGACTAAGCTTTACGTTTCAGTTTTTGCGTGGCACAGCAATAACGTTTTGAAGAAAATGGTTTCGTGACAGACTTGTTTTTGGCGATGAAGCAAACCTTTCAAGTGAATGTAAAAGTAAATAAACAAAACGTCTGCATTTGGGGAGCAGAAAAGTCGACATGGTTTGCGAAACATTTGCGTGACTCCCCCATAATTAATGAGTTTTCTTCCGTTGCAAAGTCGAAGGACTGTGGCCCGTTTTTCTTTACTGAACATACAGGGTCAGGGATGATTTATCTTGATATGATTACAGAATGGTTGTTACCTCAATTGAAACACGACCGGGACGATTTCCACTACAGCAAGATGGCGCACCACCACATTTCCTCAGGCACGTTAGAGCGTTCTTTACCACTGCGGTAGATCGGACTCGCGACGGACAGTGATCAGATGCTCTTACCCTGGCCACCACGTTCATCGGACCTCACGCCTGTGATTTTTTCTTGTGGGGATATCTTAAAGATCGAGTCTTTATCCCTCCTCTGCCAACGAATACTGGAACTGAAGCAGCGCATCAGAGCCAGCTTCCTAAGCATCACTGCTGAGATGTTGAAGCTGTTTAGGAAGAAATGGACTATCGGGTAGATGTGGGTCTAGTGACTTAGGACGCCCATATTGAGCATTGGTAATGTATGTAAAAAACTTTATAAGTTCTAATTCACAATAAAATCAGGTTGATATTTCTAAGTCAATTACCCTATTTATTATGATTTTTTGAAATCCCGGCAATCATTTTGAATAATCCTGTAAATTGTTGAAACATGGGTGAAACATTTTTTTCCAATCACATTTTGGCGCCAATTTCAAATTTTTAAACTGATAAAATTTATTTTAATTATTTTTCACTATCGTCCACATTGTTTAAAAATCTGAAAAAAAAAGTTATAGAATATTATAAGACACATTCTAGGGGGGAAACTGAGACAGTACTCCAACGTTATTAAAATCAATTTCAAAAATGTTTATTTTTTTCTATTTGAATTTGGTGACAAAATTAGTTCAGAAAAATAGCTTCAAATTCACCTATTTTTTCAGCCTGATACATGCAATAGCAGCTGAGAAGAAAGTAAAACATGAAAAATACGTTTCTCATTATATATCCGCAACTCCGCAACAGATTGCCCTGGGAGACTGATTTTTGGAGATTCTATGACTTTTTTTATTTTCTTCATATGACTATCGCGATTATTCAATATGGTTTGAGGGCACTTTTCACCCCCTTATTCGGCCATACCCTTTACGAAGCTTATGGTCAGTCGAAAAGTGTCTAGTTCCATGATTTTAACCTAAAATTTGCCATATCTGGACTAATGTAGTACACTGAAATAAGTAATGTTTGATGATCATAAAATTGTTGCAGGATAACGTGGGCACCCATCTCAGGCCGAAACTCCGTTGATAAAAACACTATTAAATAATATTTATTCGTTATTTTGTAAAAAGTAGCGGAAATGTGTTATGGGGTTTGTGGCATCCCATCGTAAAAAGGGTTTTACTGGTACCGATGTTGCTCTTGCACTGAAAACTATTTTTTCGCTGAGTTTATTTTCAAATGCTTCTCAATTTTAATCCCCACCCCCACAGATAGAGCAATGAGGCTTAAAAATAGCGCAGGTTTTAATTTGATTTTTCTTTCTGAATTTTCGAAAACTGTGGAAATAATGTGAGGAAATTGTGCTGTTGTACCACTGTTAGTTTAGAACAGATTTCAATTAAGACAGTAATATCTATCATCAATATTATAGTTTTGTTTTTTGTTGCGATTTTCAAAATACTTGAGAGTCTGTCGAAAGTGGGCTAGCACCACCTTTTTCTTGCCGTCATTTGACATACAGGTGAGTCACGTAACTTTAGCACCTCCAGTAACTTTTGAACGGTTGACGTTATTGCAATGCAGTTTTCACAGAAGTGCATGAGGGAATGGGGCTAATTCATACGTGTATTCATTTCTATCTTACCACTTGTAATTTACGAGATATTTGAGGTAACTTTGTTTTTCCAAATAAAACTATACATATATTTTCAGTCTATCATGACGAGCGTTAAAAAGATGAATTCAATGATATACAAATTGTCATATGTTAGATAAGCATTTTTTTGAGAAATTTGAATTTTTTTTGCGACTAGTGTTTTAACGGATATTTTGAACCTAACAGTTCGCCACTCAAGGTAAGGCAGCGCTCGACCAGTGAGCGCGTGCTCGGGGAAGGGAAGGGATATTATTATTTGAAAATGATATGATGAAAATGATTATTATTTGTGAAAACTGTATTGCAATAACATCAAGAATTCAAAAGTTACAGGAGGTGCTAAAGTTACGACTCATCCTGTATACTGGGAGAAAATTTAAACAAAAAAATTCAGAGCCGAGACAGAGAGTTTGCCGAAAATGGGATCTTCTCGATTTTTATAAGCGTACTTAATTTGAGGAAAACAATTTTTAAAAATGGAGTCTTTTTGAAAAAATAATTGTTTAATAATTGCCTGTATTTCTGACACAATTACGCCGAAAACTACTCATTTTTTCGAAAAAATGTATATCAACTTAGTCTTCAGTCATCAGTCTTCGATAGATAGATTTTATAAAGGGAAAAAAGAGCTGTCTTTAACATTGTAATTCTGAGAAGAAGAAAAAATGTTGAATTTTTGCAATTCTTGAACAGTCAGGGAGTTCGACGAAATGAGACCTGTGCTATTTTTAAGCGCCCGAGAAAAAAAAATTATTGAAAAGATTTTCAGCCAACTTTGAGAACATTTTTGAAAATGTTGGGGTTTTAAGGAAAGTATCCCCAAGAATCCAAATATCCGTTTCAAACTCGCAAGTCTCCAGTTCGTTCAGATCGATCGGTGAATATCAGTTTTGAAGAGTGTCTGAACGGTGAAGCCGCTAGCGTCGACCATAGAAAGACAGCTGTCGAAAAATCCACTTTTGCCGCAGCATTACAGTGCGTTCCCTTTTTACTTAAGAATGCTGTAAGCGAGAATATAAAATTGAGAGGTTTAACCCAATTTTATTGTTTCCCGGACGTGAAATATGACCCCAGCTGTCAGGGACACTCGAAAAGTCGAAGCTTCAACTTACGGTCCCAGCTGTCAGCAACACTCCATATCTTTTTATTGATTAGTGATTCAGAGCGCGTCAATTGGTAGAGTCATTCGTCCCGTAAGTGTAGTGCGTGTTTTCCTCGAGATGCGGTGGTAGTGATCTCCCGCTGGATGGTGAGAACTGGCGCTAGCCTACCGTCGGCTAACGGTGTTTCCACAACCAGGTATCTCCTACCAGCGAGGCACCGCCCCAATTCTCCCGGCAAGTGTGGTAGTGTAGTGGATGTAAGTGTAAGTTTGTGAGGGGCGAGGATAGGATAAGGAAGAGGAAGGAAAATAGCGTGCGGTCCTTGGCCCATTCGATAGGGTACTGGTCCGTCATTCACCTGGTATTGATAGGAGAAACCACGCAAAACTACCGATCAGAGATGCTGGCCGGTAGAATTCTCCTCCAGACACCGACTGAACTCGACCTAGCTATCTAGCTAGTGTCAAAATTCATGTCCCCGTTGGGTCTCGGATCCTAGGACCTTCCTTTTAGAGGCACTGCAGTGACAGCAGTTGATGCCCTCAGCCACCTCTTACGGTATATCTTTTGGTAGACCAAATACACGATAGTGCGTGTATTTTTGAAATGTCGATATTAGTGGGCACTTCTTGTATTATGAATTGAATTTCTATTAATATATATACGGACGTTATGGACAATCGGTAACGGGCAGACAGTTCGAGAAGAGGTGTACAGGCATAATTACATTAAAAATACATTGTGTACTTATTGAAATAAAGAATTTATTTCCCCCTTTTTAACGAATACATTCATCTCTGTACCGTCGGGTCTGATGATCCAACTTATTCAGTGAAAAAGGGAAGACGTCAAGTGAAGACATTTTTCAGATATAACTTCTTTAGTACATGCATTAAAAACATACATATAGTTTTCGACTGGGCACTGGTCTACGTTTTTAAGTCTTTTTCAGGGGCAAGAGTGTTGGCGTTCTCAGCCGAATGTTACCAATGACAGATTCATTGCTCTGTTCACACGAGAAGTTCTCGGATATAGCGCCGCTAATATATTATATTATTCTTGATGTGTCATGATTCTACCCGAGGAGCCTCTCATGTTTTTTACAACGCTTTTGCGTAATAATATTGAAAATGGTGGTGAACTTAATTTGGTTATAACGATATTTTTCTGCCTACTACCCCGGAATATGAAAAGTAAAAAAGTAAATAAAATCTATTAATTTTCAGGAAAAATGTTTTCTGGCAACAATAAGTTGTAATACCTTGTAATAATTATATGTAAACAATAAACTGTTCTTCAAATGTTCTTACTTCTTTAAGTGCGTACTCTGAGAGATCGCCAGCGGAGCGTATTTTTTTACTCGGTGTCTTCTGCCAATTTGTAACGAACCTTCATTGCTGTTTTTCAAATGTAACGGTACATAAACGTTATTTGCGTGTTCTGTAATCCTGAAAAAGCTCCATTTCTACTATAAAAATATATATTCTTTTTAAATAATCTCCTTGGGATTCAAACTGTTTCATATGCATTCATGTGTTATAGACAGAACGCTTGTGCGCTCCAGTTAAAAATTCATCCATCTTCCTCTTATCATCTCGTCTGCAGTCGTCTTGTTTCCGGAAGGCCTTCCGGGCGGGCAGGGCGGGGTGGCGCGGGCGGCCGGGAAGACAACGAGAGCTGTTGCTGCTGCTGCTGCTGCGGCGGCGGCGGCAGCGGGCGATAAGTGGGCGTGGGGGCGGGCACGGGGGTGGCCCATCCGCTGCGGAGGCCGCGCGCCGCGCCGCGCTGCGCCGCGCCGCGCCGCTCGCCATACACTCCGAGTCGAGAACCATGGACCACGAACGTTGCGCCGCAAAGAGGTGCTTTGGCTGAACCCGATCAGCTGCATACAAAATATGTGAATCTGCGAATTATCAGATTAAATTAGATTTATTATTACTAGGAGGCGGATTTTAATGAAATGTCATTTTTTTCTTTTTACCTTAGAAAAATGCCCTTTAGTATAGAAATGCCTTTTATTTAATGAGAAAAGAAAATGACCCATTTTTATACGTCACTTTATTGCATTTTTCGTCGCTTTCGACTAATAAGTCATTTTTTATCTTTTTGCGTCATATTCAAAGCATATTTTGCCGATTTTGTCGATTTTAATGGTGCTTGCTTCGAATAATATTTACGAGATGCATCTTTCTTTCTTCGCTTCCTTCGCTCAGATCTTCGATTTCTTCGCTCAGAGGTTGTAATATCAGCCAATGTGAGTATGAGATCTAAGGTTCCTGTGACGCCTGTCGGCACCATTGGCGGTTCAGCCGATTCGGAATAACTAAAGACAGAGACAATCAATCCCGCCAATCAATCTTACAGAACTTTAATACTGACGCTTTACTTCATTCAAGCTCCTTACAAGAAAAAATTTAAAATTTTGCAAATCAATTAATGTCGAACTGTAATACAAACTGTAATATTGTTTTTAAGTATACGTACTGTGTAAATTATCACGTGTAGTAAAATATTTGCAACCCCTGGTATAATATAAACTGTAATGTCTCACTTCTCTGAACTAAAATGTATAATTGTAAAAAAAAAAAAAAGTAACCATGCTATGTAAACTTACAGAACTTTGTAAACTTAGTGTATGTACGTTATTGTAAACTTACAGAATAGTCGCTAATAACCTCGCAGTTGATGCGACTATAAATAAATAAATTTTTAAAAAAGACAGATTTTCTGCGAAAGAACAGACCAAATCAAAAGTTTGAAAGTTGAGTTCACATGAACGAATTGAAGCCTCGATTACATCAGTAACGTATCCAACAGCTTGAGTTGTTCATCCGAAGTAGTTTTGATCACACTTTTTACGCCATTTTTCTTTGCTTTTAGGACATTTTAAAAACATTTTAAGAGCATTTTATTAATCATTTTTGGTGATGTTTTAGGTCATCAAAATCCGCCTAATAATTACTAATTCTACAAATAAGTTTCAAAACTTGGTGACAGAATACGCTAACTTAGCATTACAGAACTTAACAACTTTACAGAATTTACAAACATTAGAAAATAACATGAACATTTCACCATGCGAGCTTTGATATCACTCCACCTCACCACACTTCACCGCACTGCGGATCAGTGAGCTGTAATGTCTTTCTTACACACCCGTTTTCCTCATCTTCCCAACGCCACACACTGCACATAAATAATAATAATATTAATTATAATAATAACAACAATAACAACAATTCCACCTAGGGAGTACACAACCTTGTAGTTGGTAATGGAGCTTGAGTACCCCCATGAGTCTGAGAGCTATGTCAGTGGTAGCCTTGCTACTGGTAGGGCCTCCCTTGCTGAATAGTTTGAAGGCGAGGGGTCAGACGAAGAAGTACTCTAGAGGAGAGTGGGAAGTAAGTAGAGAAGTAGAGTTATAATCCTTTGGCCTTCCTGTTGTCGGCCTATGGAGGGTACAGGAGAGAAACTGGGTTGGCATACCAGGCCACTGATTAGAGTGGAGGCCTGAACTTTGCGTTAGCCAGCAAAGGAGGCTGCCTTCAGCAGTGAGTGAAAATATATTAAAAGAATGGACAAGGTACAGATCAATAAAGATTAATCATTTATGTGGTTTAAAAGGGGAAGAAAGAAGCCAGAATCGGAAACAGTTCTAATAGCTACTCAAGATCAGGCGTTGAGAGCATGACATTATGATAAAGCGGTTCTCAAAATTTCCTAAATGATAAATGCCGCATTTGTCAGGAACAAGTAGAAACCATTATTCATATCATCTCAGCTTGTCCAATTCTAGCAAAGACCGAATGCTTAAAAAGACACGACCGGGTGTGTAGTTACCTCCACTGGCAGATCTGTACCGCCCTCGAAGATCCAAACACATGCCCCACTCACCAAAACCGGTGACATCTGTTGGACTGTGTACGATATTGTACGATCAACAAATTCAAACGGATCGCACGATTACGGCAAACAAACCGGATATTGTTATCCGGGATTGAGAGAAAAAATCGTGTCTACTTGTAGATGTTTCTGTGCCTTGTGATCAAACCGTCGTAATGAAGGAGGCAGAGAAACGACAAGAGTAGTAGAGTACAAGAGTTTGGAAATCGAGATCAGACGAATGTGGGGCGTAAATGCACAGTTCTTCCGGATAGTTATCGGAGCTCTGGGTTTTGTTCCCAAAATCTGTGTAAGAACTTGTCTAAACTCCCAGGCCATTCAAAAGACTGGGATGTGCAAGAAATTACTTGATTTGGAACAGCTCACATTTTGCGCATCGTATTGTAGAGGCACTGAGAGTCCCTAGATCTGCACCTTAGACAGTTGGTTGCAACCTGGAGTAGATTTTATATTCAGCCGACCAATTACATCTTTAGTCGTGATGTAGGGCGAATAATAATATTAATAATAATAAAGCCGGATCCGGCTTTATTATTCTGCCGAAATATGTAGGTTTCCCTAATCGACTTTGAATTTCTTTGCACGCTTGAAAGCTTGCTTTATGCATAGCACGGAAATGCGACTTTATTCTCCTTCTTTTGAGTGACCCCCATTCTGCTTTATTCTTAGTGTAATTTGAAGGAACTTTTGGAAACGAAAGTAGTTAATGACTACGCGAAAACTAACGCATTTTTTTTCAAACAATTGTACACGACCTCTTTTACAGAGCTGATATTCTCCTGGGGGTAAAAATCTCTATCAGCAATTCTGTAGTTTTGAAATGTTAACTTTTTGCAGATTTCGAAAATACAGAGTTGGCCGGAAATGAGACTAGCACCACTTCTTTCATCGTCCTTTCATACATACGAGGAGAAAATTTAAAAAAATATTGTGAAGCCGCGGTTTGAGAAAATAATTTAAAACAATTTGCGTATATTTTACGAAAGATTACATAAAAACTACTTGTTTTTTTTTTCGAAAACTTGTACATGACATTATTTCAAGATTTGTCGTTAACGAACAGTAGGAAAAAATCTACATCATACCCGACAAATGAAAATATTCATTTCTAACTCGAGATTATTTAAAACTCTTCGGAAATATCAATTTTAGAAAAAATCGGTTGAACGGTTCCGGCGGTAATGTTGACCACAGACAGACAGATGTTTTGCCCTCAATCCAAAAATTTTTTAAATTTTTATTTATTTACGTCAAAAACAGTTTAAAGCTGTGTGTGACGGACAATGGGGAGAAGTGAAATTTGTGCACGTTTTCATAATTCTGTGATATCTATCCTAAACCATATTCTAGTCGAATTTTGAATACAGAAAAAGAGCGCTTTTTTTCAAGTTTTTGTTGACAAAATATTCGCTCCTATATAATAAATATATCATTAATCGATGTATTATATATTATAAATCGATTTTCGGGTGTCAAGGTCCCAGAAAACATGGATTCTGACCACACAACAAGTTAGTTTGATTAGTGATTCCGGGCGTGTCAACTGCTAAGGTCTTTAGTTCCGTAAATGTAGCGCGTGTTTTATTGCGGGAGGTGGTGGTGATCTTCTCCCGCTGAATGGTGAGATCCAGCGCCGATCAACGACGGCTTGCAGGGTTTTTCCTCAACCAACTATCTCCCACCAGCGTGGCACCGCCGCAGCCGGGACAAGCTCTAAGCGAAAGCGGCCGACAAATGTGGTAGTGTGGGGCATGTGAGTGTACGTAAGTGGTGAGAATAGGACAAGGAAGAGGAAGGAAAGATCGCTCCCGGTCTGTGGTACGTTTGTTTGAGTACTCTTCCGGCATTCGCCAGGTGTTGATCACGGAAAACTATAGATTTAAAGCAGCTGACCGCTAGAAATTCTCCTGCAGGCAGCGGCTGAACTCGACCCAACCGTGTAGCTACTGTCGAAAACCTGCCACTGTAGTGATTCGAATTTTAGAACCTCCCAGCCAGAGGCACTGCAGTGACATCAGTTGATGCTCTGAGACACCTTTGCCGATTTAGAGGAAGTAATTTACTACATGTATGTACAAGATTTATTTATTGTAAACGGTACAGTGTTGGGCCTCCCCCAGTGATTGGCCACTCGAACTATAATTTGAATTACAGCTTGTTTTAACACAGTGTTCTAATATTTTGCTTGTAAATGGCGTGAAGGGACGCTTTTTGGTTGTAATGTAATATTTACTTTGACCGCAAGAGTGCAACTGTTGCCAATATGGTAGATGTTTGTTAACTGTGCGGCGTGTGTTCATTGTATGTAAAGATTTCTTAAGATTTGATTTAGAAGGTCTGATATCCAACAACGCTGTTTGTTGATTATGGCGGTACGTAAATGACGTTGAAATGTCAAAAAACACAAACCTTATTGTCTTACAATGACATCAGCTGACAATGAGAAGCCTAGCTTTGCAAATTTAGTGACATAGGGGGTGGCCAATGACTGTATCTTCGATAGTGTGTGAATTATGTTATTGGCCACTCTGCTAATGATTGTTGTCAGATTGTTTTTGATCGTAATTTAATGTTATTTCACACAGGCATAAACTGCATGGGCCCTGAAGTAAGAGATTTTACAATGCTAATGAAGCCGAAGCAGGAGTATAATGCAGAGGCAATGGCAAATGCCATCAAATGCCATTAAAGATAACGGGACATCTGTGCGTTCTGCTAAAAAAATATTTAATGTTCCCAAAACAAGTTTGCAGTTTCGTTTTAACAATCCAGATTACAGAACACCATTAAGTCCTGATACTGTTTTATCTAAAGAAAAGACAGTCTTGTTAGGTGTATACTTGAAACTAGTCAAGAAAGGTTTTCCAAGGAAGAAGGAAGATCTACAGAGTAGTGTTCAACAATTTTTAGCTGCTAAACTGAATGCCCAATCCGTTCAACAACAACCGTTCAACATGAGAAGGCTGGGTCAAGGCATTTTTTAAGAAGACATCCCATAATCACTCTACAGACAGTGAAGCAGTGACAGCCGCTAGTTCATAACTCAGCGCACAAGACATCAGAATGTGATTAAAAGAAGTTATAGGGTACATCGAGGGAAGTAACTTGGATGAGAAAATAGATCTTACAAAGGTTTCTATTGGAGAAGTGTCAAATTTTGAAACGTCCAATTACAGGGAAGGTTTTAGCTGAAAAACAAAGTAAGAATGTTTACTCGGTAAAACTAAGAGCTTCAAAAGACAATAAGACAGTCACGTTCTGCTTAGCAGCAAGTGGACTTGTCACTAGTCCATTGATTATCTATCCATACAAACGGATACCAGAAAAATTGCAGACACAGTCCCAGACGACCGAGTGATTTGAAAAAGTGACAATGGATGGATTATAAGAGGTATTATTTGAAGCATATTCTATCCACTTCTGTTAAAAGCTGCCATCACACTCCCTGTGACGGCTGGTCAGAAAATACATCTGACATATGAATTGAGTCGAATATGCTCAGATTTTAAAATCAAGGATTTACCCTAACAGCGCTTAAATATTAAAGTTACATTAAATCTGTATCTTAAATTTGTGTGCTTTCGTAGGGAATATAATAAATAATGGAATATATCGTTATACCAGTTGTTTCTGCTAGAAATAATTCAGTGGCCAATCACTGCCATCGTGATGGCCCAAACACTGGACAAAATTACATGTTTTTACAAAAAATTAATAACGTAATGTTAATTTTCCGATAAAAGAAATTAGGGTTGGGATATGTAAAAGGACCATTGCACAGTAGAAAGTGAGTAGCAAATTTTCAAAATTTTAGTTTTCAAAGGAGATAATACAGTCACTACTCTTAAATGGCCAATCACTGTACCGTTTACCCCACGCTTTTGTTACCGGGCCCGGCAATAATAGGTTTTTCTGCCAAAATTCGCCGATGTCAGGCGCCAAATTATAATGCATTTTCTTCTACGAATTAAGGACGTGAAAGTAATAATATGTATGATATCAACCGCAAGTCTTAAGATCACGTTTGTTGTCGAATCCACAACTGTAGTTAAAAGTTGTTAAACACATATCAAATAATATTGAGAATATTACAGTATTCGCCTTGACGTATACTGAGTTTGACCGATTTAGAATGGGAGGTCGCCTGTGATTGTGCGGCTGGCCATGCGGAGAAGGCGTGGGTTACACAGAAGAAGGGAAGGGATTGTAGAAGCGAGGAAGAATCAGGAAAGGGACATGGAAATATATTGATGTGCATTACAAATATTATTTTTTATATTGCAATTTATCATCGATAGCTATTTTCTTCTTTCTTAATTCAGATTGAAGTGGATAATTGGTATTAAAAGTGACATGGTTTGTCTTGAAATGACGTTCCACATTGCGTTTTTCTTGTCACTGCAACATTACAGCTGCACAACAAACATATTTATCTTTAACATTGACGAAACAATTCGATTCCTCCCAATCGGTGTTAAAATTATAGGTTCGGTTTCTTTTAATTGAACCACTCATTTTGGAGTTGAAGTAACAAAGCATTTAAAAACAACGAAGTAGAAGATACCAAATATGAGCAAGTAACTAGAAATAAATGATGAATTAGATACGTTGAATGCACGTTTAACTTAAACACAAAACTGGCAACCCCTACTCACACCGCTACCCCCACTTCTCATGTCGAGACCGAAACGTAAAAGCCGTACAATCGCACAGCTCAGCAGCGGCTTTTATGAGCAGGGGGCACATCTAAAACGGTTTGCGGGCGCCGTAGTGCCCGCGGGCGTAGGGTTGGGGACCCCTGATCCAGGGTATATTTTTATATTTCTTTATTCTTTTTTTTCTCTTTACCCTCTCAATTACATAAGATAAACGAAGTTAACTGATACCAAACAAACAAACCCGACACCAAAATTAATAGTCAGATTTTGCACAAGGGAACAAGATCTATACATTTCTTTGTTATTAAGGCCAGGCAATGAGGGTTTTTCTGTCGAAAAATTGTCGTTTCCCGCGAACTATTACAATACTTTTTTTTCTTATGAAGTAAGCTTGTAAACTACTTTGGCGCGGAAATAAAAATTGGTGCATATGGAAACTAACCATTAAGATAAGGAATCTATTCAGATGGAGGTATGATAATCGCCCATTGAATAATCAATTTAGTACTGTTGCACAAGAAATAGAAGATTATTAACAATGACCACTACTCCTCTACACTGAAAACCGGGGTACCGGAGTAGGAGGCACAGGGTATCAACTGATATCACTGCAGTGGCCCTGAATGGGGGGAGGTCCTAGGGTTCGAAACCCGACATTGGCAATATTTTCAAGCCAGGTGGTTACGTCGGAACTCAGCCGCAGCCTCGAGAAGAATTTAGCGACCATCTGCTCTAATCGGTATTTCCGGCGCACGATTGCAACACTTTTTCTTACGGAGTAAGGGTGAAAAAGTATAACTAGTGGTGCTACAACAGCACATACTACACCTTTAATATTGCGTTATTTTTAAATTTTGCAATTTTCGAAAATTCAGAGAGTTTAACGAAAATAAGACTTGCGCCATTCTTTACAGCATTGCTTGGAAAGAATTTGAATATAAACATTTTGAACAGAAATTTTGAGTTTTGAATTTTGAATTCAAAATTTCCGTTTCAAACTACAGTATCTCGTGTTCTTTTAAATCGATCGGGGAATATCAATTTTGGAGAAAATCAGCCTGAACGGTTCAGGGGTTAGCGTTCACCATAGAAAGACGAACAGATGGACAGACAGATGTTGGCCGTCAATCGATTTTTCGGAATCGGGAAATCATAGAACATGTATTCTGACTGCACAGCATGGTAGAAGAAGTAATTTAGTATATATTGATTAGGAACAAGATTTATCCACTTCTTCGTTACCAAGGTTCGGCAATAAGAGTTTTCTGCCCAAAATTCACGGTTTTCGGAGCATGATTACAATACTTTCTCTTCTTACGAAGTAAGGGTAGAAAGTAAAAAATAGTGTGGTCTAGAGAAGAAACCAGCGAACATGCAACCCGCACTATATTTACGCTGTCACACATTATTATTATTCAAAACTCGGGAACTATGCGCCTCAGGCCCTTAAAACCAGGTTTCCGGGATATATTTTTCTTATATCGTAATGTGTTCATGGAAACAGTTTTGGGCCGTTCTATTTCATTTTTGGAAAATCCCCACACTTTGTTTCCCACGTTGTCAGAAACTTTGGAAGTTGGGTTCGTGAGTGAAGCTATGTTTTACTTTTGAAACAATGATTTACTATGTGCGGAATGATCGCATGGGTCCACCTAGTATATTTCTTTTCCTTCTGAATATTTTGTAGAAGGGATCATGACACAAAAGCCTTTTTATTGACGAAATAACCAACGTCCTCAAGAAGAATCAGGAAAATGCAACGAGATTGTTAAGAATGTAAGAAAATAACCCTAAGCAGTGATGGTCATGCGGAAGGTTTCCACAAAATGACGCGATGCCCTGCTAAAACGGAGCAAAGTAACGTGCCCGATCAGTGTGCCCTTCCGTGGCATCTGCCGATTTCCACCACGGAGCGCGCCGGGATACAGTAGCGCGCGCCCGCGAGTATACACAGGGCAGCGTCGGCCGCGCCACCGCCTCCGCCTCCGCCGTCTGCGCGGAGCGGCCGCCGCCGCCGCCTCCGCCGCCGCCGCCTCCACCGCCGCCGCCGTCGCCGCCGCCGCCTCCGGCGGGCGAGCCCGAGGCCGAGGGGCGCGTAGACGCAGCGACCGCCGGCCGGAGGACGGACGTGATCGCTGGAGCGGCCGCACACGCAGCGCTGCCTCCCGAGATGCGCGCGCCCCGGCTCCGGCCGCGGCCGAGCCCGCTCGCCCCGCCCGCCCCGCGCGCCTCGCTCGCCGGCCTGCTGGCCGCGCTCGCCCTCGCCCTCGCCGCCTGCCTGTGCGTGACCGGGCCCGGCGTCGCGGACGCCGTCATCCTCACGCCGCCCTACTTCAACCTGGCCGAGGGCCGGCGCATCCGCGCCACCGCCACCTGCGGCGAGGGCACCCCCGAGCCCGAGCTCTACTGCAAGCTGGTGGGCGCCAACGCCGACCGCGACGTCAACGTCAACCTCATCCAGGGCCAGGTGAGCGCGCCGCCTATGCGTCCCGGTCGCGCGTCGCGCGATGTCAATAAGCCTCGGGGGTGGATCCACAAAGTGTATGTGGGGGGGGGACAATTTAAGTTCCGATCTTCCCCTTCATAAACATGTTTGAAATTTTAAAAAAAGTCTCGGTCACTCGAAAATAATTATCATAATCATTGCCGCCCTGGTTGCCGCCGTCAGGCGATGTCAATATGTCTCGAGGGTGGATCCACAAAGGTGGAGGAGGGTAATTTTAGTTTTGGACTTACCCTTCATAAGCATTTTTGAGATAATAAAAAATCTTGTTTACTCGAAAATAATTATCATAATGGTAATACTTCTTTGAAATGAAATGGGATAAATATGTGACAGTTGTTTTGAGTAAATGGAGTAAATTTATTTTAAAAAATGTTGGAATTTGGGGCGTGGACACGCCCTCATGCATCATCCCACTCGAATCAGCTACTGTCATTAACCCCAAAGGAAACGGGGGACGGATTTTCTGCAAATGGAGCACTTCTGCTTTTAGTTTGGTTTCGTTTTGCCGTTTTTAGGTATAATGAATCTACCGTTTGTATCGAATTACTTTTTAATAACATTTCGTACGTTGCTAAAGGTGAATAGTTAGCAAATGATAGAGGGAACCGGGTCCAGAAAAAATAGGGCGCTTTTTTTCGGTAATTTTCAAATGAAGCGTTTCTGTTTAGGCTTTTTTTTTCTTTTTTGTCGAAATATAATTCATTCGAATCTAATTCATTATTTCTTAAATACAAAACTATTTGAAAATTACTAACAGGCGAATTATTTACAAATAGCACTCAAGTAATTTTTAATGTATATTTTAAACGTATACAATTTCTGTAATTAAGTTAAATATACTACTTTAATTGTTAAACTACATCATCTATTAGAGAAAACTGGTATCATATAAACGCCTATCAGTAATTATATTGTCTCGCCGATGACTTTTAAAAAATTGCCAAATTTCTGATTGCAATTATTGCGTTGTATTATCTTCTCGGAAACCACATTCCATGAAATATTTGACACCCAACAACAGATTTTCTTCTATGAAACAACTCTCGATTAATCATAAAATTTTAAATTATCAGCCTTTAAAATTAAATCCATTGCCCATAAAATATTCTCAAGACCTAAATGAGGAGTCCTGGGCGCAGGCCTAGTGGGCCTAAAGGGGAAGTCAGCCATGGTTTCTTTAGTGTCCGCTTACTCATAGATAGTCTCGTTTCTGAATGTTCGCGAGAGAGAGAGAGAGAGAGAGAGAGAGAGGGAGAGAGAGAGAGAGAGAGAGCGTGCGTGAGTGTGTGTGTATGAGGAGTAAAGTGTATTATCATTATCTTAGATTTGTGACAATATGGATAATACTGCTTCCGATGAAATCCATCAGTCGCGCAGTTCATACCGTAAGAACGTGATAGCTTGTCCCTTGTCCCTTGTCACATCGAGTCAAAATAATTAACGTTTTCGGTGCAGATAAATTTGTTGATAATAATAATAACAATAATAATAGCAACTATAATTTATTTAGACGACAAGTGGCTTAACTACTACTGCGCCTGCGGAAAAAGAATTTGAGGCGGCTCCACACATTCCCCATTCGCCAAGTCGCGAGCTACTGCTCGTCCAATCCCAAGTAACAGATGTACTCGTCGAATATTCGCTTCCTTTGATGTGTGCCAAAACCCGACACGAGATGGGTAGGGCGAGCGGCGAATGTTCGTCGCTCGGGCAAATTGCAAGCAACCCATCCACACTACTCGGTATTCGGCGAGCGGTCGCTCGCTTATATTCGTCATATACCGAATGTGTGGAGACGCCTACATCGTACTTTCGTCCTATTTAGTCTCCTCGGAAGTCAGCAACTATACGGCATGGCGTCCAGGACGTCTGACCCATTTGACGGACCTGAAGACCAACCCTGTTAGCGCTCTTTGATGTTTGGAATGCTCGCCGTTGAGATTATGTCATTACATAGTAGGTCTCCATGTAGTTCTTGACATGTAGGATTCTCATGGGACCATGGGATACATGTTCATTAGTTCATTGAAAAAGTGCTCTTGGTTTTTAATGTTTTGTGCTGTGAAAGTCACATTTTGAAAATTGGGATGAATTTACAATTAAAGATATGAATGGAGGGAATATAGTTATGAGAATATTTTACTAAAATGAATTTGTAATATACATGTATGAAATAAGAATCTATGAAAAGTACGTTGTAGATGATAATAATAATAGCAACAATAATAATAATAATAATAATAATAATAATGTACTTCGTGTCATTTACTACCACTTGCATTTTAAAATCTTTTTGTAATGTCTTGATATCGGCGGAAAGTGTTGTATGCTACCATTTTCTTACGGTATTTCCAATGAAGCGATCAAAACTCTTATTCGTAAAGTTGTCAACGCATGGCAAAATCTCTGACTGTCGTGCCAAATAATTCAATTTACTTTCAACCTAGATCCTTAAACAATGAATGTAATTTTATTGTGGGAAGGATCGTGTTTTTGGAATATTTCTGCCTGCTCAATATACCCAAATGCAATTTTTTCCATTGTTTATGAATCAAAGAATAATTTTCGGAAGCTAAATATTTATGCAAGCACAGAATTATTCTACACTGCGCTACGATAATGAGCGTAGATTGAAATATAAATTTACTTGTACTCATCAGCTTAAAAAAAGCTCATTTGAGTAAGAATTTCAAGGCAGGAAATTAACTATTGCAGACCAATGGAATGTGTAATGCCACTACAACCGATGAGTTAGAAGCCTCCAGGAAGACTGTGGTAACCTGTTCGAGTTTACCGTATTGCCTTAGTAGAAAACTGTGTTACTGCGGTTACTATTATTCTTTGCTTAAAACACAAGAGTAAGAGTGGTCATGGAACATGTAATTCGCGTAACTTTTAGTTGAACCTCTATTACTTTATTCGTGCTTTCACCAGCAAAGGTGGGTCAGGGCGTCAACTGACGTCACTGTAGTGCCTCTGCAGTGACATTCTAGGATTCGAGTCCGAACTGTGGCAAGATTTCCGACACTAGCTGGACAGTTCAGCCGCAGTCTGGAGGAGAATTCTAGCGGCCGGCTGCTATGATCGGTTGTTTTCCGTGGTTTCTCCGATCAACAACAGGTGAATGCCTGTGCAGTACCCTAAGAAACGGCCATGGACAGCGCGCGATCTTTCCTCCTTCTTCCTTGTCCTATCAACACCCCTATTTACACACACACTCACATGCACTACACTATCACACTTACCGGGGGCGTAGAGCTTATCCTGGCTGGACGGTGCCCCTCTGGTGGGATATACCTGGTTGGGGAAAATTCCCGCATGTCGACGTAGGTCGGGGTTGGATATCGCCAGCCAGCGAGGAAAGATCACCGCCACCTCCCGCGATGAAAATATGCACCACATTACGGGATTAATGACCTTCGTAGTTGACACAACCAGAACCATTAATCAATCAATAAATTATTCGTACTTTTGGGAGATAATATTATATTCTCATTTATTAGTTTTATTTTCTTCTTTAAATATGATTGGATTAATATGACTGAATGGGGTAATTCAATACTTCTAAAAGTACTGGAAGAGAATGCTAATATTTATCTAATCATTAAAATTAGCCTGTTCTTTATCATGTTTGAAATCGTTTTACGGTCAGCGTCCCTGGACAGAAACGAAATTATGTTAGTTTTCTGATGAGGAAAGGACGAAAGACATTGTTTTCAATGCGCGCCAATTTGATGAAATATCTTGAAACAGAAAAATTATAACACAGGAAGAATGTAATCGTTTCAATTTGCTTCATCCTCAACACCATCTCGTTTATTAACTCTGTCCACCCAACTGAGACAGTCAACTTAAAATATACGAATTCGAAATTGCTCCATTGTATTTGAATGGATAAACGTTGCTGATAAGCTTCTGATCTTCTACCACAAAACACATCAACATGCTGACCGACTTTTCGGTCAGTAACTTCTTACGAAATCAATGGCGATATTACAGTAAACGCCCACATCGCAACAGCCAAAATGTATAAATGGACACAAGCTTTAACAGAGAATTGAACAATTTCCTTAAAACTTTTAATCAGATGACAAAAATCTCAATGTCTGAACTTTATTTAAAGATTCAAATCAAATCTCAAACTGAATAACAATGCGACTTTTCGGAATAAATTAAAAAGTGATATTGTCGTGTATCACTCTAATTCTTATTCGAAGTACACCGTTGAAATTTTATTTTACTTTGGCTTCATCGTCCCCCTTAGGGTGTTTTTTTTTTGTTTTTTTTTCTTTTTATTAAAGGTCGCATCAACTACTAGGCCATTAGCGGCCACTATTAAATGTAACGTTTTGGTATGAGGATGAAACGATATGGTGATGATGGGGGTGAAAGAACGAACACATACAACAATGCCCGAGGCGGGACTCGAACCCGCGACTCGAACCCGCGACTCGAACCCGCGACTCGAACCCGCAACTCGAACCCGCGACCCCATGGTCCAACATCATTACGGCACTGCTGCTTTAACGATCCCGCCCACGGGGCCGACTTAGGACGTTATTGCTTCTTGATATTAGAAAATGCTTCCATAGTTAGAAAAGAAAACGAAAGAAAAACGTAACTGTGTTTTTAAATAATATACATTCTATTGAAAAAAATATGCACAAAGATATTAAATTAGACAAAAATTGTAGGCAAAAATGCATTAAATTTTATCCAGTTCACATATTATTCGAAAGTTGCAAATGGCTCAAACGGGACGGAAACTTGCTAACCCATTCACAGCGCTGAAAGAATGCGATGATTGTTGGCTATGAGATATATTCACGCTATCGCATTCTGCTTGACAAAAAAAAACAACATTTCTTCAAAACGTTATTGCCGGAGCGCTTCTCAGAAAGATTTCAAGCTTCTTTTCTTAAAAGAAAGCCACTGTTTCTTTGGCACGCGGTCACAACCCCTGCCCTCTCCTCTTCCGCTCTGATAATGGACACACAGCATTTGTCAATAGGCCTGACAAAACACGCCCGAAAGTATACTTTGAACTCTCGTTAGGTAGCAGGCTTGCCTCGGAGGGAGCAGTGTCTCATCTGTAGAGCGTTACTGGGCTAAAGGAGGAATGAAATAACCGACTGAGTGAGTGGCGTTTTAGATGAACTCATAGGCGTGTGCACCGGGGGGAGGGCCATGGCTCTCCTAAAAATTTTGAAAGGGCCCTTTTAGCCTTGGAAACAAACATTTTATTTCCGTAAATTCATTCAATGGCTGGTTTTCTCCTTTTCTAACGCAAAATTATCAAATTTGGGGAATTGTGCGTCATTTGGGGAAGATGCTCTCCAAGCTGTCAACCCTGTAAATAGTTGAACATTGAATCAAATGTAATTATCAATTGTATAATGAAAGTTGTAATTTATTTTTGCTAACCTGAGGGACCCGGGTTCAAACCCCTACAGAGCTGGAAATTTTCACTCGTCTGTGTCCTATTGAAGCTCGTCTGCGATCCTCTTTCTTCTATCCGTATCCATCCTCTTTTCTTTTGAAAACCTGAGCTGTTTGTACTTTTTCCTGAATTCCTTTCCGTTAATTTTGATTGTCCTTGCCAAAATTAACAGTCTTTGATTGATAATTTTCTGTATTATTCACGTAATGATTTTAGGAAAATGTGATCATTCTTGTGCATTTGCCGGGACATTAGGTATCTAGGTTACCAAAAAAATTGTAACAAGCACTGGAGTTGCAAACGCTTCCATTACCTTTCATGTTTTGATCTGTCATATGATTTCTTTTGGCAGGTGTGCGATAACTGTGATCCGTACAGCGAAGACAAGAAGCACCCTCCGGAATTCGCCATCGACGGTGCCGAGACCTGGTGGCAGAGCCCCCCGTTGTCCCGGGGGATGAGCTACAACGAAGTGAATCTCACAATAGACCTCGGCCAGGTAAGTCTCTCCTTTTGATTTACACTTCCTTTACGCTTATGCTCTTGTCCTTTATTTTGAGAAAGAATTAAAGTTCTCGATTTAATTCAGTAATTTTTGCACGCTATAAAAAGGAGCTTTGCAATTCCCTCTTTCAAAAGAATTGAATCAATGGTATTTTTGTCGCCTGTTCGCAAATAATTAGTTGCTACGTAGTTTCTTATCTGAGGATGATAGAAAACGGATAGAATTCATTGCGTGAATCGCGTCATGTTATTTCAGTAGTTGAGAACATTAAGACTGTCTTGCGTATGGGGACGACTGTTTAACATATTCATGTTTGAGAACTTAATTTAATTTTACTTTTTAATTGCACATTTTTTTGGGTTCAGAAAAAGAATACTTTCAAAAATAATTCATTTTCGACTCGTGGGGTGTATGAAACGTCTTCTGTCGGACGTCATCGCCTAGTCCGAGGTCAAACTCTAGGGGAAAAGACTGATAATGAATGAAAAGATATTTATGTCTCATCACAGGTCGACCTCAGAAATTTCTTTCTGGCTTCTACGTTCCAATGTATCACAAAAATTTATTTTTCTGAACCTCTACTTCAAAATTATATTGAAGAAAAGGGAGTGCAGTATTTTTGTTTTTATCCCGAATTCTTGCAAAATTATATGTGATAATTTTTCGACTTAATAAAACAGGTTTGTACATATGTGTTTTGCCCATATTTCTTTTGCCATTTTTTATTTTTGCACATATTTGTCGGCTATTCGTTAATTTTAACTTGATGTATTAATTAATATCCTTTAAATGGCGGTTCAGCATTATCGTGAATGTCTCACAATTTTTCAATATCATGTAAAAACCTATTGATTTCCGTGTTCGGTAGTGAAGCGTACGTGCAGATGAGGATTAGGCCTTCATGCTCTCCCCTTTCATGGGCAGGTGACAGTGGTGGTTGCCTATTGCTGTCCATTGCATAGAAGGAATGGGTAATTATAACATGTGAATTATGATTTGTGATGGTATGAGAAACACCCATGCGCTGAACTTCAGCCAATATCCTTCAACTCTGTATGCTTGGAAGTGCGCTACCGAGGCAGGCGGACATACATAATTGGCATGAATATTGCTTGATAACGATGTCGCAACGGTAATATTCAATTGTGTTGGTATTGAAAGTTTATGGCAACTGTCCTAAATCGCTTCCCCCATCCTAAGTTTCATTGCCGCTTTAATTCTGGATTTCCTAAACTGAGCATTTTTATTTAATATTATTGTTATTATAGCTAGTTTATTATGCATTAAATCATTATATTATTTGTTCTTTGTGGAGTCATGTTACATCGATAATATATTTACGAATAATATAAATTTGAGTTATAACAAATAAAAAGGAAATTCTTTATATTTATATGCGTTTCATACTTTATACTTTGCATGTTATATTAAGTTGTAAAATAGATTCACAGGAGATAACCTATGAAATTAATTCGAGAAATTTCGTACAATATACAGTCATTCTAAGACCTTGCGAGTAATGAGTAAAAGGCAAGCAAAAGATAATCTGTTTCTCCATTCCTGAAAAAACGTAGCGAGGTAATGGGTGGTACCTCGAAGAGTCTCAGCGTGTGAAGACGGCCGTGTCTTCGCCGTGGGCCCGGGCGAAGCGTGGCGGGGTGGGGCGGCGCGAGGGGCCTCGCCTAGCGCCGTAGGGCGCTCCGCATTGTCCGCGCCGGGGGACACGCAGCCCGAACACACTTGACTGGGCCGGGCCGTGTCGCCTGCGTGCGCCTTTTGTCCGCTCGCGGACGGTCACCGCTTTCTTCGCTTTGCCGCCCACGCACCGCTCGCGAAAAGCGGAGGCGAAACGGACTCGCGAGGACCGTAAGGAGCGAACGTTTGGAAATTCCTTTGTCCTGTGTGTGGGATATTTGCTCTTTCTTCCATTTCCTCCCTCCCACACACGAGTTTATTCGCTGGGAGGAAGGGATGTAGGGTGTCGAAATGTGTGCGCACGCGCCATAGTAAGTCTTGACATTTCTGACTGAAAGGGAGGGGGAATCTTAGCCTTTTTAACAATACGCTAATCTTAAAAAAGACCTTGTATTATCTATTTAGCATTTTTGGGGCGGATCCGGCTTCTGCCAGTTAGTCTTGGGTCCTGTTTTTATTTATTCTCCACGCCTGGGAGTAAGGGAGACATGTGGCGAGCGTGAAGTATTCTCGTCACTGTAACTTTATAGAGTACTTGGCCTGCCGGAGCTTTTCTTTCGTCAAGCAGCTATAGAAACTACGACGCTTAAAATTACAGCTTTTTTCCCCGACCGGGAGTCGATTCCGGGATTGCTCCACGGAAAGTTAGCTGTCCATCAGTCATTCGAGGGGCATAACTAATATACACTGTAATATTTTTGTACCAAGTATTAAAGTTAGTAGTAGTAGTTGTTGATGTAATGCCATTTGTATAGGTAAAAAAATTTAAAGATTTTATTCTCGATTCTAGGAAGTCAAAACGTTTTTGACTTGCTGGAATCGAAAATAAAACTTCAACATTCACATTTTTTAGAATTCCTAAGGACACACATATATTCATCCAATTACATAATACTATTTGTACTTTTACTTTCCCGTATACGTACGTACACACGGAGTGATACACGTAGTGTAGGGAAAGTTATGTAATGCTGCGCGAAAAATGGCGAATTTTCGACGGAAAAAAATTCATTGCCGGGACCTGATAACGAAAAAGCGGATAAAACCAGTTGCTAAATTAAGGGAAAAAAATCCCCTAACACGTGGTGTAGCTAGAAAGCCTCTTTTGTAGGTCCTTGATACCGAAAAACCAATTGAAAACAAAACGTCCGTCTGTCTGTCCGTCCGTCTGTGAACACTGCTAGCGCGTAAACCATACGTACAATTTCTTCCAATATGGATATTCCCCGACCGATCTGAGCTTTGAGATTTTGAAAAAAATATGCCGTAAAATTTGGGGGTACTTTACATGAAGCCCCCAGACATTTTCAAAATTTTCTCAAAAACGTCTCCAAGTGTTTTCTTTAAATTTCTTGTAAGAATAGAGTAAAATACACTTATTAAGGTGGCATAGGTCCTATTTTCACGGATAACTCTGAATTTTCGAAAATTGCAAAAATTTAAAATTTTTTCGGCGTCTTTCTGGAACTACAAAATTGAAGATAGGGATTTTTTCTTCAAATAAAATTTATTGTACAAGGTGAGTTCTTTCATTAAGGTCTAGTGCATTTTTTGAAAATTATAATAGTTTTCGCACAATATTGCGTGCAATATGTGCAATTTAAAAAAATTACAAAAACAAGATTTTCTCAAAAACGGTTCCAATTTTTTCTTTAAACTTTCAGTAGGTATAGTGCCTAGTGTATTTTATGAGATGACAAAACGCCATGTTGCTCTATTCTTTTGTTTTTTCATAAATTTGAAAAATGTAATTTTTTTGACTTGTCTCTCACGTCGTTAGTATTTACATTAGCGGCGAATTTTTCACATTATTATGTTTACGAGTACATGTGCTTTAAATAATGTCAAGTAACGTTTCTCAAAAACACAACCGTTTTCTGTGAAAAGTAGCTCAAAATTGCGCATTTTCAGAAACGCTCAAACGCCATTTTCTCATAAATGACTAGAGAAATTTTTCTTCAAACTTTTCGATCGGATAGTGCTAAATGCACTCTTTGATTTGACGTAAGGTTTATTTTGAGGTATTTTTTTGCTTTTTCAAAAATTACACAAATGTAATTTTTTTGAAAGATCTCTCACATCTTTAATATGCACATTACCAGCAATTTGCAAACATTATAATATTTGTGAGTGTATGTGCTTCAAATGACTTCAAATGAAGTATTTTGAAAACTCAAAAATTTTCTGTGAAAACGAGCTTTAAATTTTGCATTTTTATTAGCGCTAAAACGCCATTTTTTTAAAACGGCACAAAATTTTTAAGAGAAAATTGGCCTTTAGGACTAGGTTTTTGTGCTAGCCGAGACCGAAAGAAATAGAAAACTAATATGGGAATGTCTGTGCAATTTTGTAGCACCACTAGTTTCATACTGGAATTTCACCGCATGGCATCGTCTAGTTTAAAAGCGTCAGTGACAGTAGTGTGGCGACGAGGCGCCGATATTCATGAAGCGATAACTATGTCTACCAGGTGGATGCTTAAGTTTTTGTCGGTTTTTCTGGTAATTTTCAAGGGAAAATCATTTTTTATGCTTTCAAAATATTGGCCATCGGCTTCTACACACTTCGCCCTTTTTTCAGGTAAGTTATGAATACCTTGCCAGAAAAACTGTCTTTTCCGGCAAAATATTCGTCGAGCTCCAACTTCCTCGAAATTGCTGAAGTGCTTCTCCGGGAGCGCGTGCCCCATTGATCGGGGGAGTACATCGGGTGAGAAAGGATGTCCCATCCAAGCGATTTCAGGGTGTCTCTCACTGGTTTTGCTGTGTGAGACGGCGCATTGTCATGCAATTGCCGTTCGTTTATTGTCGTCCAATTGCTGTTCAGTTTAAGGTGGGTGATCATCCAGTAACGCCTGCAATTCCTCGTCTTCACACTTTTTGTGGTCTACCAGATTGAGCACTGTATTTCACATTGAAATCACCCCGCATAAATTGCCGAAACCATGTCTCACATGTTCTAATCGATGGAGCGTGTTCACTATATGTTACTACCAGCAAATGATGACTTGATTAAATAAGAAAAGCAGTGCTAGCCGCAAATGTTCTTTTTCAGGCACAAATGTCGACATGATCACTGAACGTTACACCAGAGACGCTAGTGTTTGGCGGACTGAACTTGTGTGTGTTGGTAGGTTAATGTTACTCGAACTGACGTAGTGTCAAATCCTTACGCTGCGTACTTGCTGGGGCCATCTCTTAGAAACTCCGGTAAAAACTTATACATACACCTGGTATGTTTTCAAAATATCGATGTTTTATAAAACATATTCAAAACTTTAAATTTCAAAACTTTAAATCAGAAAAAGCGAGAATGTAAAAATAAATTTCTGGCATAGAATTCATTGTATAAGGTGTGAGTTGTGTTCACCCATATATATTTGTAACATATAATAGTTATTATTAAACACTAAGGCATTGTAATATTATAGAAATATATAAAATTATAAGTTTACATTACTGCGAACAAACCACAGCCGTCATTGTCACCTTATCAGTGCGGGGTACGACAATGAGTTACAACAACCGACAACGTCCGCTCGTTTTCATATTTTACACAATTAAAAGACGCAATTTAAAATGAAATAACAAAAATATAATATAAATAATAATAATAATAAAATAAGAAATAATTCTCTGAAATTACGATCAGGAAGCGAAGGATTTTCAGAGCGCGCAACTACTTTTGATGCTCAATATCTCCGCAAATACTCATAATTTCGAAAAATTCAACATGACTTTATTTGAAGATCTGTTTTTGATGATCACATTTCATTGAGAAAAAATGTATTTTCATAATTGTAGTTATAGGAAGGTGCCGAATTTTTTCAGATTTTTATTTTTTCGCAAAATCAGGCATTTCAATGAACATGGGACCTGCACCATTTTCTTAAGCGTCCTTTATGCTATGTAAGGTCTCAATTTAATAAAAAAATATTGCGCGACTTAAGAAAAAATGTTTCAAGAAAAATATACCTATGTTTGACACAAAATTTCGCAAAAAATACTCATATTTTTTAAAAATTGAACGTGACCTTATTTGAAGATCTGTTTTGGATGAACACATTTCATTAAGAAAAAAATGTGTCAATATTTGTAGTTGTACGAAGACGCCGACAAAATTTATTTTTCTTCAATTTTCGACAAATCAGGGTTTTCAACCAACATGAGATCTGCGTCATTCTCTTAAACACCCTTTAGACTATCCAACAACAAAATTTCATCAAACTTGTTGGGGCCATTTTTTTGAAAATTTTGAAAATGTTCCAGAGGTTTTATGTAAAGTTTCCCCCAAAATTAAAATGTCGGTTTCAAATTTAAGTGGTCACGACATTAGCCAGATCGATCGAGGAATATCAATTTTGGATACAATTGGCTGAACGGTTTAGCCGCTAGCGTTGTTCATAGACAGACGGACGGACAAAGGTTTTTCCATAAATAGATTTTTCGGTATTAAGAAGCCATAAAACACGGATTCTGGCTGCACCACGTATTGAGTATTCATTTCTTAAAATTTATCAACAGGATGTATCCACTTTTTCGTTACCAGAGCCCTGTAATAGAGTTTTTCTGCCGAAAATTCGCCGTTTTTCGCGCAGTATTACATAACTTTCTCTTCTTAAGAAATTCCTTCTTAAGCACGAGAAAGTAAAAAGGGACTGAAGGTAAAAAACTAGAGGCGCTGCATCAGCCCATGTTTTCTCACATTATTTCTAACGTTTGCATTTTTCGAAAATTCTGAGAGCTCAACGAAAATCAGACATGCATCATTTACTCTATACGAGAAAAAAATTAAAGAAAATATTTGGATCGGTTTTTGAGAAACCAATCTCGGGGTGGCATCGCGAAGAATGAGAAGGCCATCTGTTTGGGATGTAGGCTCCAAGTGCTATGGCTAGGTACGACAAATGTATTTAGTTAAACTTAGGACGTCGCATTGAAGTTTACTAGACTTGAAGTTTATGACGATGATGATAATGGTGATGTTTATGATATCGGCGTATAATAGGTCCGAAATAGTCCTTGGATATAATTGGCGTAGATCCTAAATGTAGAATGGTCATCGCCTTAGATTCCAAGTATACATTCTTGTGACGACTCAACAATCGTACTTGTGTTGCTTGAGGCGCATAAGTGGTCTGCTCTTACACATACACACACACACACACACACACATACACACACATACATACACACATACATACATTCACTTAACTACTGACGAGAACTAAGGGTTTTTCCCAGCTTGGTTGATGCCCCGCTGAAGGAGGTACCTGGACGGGGAAATCCGCCACATGCCGACTTGTGGGTCGGCACCAGAACTTATGATCCAGGGGAAAAGAAAGAGCGCCATCTCCCGAGATATTAGCATTCACTTCATTAACGTAACTAACGATCATAGTGGTTGACCTGCCCGGAAGCATCAATCAGTCAATTCAGCTGTTCGACTCATAAAATTTATATTTATAACCATCCAGAGAGGAAAGTATTATTGCGGTCTACTCGATTTCAATGTGAGGAAGGCGGTCGTAAAAATATATGAATTGCAGGGTTGACGCCATATACATGAGAGCCGTGGGAGAGAGCATAGCCCAATTGGCAAGATGCCAAAACTTTAGCACTCGGAGATACGTTTATCGATTAATAAATAAAGCGGCGAATTTCTTCATTATAGATTTACATTAATCGTGAATGGTGTTACTGACATAAATAACGAAACATGAATAGCCATTCATATTCTTCACTTTGTACTTTTTTGCATACTATCTACGTGGTACAGAAAATGTTATGTAATCCTGAGGCAAAAAAAACGCGATTTTTCTACAGCAAGACTCGTATTGTGGGGACTTGATGTCGAAAGAGTAGAAAAATATTGTTCCTCTTGAAGAACATTATTGTCTTTAACATGTTGTGTAGTTAGAATCCACGTGTTGTGTGTCCTTGATACCGAAATCTTGGTTTGCGGCAACACGCCGTTTGCCCGTCCATCTGCCCGTTCGTTTGGGCATGGTCAACGCTAGCACGTAATCAGTTCAGACGATTTTCTCGAAAATTTATATTCCTCAATCGATCTAATCGAACCCGAGGCCTTGCGAATTTGAAATTAATATTTTGAATTTTGGGAATACTTCCCATGAAGCCTTAACATTTTTAAACGTTTCGCAAACCAAATCCAAAGTTTTGCATGTTTCCCTCGGATTGAGCGAAGGATGCTTAAAAAAGGAACATTCCTAATTTTTGTTGAACTCTCTGAATTTTCGAAAATTTCGAACGTTACCAATATTGTGAGGACTTGTGTGCTCTTGTAACATAGCTTGTTTCAATGAACAAGCTGCCATAAATTATGTTAGATAAGAATGTCGGATCATGGGTAAAACTGCTTCTGTATTTACACGATCAACTATAGTTACATAATGCCCAGATCATTTCGACTCTTTTGGCATGCAGTGTGAACGAACTTTTTCATAAATTTTGTTCAATTTCATTTCGAGGAAGACAATGTAAGCAGTGGGAATGAAACAAATGCAAGTAGTTAATCTAGTTGAAATGTGTGCATGTGTGACTGAGAAGAGAATTCCATTTCCTGTGTTATCAGGAACGGATATTACGACACATTCTGAAAACACATTCATAGACAGTGATTCCGCGTCTATTTTCTGGCAACGTACTGTTGAGAAATGTTACTAAAAATGTAACATTTTAAAGAAACCAGTTGCTTCCTTTTAGCGGATGTGTATAGCGGTAACTCAAGAGGTACATGCTATAATAACTAAACCCTCACCGCAGTTCATCACAAGACAAATACAGCTAAGGAGTCTTCTTCATCATATTATTACAGATAACATGTATGGAAAGTCACTTGCCTACTAAAGGGTTAAAAATGGCAGCAAATGTCTCTGCATTTCAAATTCTGCAATACATGTTTATTGTGAAATGTTCAAACATTTTCTGAAAATGTTCTTAATCTTAAACGGAAATTTTTTCTCTGCGCTAAACAAGGACGTGTTCACCTTATTGTTGTGCAGTGCGATCGCAGCGCCCGGTAGGTGCGATAGGTATTTTTTAACTGTCTAGTATTCCATCAAATTATCAATTCTATAATACTTGTCTATTACGCAGTATCACTGTCATTGTACGGTGAACGTTTGATTGTCCAGGAACCATGAGTCTGTTATCCTTTCGATGGACAGGAAACTAATAAAAATATGAAGAAGTTTTGAAAAACTTTACGCAAAATAATCCTATTGGTACCCCTATTTGATACAGACGCTCTTTTTCTTGTTTTGTATGTTGGAAGATATCAAAGTTATATCCAATTGCCCCAGATCACTTATGTTTGCAGTTAGATAATACATTCAGGTCACTACAGAAGGGTCATAAGTATGACCTTGTTTTTATTGATGCCAATTGACAATGAACTTCCTGTAACTGTAAGCTCACGGAAGCGCGTTATATGCCGCTAAACCATGAACTAAAGTTTTGTTGTTGTTTTATTGTTTTTGTTGTTAAATTTCATCAATACGAAATTTCAAATTAGGAGAGGGAGCTCTTGTCGGTCCATTAAATTATTGATTATTCGTCTAGAAGTAATATTGAAAATGATTACTTAAAGCGTAAACTATTGGAAATACTGAGGAGTCGGTAATGCTTATCTCAGTGTTAACCCACAGTCGCACGGTTAATAATATTGTCTTCATCGATTGTGATAATACATCATCGGCATTGATGACTCAGTATACTGTCAAAAGCAAAATGGTCTTGTCAACTCATGTGATCGTGCCACTCAGCTCCGCGAATCTTGGATCTTGAAATTTGACATTTTATCTATCAGAACACGTGACAAAATTTTTCTTAATTTAAAATCTATTTGTTTGCATGAAAACACGGTGTTCTTTGTACTAGGACGTAATAGATCTTACCAACCCTTTTTTTTATTTCCTTTCAAGGTGGTAAGTACTTCTATCACGCGACACTTCTATCACGTTACACTCTGTATTATTCCTTGAATTTGGGTACAATAGATCTTTTTAAGGAGTTATTACGCATACGTTATAAATTATTTCGTTTTGTTTTTCACAAAGGCTTCGTTCGTAGAGTTCGTCTGGACTGCTGATGATCTATGTAGAACCAACTACTTATCGTTTTTCTTATTTATAAATTATTTTCCTATTTTATATTTGTATCTTACTAGTGGAGTTCAATACCTAAGATAGTTCAGTAGCTAAGCAATAAATAAGCGTGCTAAGTAAAAAGATGTTCTTTAACATTGTACTACTACAGTTCGCGTCACGAAATTGAAAGCTTTAAGGTCGCGCCAAGTGAGTGCGGTGTTGCCTGTCAAGCCAATTGTCCCTTTCTTTTCTTACACAATACTGTTAAATATAATAAAAAAGATCTCTGGAAATCAATTTATTTCGGACCGTGGTCTGCGCGCGATCTTTCCTTTCTTATCCTTGGCCCTTCCTCCCCCCTCTCTCTCTCTCACACACACACATCTTACACTTAACATGCACACTACCAGACACCGAGACTAGTCGGGAACATATAGCTATTCCCAGCTGGATCGGTGCCCCGCTGGTGGAGGTATCAGGAGGTGGAATCAATACAGCAGACCTGTAGGTCGCCATCGGTCCTCACGTTCTAACCAGAGAGAAATATCGCACCTTCTGGGATTTGACATGTAGTATAGTTACGAAACTAATGACCATAGCAGTTGAAACAAAATAATCAATCTGTCGTTACGTTCCGGATCAGTGAAAGATATACAAGTGAATACGAAACATTTCTTCAAAAAAATAACACCAAGACTCATTACGTCCTTCACAGACTCACAAAACAGATGGCGAGTCTTGCGAGTGAGATATCTCACAATGCGACGTGCTTGCGTGTCTTGTAAGAGTCTAAAAATATCTCTCGAGACCTACTAAGGTCGTGGGAGCAAGAAACGTTCAACAGTTGGTGGAGATGTCATGTGTCTGAGATTTCGTATATGGTTCAAACCGCCAAGCTTCGTGTGCCGTTTATGGAAATACTTATTACTGGCTTCGTACCATTATCACATTGTAGTAAATAATAATAATAATTATAATTATTATTATTAATTATATTATTATATAATTGTATTATTATTATATACTGCCGCCCCGTGGCGCAGACGGTTGCAGCAGCCGTCATCTGCGCCGAGGGGGCTGCAGGTTCCAGTCCTGTGTAGGCATGGTCGTATTTCTGATTGTCCCTTCGCCCCACACTATCACCTCATAATTCACACTTCAAAGCTTTGTCATAACGAGGAATACATCTGAAAACGCTGATCCTAAAAATTACACTCGTTAATCGTGTAGCGTGGTCAGAAATGGCCGATACTTCAATAATAATAATGATAATAATAATAATAAGAAGAAGAAGAAGAGGAAGAAGAAGCTAGGATAAATGCCGCATTTGCTAGGAACAAGTAGAAACCATTGATCATATCGTCTCAGCTTGTGCAATTCTAGCAAAGACCGAATACTTAAAGACACGACAGGGTGTGTAGCTACCGCCATTGGCAGATCTGTACCGCCCTCGAAGTTCCAAACACATGTCCTAAGTGGTACGAACACTCACCATACAGGTGGCATCGGTTGGACGGTATGCAATATTGTGTGACCAACAAATTCAAACGAATCGCACGGTAGCAGCAAACAAACCGGATAATGTAATCCTGGATTTGGAGAAAAAATTGTATCTACTTGTAGATGTTGCTGTGCCTGGTAATCAAAATGTCGTACTCAAAGAGGCAGAGAAACGTCTTAAATACAAGAGTTGGAAATTGAGGTCAGCCGAATGTGGGGCGTAAAAGCACAGGTCATCCCGATAGTTATCGGAGCTCTGGGATTTGTTCCGCAAAATGTGTTTAAGTACTTGGCTAAACTTCCAGGTCATTCAAAAGACAGGGAAGTGCTGAAAATTGCTTTATTTGGAACAGCTAAAATTTACATGCGCTACATTTTGCGCAAAGTATTGTAGAGGCACCGACAGTCCCTAGATCTGCTCCTTAGGCAGCTGGTTGCAACCTGGAGTAGATTTTATATTCAGCCAACTCATAACGTCTTTAGTCGTGATATAGAGGAATAATAATAATAATAATAATAATAATAATAATAATAATAATAATAATAATTTAAATTGTCTTTAATTGTGGCGTGTGTCTGTGCCGAAACGTTGATCTTCTATAATTCAGTACAGGAACAATGTATCTTTGACACTTTTCGATGGGAAAATGGAATGAGGAAATGGGATTGTGCTAGGTTAATGATTAATTTGGATTGTACTGCTTCGGCATTCGTCTCGTAAAGACAGACAATTCAAAAGAAAATAGCTTCTAGGCAGAGGAACAAAATTATCGCCCCTGCAAATAGTCGTAGTACAAAAAACGAAAGTACGTTGGGACTTGCAGCAAACTGCCCGCCGGCAAAATATAGTATGTACTCCTTGATGCAAAACTCTGCTTACGCGCACGGTGAGGAAGACATTGATAGACAATGTTGTGTGGACAGAACGTAATATAATTAAAATTTAGTGGCTCTGTTCTGGAGCTTATATAATGTTGGATCTGCTTATGACGGTGATATTTATTCCAGTATCTGACGTTAAGCACCCACGAAACGTCAAATGCTCGGTAAAGTCTAGCTTATGATTCAGTAATTCACTAGTTTACATACCTTTGCATGTGAGATATTTCACTCTATTACACAGATGCCCCAGTTTTCTATTTAACAAGTTTACATGTCTCAGTTTTCTCTCTCAACACTATTAACATATAAAGTGCTTGTCACGTATCTACTGACGGCTTTATTTAGTAGTTTTATCGGTAAATTCTTTTGTACTACTTCTACGTCTCCTCTGTTCTTCTACGTCTACTCTATTCTTTTTTGCTTCCTTTGACCAGATGTTACCAAGCTCTTTTTTAAATCTTCACCCCATTTACTACACATACGATCTGCACTCGTATGTTTCTCTTTACTATGACACATTACATTAAGCAAATCGAAGCCAGTGCATCGCAAAAATTACTACTAATTCAGTTACTTTTCTCTACGAAACCGATACCAATGATTTGATACACTTAAGGCGGCTCCACGCAGTCTTATTTGTCGAACAGGGAGCAACCGCTGGCCGAATCCCCAGTAGAGTTGCTTGCTATTTGCCGAGTGACGAACATTCGGCGCTCGCCCTATCCTCCTACCCTGTTGGTCTTTTGGACACATCAAAGGAAGCGAACGTTTGCCGAACTCAGCAGCTGGTCGGGATTGGGCGAGCAGTAGCTCGCTGCTCGGCAGATGCCGAGTGTGTGGAGTCGCCTTTACCAGACACGTGTTTCACAAAAGACGTCAGGAGCGGCAACGTGAACATCTGTGTGTTTGTCGTAAAGGATTGATTGATTCCGGGCACGCCAACCGCTATGGTCATTAGTTCCGTTAGTGTAGTCAATGTATTTATGCCGGGAAGTGGCCGTGTTCCTCCCTCGCTGTGTGGTGCCTTCTGGTGCCGACCACAGCAGTGCTGACTAGCGGGGAATTTCCCTCCTTCAGGTATCTCCCCAGCAAGGCACCGCCACAGCCGTTCTAAGCATTCTCCGAACATATGTGATAGAGTATTGCATAAAAGTGTATGTGTATGTTATGGGAGAGGATAAGACAAGGAAGAAAAGAAATGGGCCGTGACCCGTGTGTGAGGGTACTGCTCCGGCATTCGCCTGGTTTTTATCGGTGAAATCACAGAAAACGTCTACCGTTCAGCGCAGTCGGCCGCTACAATTCTCCTCGCAGTCGACCGCTAGAAAGATTGCTTGTCTCTGTTTTTATTTTCTCATCTACTACGTTCAAGTACTTACGTAGTAACGATAAACTAGGTAACATTTTCACACTGTAAAAATTTACAATGATAGCAAATTTTTTGTTAATGAAATTTGTTCTAGACAAGTAGTGCTACAACAACACACACATTCTCGTATTATTTGCAACGGTTCTCCAACATTATACTAGTACATGAAGCTGAAAAAGTGCTTCTAACACGTGAATTTCTTCTTTCTGCGCCAAGAGTCAAACTCAGGTCCATCGTGTTAATTCGCCGTGGGCTCCCCATGCAGTCGCCCCGTCGCACAGTGTGTAATTTTGGCCATCTACGGGGCAGAAAGTCAAATTTTCAACTTGACCAGAACGTGTAATTTGTTATTTATTTCAGTAGAAGGATGTTCAGACCACATGGCAACGGTATAGATTTCACTAGAAATTCTCCGAGGTACAGGAAATGCTTATCTGAACATGTATCAACTCGTCCGTGGCGGCACCGCTTGGATTCAATCATTTCAGTGCAGCGTTTTCGCTTGTCCTGTGAGTGTGTCTGATGATATTCAAAGTCCCAGCTATTTCAAAAATTCAATCTGTATAGTTTTTTCTTTCCATTGGTACCTTTGGTTTTTGAAATCCATTTTCCAACAACTTGTAAGGACCTCTTGAAAAGTGCGTACTCTTAATCTTACAGGAAACACAATTCCAAAAATTTATCGAGGGTTTTAGTTTAGAGAACCCTGGAGAACCACTTTGGGACCAAATTGGTATTCAAGCAGGTACTTTTGGGAAGCCAAACATTGAAAAAAATGTTGCGAATTGTTGCGAATGTATTAATTTTTCCATTATTTACAGAATGTTGCATTCGTTTTTCCGGAGGTCACTCTTCGAAATATGGGTTACAAAACATAAAAATGCAAAGACAGATGCTTTATTCGCACATATTTTGCAAGAAATGAAAAATGTAACAAATTCGGAGAGTGCTTTACAGTGTGTAAAAACACAAAGTAAAGAAATTTTGCCAAACACTTAGTATTACGTAGGAGAAAATAGGGAGGCATAAAGGACGTTTTATTCGTTTCAATTCTTCTTGTCTCGATGAGGAAATAATATTTGAAAATATTTCCGACAATGCCCACATTTCCAGAATTAGCAGAAACTTCCCGTACTGTAATTGGCCGGCCATTTTGATAATTGTGCTCCGATAACTAAGAGGCAGAAAGTTAAACACCACCTACATTCAAGCAGCGAAGTGCTAAGAATGGCCATAGGCATGTAGTTCAGGAAAGAAAGGAAAAGAGATTCGGCAGCAATAGTAACAATTATCCACTGCATCACCAAATCGAGAAACTGTTATTAAGAAGGCTCGATGGTTCTTGTTTCAGAAATCAGAGCTATAACCGAACAGGCGCTGACGTGAATGGTGCATGTCTATATGTCTAGTCGCCAGTATCAACTTCTACGTCAGCAAGCAAAAATATTAAATTGTAAATTTTGCCCACATTATAAAGTGAAAGAATCCAAAACGCTATACACAAGCTGCTGTGATTACACAAATCTCAGCAGAAATACCTGTGCAGTCACTTATTGACCAAACAATTCATCGATTACGTCAAACCCGAGAGGTGTTTGAGAAATTGCGATTGACAAAAAATGTAATATTAGCATTATCATGAAATGGGGCTGTGATGGTATGGGACAGAATCGATACAAAAAGAGGTTTCCTCAGCAACATTTCAGTGACGAAAGTTTTTTTTGGTATTTCTGTTCCTTTGGATATGCACTGCGATTCGGACAATTCAAAATACGTTATTTGGAAAAATCCTTTCCCTCTTCCACTAAATTCTGCAGATTAATAAAATTTGTGTTTTCAAAAGACCTCCAGAATCGATACTATTATACAATATGCTGAACAGATTTCATATTACGTCTGATCCATGTACAGCTAGTTTACGGGTTCCTCCAAAACACAGAAAGAATAATATTAATGAATAGGTTTTGATTTTCTACAAATTGATCAATCACCAGCAGACACAGATAATCAAGGTGATTCTTCTGATACCATCAGTGATTCTGAATAAGTTCATTATTTTCATGTGTACGGTTCGTGTTTCAGCACATGTTTCTTGTATACTTGTCTCGTATTTTCGTATATATTGTCTAATGTATGATTTTATGATTTCATTTTTTATGGTAAAAATTGCAATACTGTGTCAAATCTATGTGTATATATATAGTGTATAAATATATATATATAACTATATATAAATATATATATATATACATACATTATTTCTCTATTGTTTGTTCTGTAAAATCAACGTACAATTTTATTCTATTTTAACGTATTTCAAATACTTAAAATGTTGTTCTAGCTAGTTGTATTGTATAAAATTTGTAATATTTTAGCTTTTTGAATAATTTAGTAAATTATAAACTGATTTAATCGTGTTCAATTCTTTAATTTTTGCTATTAGACTTTCTGCCCCGTAGATGGCCAAAATTACACACTGTGCGTCGCAGTCATTTGGATCGAAGCTTAAAAATCTATTTGTCTCTCTCATTATTGTCAACATGTGATAGGCGTGACGGAACAGATGACAGACGGGAGGACACAAATACGTCTTGCTGTCAATCGATTTTTCAGTATTTCGTATATTACCGCAACATTACAATACTCTTTTTTTACTACGAAAGTACGTGGTAAGTGAGACTCTACAAAAATCTGTCTTCAATATCGTCGTTCTAGGAAGACGCCGAAAATAAATTAACTTTTGCAACTTACGAATATTCAGGTGTTCAACAAAATTAGGTACTTCACCAGTTTTATAACTGCACTGTGCTTTATTCGAGAAAAAATTAGAGAAAATTGTTTTAATTGCTTTTTATTTCAGGCAAAAATAACGGGGGAAAACTCGTATTTTCAAAAGTAGTTCTAATTTCGTTTAAATTGCAATTTTTCGATTACCAAAAACGTGACCCGCGCCTTTTTTATGAGTGTGCCGTTTTTAGTTCCAGAATAAATTAAAGAAGAAATTTGAAGCAGTTTTTGAGAAAATCTTGTTTGTGAAGATGCTTATATTTCACGAAAAAAGTACGCGAAAACTACTCAAATTTTTGGAAAATTGTACATAACCCTATTTAAAGAGCAGACTTTGAAGAATCGGTTTCATTAATTAACAAATCTGTCATTAATTTTGTAGCTGGAAAGGGTTTGCACGTTTTCAGATTTCGAAAATTCAAAGTTCAATGAAAATTGGATATGTGCCATTTTTATAAGCGTACCGCTCTATCATCGAAAGAAATGTATTCTAAAAATTTAGAATCATTTTCGAGAACATTTTGAAAATGATGAGTTTCTATGTAAAATTTCCCCCCAAAATCAAAGTATCCGTTTCAAATTCCCAGGGTCTCGAGTTTAGACAGATCGACCGGGATTGTTTTAAAAATGGTCTGAACGGGTTAGGCGCTAGTGTTGTCCAAAGACAGATGGAGGGATGGACAGTGAGACGTTTTGTCGTAAACCAACTTTTTGGTACCAATAACCCGCAAAATGTGGAATCTGTCTACATAATGTGATAGAAGAATTAATTAACGACATGTAGAAGCAAGAAAGATCCACTGAGTGACGTCATTGGGCGTCTGCAGGATTCGGTTGATCACGTGACTCGCAACTCTGGAGAGATAAAACTTGTCTCTTATCCCGAATGTGCGTGATCTTTAATGCTCTCTCTCTCTTAATTCTCAGGCCGCTGAGATCGCAGCTTCATGAACTTCTGAAATTCATTGCAAATTCTGAATGACGTAATGATATTACATTGGTAAGCTTTTTTTTTTTAGAAAAAAAGCATATTTCCTTTTGTATGGAAAACGGTTTCCTTGATGGGTGTCTACCAAGTCACAAGAAACTGCATTCCTTTCAGAAGGATGCTTGAATGGATACTTAAATAGATACGTAAATGCTTTCAGAAACACACATCGTTCTCTTCTAAGAATGTTGCGTATGCCCACACACGTTGATGGACTCATGTCTTCCCATAAAGTCAGCACAATTTCATATTTGTCACGTAAATAGATAGATTAAAATGTTCCAAAATGTACAGATGGCCTTCATTGATCTCGGCAATTAACATTCCATTTGGAAAATTTGGTACGGTTTCTCTTGTACTTCCCTTGCAACTCTTTGAAACATATTGCAATTCAAATACTGAATGGACTTGTAGTGGTAGACAAATTCCTAAGGAAATTCTTCGTGATCATTTTCCATTCTACAATACACTGTTCATCAGTAATTCAATGTCTTTAATGTAGTCAACAATATGCTTGAGTAATTTAATGGATTTTGGTAATGGAACGACAATCAAACTCTTTTTCCAATCCCCATCCATGGTAGGGTATTTTGGCTTAATGACCTTAGAATTAAATGTGTATTTTCCACCTTGTCGGTTTGCTCTATCAGGCCGAAACAGTAAACAGTAAAAGCTATCTCAGGATAGCTTGCACTCGAAGACAAGAAATACATGACAAACCGAATGGTCTAACACAGTGTCGATTTCATGGTTACAACAAATGTATTCATTAAAAATGAGCATTATTCTTTCAGGAGATTTTAAATGTATTTATTTCTTTCCATTTTGGCGTACATTTATGTTTCGAACAATTAGTTATGTAAGAGGTTTTCTTATTGTGCGCAATAAGTAGTACTACTTTTGCTTTCATTATTACGGATGACGTGTCACTGACATTTCCGACTAGAAATGGTTTTGATGACTTAGTTGGTGTCCTCGATGGCTTCAGTTTCATGTTCGTTTCTAAACGTTTATGGTGAATATACAACTTTTAATTTTATTCATGTTTTCGCCTGATGATGTGCCTACATTATAATTAATTGTCGATAAGTTTCTTCAAGTTTATGAACAAGTTTTCTAGTTTTCACTGATCCATTTGGCAAATGATGCTTCTGGTTTAATGTAGTGTATCTCTCGCTCACTCAAATGACATACCATAACACTTGTTTGTAATTAAAAGTAAATAAATTGTTTACCATTATCGCTTAAACTAGGGGAAAAGACACCTATACTAAATGTATTCAGTAATGATTTTGCCTGAAATTGGGAAGCATGAAATGCTTCAATACATTTCAAAATTATTTCTTGCCTTTACGTTTTTGCTGTGTCCGGTAGTCGGAGTCTGAAGACCTCCTCATTTAATTGGGCTCAGGTATCGGGAAACCTGCATTTAATGGGCGTCTCAGCATTTAATGGATTTGAGGAAGATATTAGTCTTTCCCAGTAATTTTTGTCGTAGGAATTGAAAGGTTGCCAAGTTTGCTTGACCCAATAGATCCTTCGAAACTCCATTCTGAAACGTGATAAATGAAATAATATTCAGGCATCAAACTTGCTGCTCCCACTATTATGGCATGGGGTGTATCTAAAAGTAATGGCTCAGTAGACAACGTAACACTGTAATTCGAAATACTCTGAAATTCAATGTGAACATTTTTCAGAGCATTTCCGAAATAATAAAATTTAATTCAGTGCCTGTCTGGGCATAAAACTTTCTTTTTTGCGAAAAATAACTTCGAATCACTTCATCAGAATCCATCACTATAAACAAAAATAGTATAAAAAACACAGTTACAATCCCAAAGTAGACCACCACACATACTACGATGCAATACATTGGTTGTTACGGTTATAGCGAAAGTATTGATGAGGCGTATGTATTAAGTATACTAACATGCGTATGTAATACGTTTTATTTGTTAATTTATTTCTTTTTTATTTTATTTCATATTTGAATATGTTAAGGGCTGATGATGACAGGAACGTCACCGAATGCCTTCAATCATTAATAAATACTTATTGACGAAATTTTTTTTTCATCTTTTACGGTGTAACAAAAAATTAAAAACAATGACGGTTCATTTAATGAGATCTGTTGAAAATGTGTTCATGAACCAATAAGCCCTTAATCAAAATAATGCATCTAAGTGTAACTCCTCTCTTTCTAGGACGGAAATTGCGCGAAAAAGTGAATGTCATTAGAAATAATGAAACATTAGATAAAAGTGTTTTACCGCTCATTTTCGAACGAATTTTCAAACGCGGAATTGTCGATGGAGTATGAGAGGATGGTTTGGTAGAACCTGAATATAAATAGCATTACTAATTAGCGTAATAACACAATCAAATATTTGCGTTTTTCAGTCGAAACTTTCCCATTGATTTTGGATATTTCTCGCGTTTCTCGATGTCTAACGAAACCTTAGACACCTCTCTAAAGAACGTAGACCGCATAGTTACTGCGTGCATTGGAAATAGGAATATAGATTGTAACACAACAGCTGACGCATGTTGCGCGCTGTGATTGTCGTTGAAAATATTAGCGGCGTCCGTTCCCTTTTGAATAATTCACCGTGGTGCCCGGTTTAACCACCATAACGAGAACGCGGCCGCCGTAAATTGGTCGGCCGATGGAGTGCGCGGGGGCGCAGTGGCGCGGTGTTTTTTATTCATTCCCCTGCACTGTACCCCCTGAGGAGGCGGCAATTTATTTACTTCATTGGGTATTCAGTGAGCTGCTGCCTTACGGCTTAAGCAGCTGGGGGGGGCTTTTCTTAATAATTAACTAAAACTAACTTAATTTTAGCTTAAATCTAATTTGTCAGTTATTGTAGAGAACTTTGGTATACCTAACTTGACCAAAATTATTATTCTTTTTCTTAATGCTCTTTCTTGCTACCTTTATATTTATATATATAATATAATTTATATCATTATATAAATTACATAACCATTCACTCACACTGCACTTCAACACAGTTCGACACGGAACTGACTTGACTTGAAGTGTCGCGCGTGGAGCGCGCGGTTGCGGGAGCGCGTTCGGCGGTCGTGCGGCGCGCGAGAGACGTCGCAGCGGCCGGGGGACGGGGTGGCGAGGGCGTCTGGGAGCCGGGTGGGCCGCAGCCGCCATCCGCCGCCGCCGCCGCCGCCTGCAGCCCGCCCGCGCGCCCTTTTTTGCTCCGGCGCGGCGGCAGCCGCGCCCGCTGGGGTCGGGTCTGGCCCAGCCAGCCTCGGCCCAAGTGCGCACCAGATGCAGGACCAGCGGGGCGCGGCCGGTCCGGCCCAGAGGCCTGTCGCCTCGCCCCGCCCAGCTCCGCCCTGCCCCACCCCGCCCGGCGCTCCCGTTCCCGCCTATGTCGCGCCGCGCCGCGCCGCGCCGTTCTCGCCCCACATTCGCTCCCGGCACTCCGCATCCCCGCAATCTTCGCCTTCGGAGGGGCGAATTTATTTTATAGGTCGCATACATTAAACCACTGTCTTGTGTCTTAGGCAGCTAGAAGGAGCGGGGCTTTAACGTAATAACCAATTACAAATTTATTTTAATCTAATTATACAGTTCGAATACCTGCGATTTGGCATGCCTAATTTATGGGTAATATGAATTCTTAACTAATTACTGGGGAAATATTTTTGAGTGGTTATTTTCCCCCTACATCCACACTTATTCAACAGTATATTCATAACCGTTCATTCTACTCATTCACCTACCCATTCATTCTCCCCACTGCACTACACTAGTAGGCTTCTGTTCGCCACGACAAAGACCACTCAAAAGCCTCATTCACAATGCAAACTTAAACCTAAACGTAACGTAGCCGCAAAACCTAGAAATGTGTTATTAAGCGAGACCATTCACAATGCCTTGACGTATCCGTTGACGTGAGACCGTAAACTTAAAGAGTTCGCAAGCACCAAGCTTTTGCGTTAAGTTTACGTCGGAATTCTACTGAAGACAAATTTGAGCAGCATGGAAGTTCGATTTCAGATTGTGTTCAGGTAGTTTGCGGTTATGTCATTTTGATTGTTATGTAGAGAACTAGTACGAACGCTTTTGATGCGTGTAGTGAATTCAGTGTAAGAATTTGGACAATTTTTATTGTGACTTTAACCTGAGATGGCGAATAAACTAATTATATCCGACGAATTACTCGTGAATTTGGTTCATGAGAATCCTTGTTTATAAGATGCTGATAAGATGAAGGAAATGTGAGCACTACTACAACATCTACTCGCGTATATATAAAGACAAATCGATAGGAATCTCGAAGAAAAAGCTAGAAACCATGGTGGAAAGATCTTTTCAGCATGTTAGAGACGAATCGATCAAGTTTCAGTACATTGAGTTCTGATTGGTTCAGGTGAAACTTACGTTTCAGTTTACGTTCGTCATTGTGAACGCTTGTTTTTACGTGTAAATTTTGCGGCTAAGTTTACAGCATTGCGTTACGTTTAAGTTTGCATTGTGAAAGAGGCCTGAGTCCGCACCCCCGAACTCGATGACTCCCCGCCCGCCTGCGTTGTCGCCTTTTCGCAAGCGCTGCTCTCTCACCCCGTCCACGCCAGCACGCGCGCTTCTTTTGTCTCTGTCGCGCCGCCCCTCCCGCGCCTCGTTCCGCTGCGCTCCCGTTTCCGGCCGCGTCTGGGCGCGTCCGCCGGCGGATGCTGCGGCGTCCGACTCGCAGACTATGCGACCATTACGAAGAGCTCGTCGTTTGTAGCCCTCTGACAATTTACTTACCAGACTTCGGAGATATTGGGCTCTAAAACCTCCTTTTAGAGGCGTCTAAAATAGGTTCTTACAAGTAGAAAATAGTCTGCATATGCAATATAAATTGCCAAAAAATAAATGTCTCATATATTTTTAATTCAAACTGCTTTTTTAAATGGGGAGTCACTATTAAAAGGGACACAGATAGACATGTACATGCTAAAACTTTCTTACTCTTTATATAAATGAAGTAAATTGCTTACTTTTTATGTGAAAAAAAAATTGTTTTAACACGTGTGACTGGTGAGTATTTTAATGCTGGAATAACAGACGGTGTTACATAACAATTATCTCTTTTTTCTGATACAGGGCGCAACCGAGGTAATTGACATTTTTCTTTAATTCAGATTTCAACTTCAGTCTGAAGTTCTGTCTAGTAACGCGAGTTCGCAATTACATCGATCAGACATTTTTAGGCCTTTACAAGACGAATAGGCATCTTTAGGCCCTATTAGTGAAATATACCTTTTTAGATCCTATACATATTGGTCTGCTGGTGCTCGTATGTGAAGAAAGAAACGAAGAATAACCATTAATCATTTGCACAATTTCTTGTGCGCAGCATCCAATGACATGGCCAGGTATAGAAAATTAGCAAATTCTTGCCATTAGTATTCGGTTAGTTACCTTGGATTCGGCCTGCAAACTTATGATGTGCTCCCGACTGGGACTTTCATGATTGGAAACATGTTTCCGGTTCACACAGCGCACAGTGAGATCCTTTGGTCGAAAAGTTATTCATTATTATCTTAGCACGTTTGCAGTGGAAATGAAGACATTAACATTATTTTTGTGATTAGAGTGGCCTGCAGCAGTAAAAATGCTGCTAAAAAAGAACCTCAAAAAAAGTTTTCCAAAAAGTTCACGAACATTTTAACAAAAATAGTTTTCACGAATACTGCAATGTATGCATGTATTTGGCATTTTAGGGTGGGATTAATCCGACAATTTGTTGCCTGCTAGCGGTGTTCCCAGGCCTGGGTCCGTTTTTATTTATTATCACGCCCGGGGGAAAGGAGAAATGTGTCGATTCCCATCACCGTACCTAGCTTACTTGGATTACCTGAGCTTTTTCTTTCTTCACACAGCTTTAGAAACTCTGACCATTTGTATTAGAAAGCTACATCTTCATTTTGGCCCGGTTGGGAATCGACCTCAGGAAGCTAGCACGCTGTCCATGAGCCACTCGAGGGGCTGAACGCAGTAGTACTATGGTATGTTATGCACGGACCAACTGAATGTGACGTCCCCGACGCTTTAAACTACCTTCGGTTGTTTGACTTCTTTTTTCTTTCTTCGTCATCGTCGTCTTCGTCTTCTTCGTTTTCTAATTCTTCGTTTTCTTCTTCTTCTTCTTCTTCTTCTTCTTCTTCGTCGTCGTCATCTTCTTCCTCGTCTTCTTGTTCGTCTCTCTTCGTAGTCATCGTCTCTCTTTCTCTCTCTCTTTCTCTTCGTCAGTATTGGTAATGGGGATTAATCAATCCCACCTACATCTAAATAGGTGGCGTTGATGTAGTTCCCGGCATATTCACCAAGATCGCAGCGCCAAAAAACGAAAAAACAAGTTTTTAGAAATTTCTTTTAATTTTATGGCCGAATCTGAAAACAAATCATCAGTTCCCCATCAGGAGATCGAGACGCGTTGAGTGACACCTCATATTTCTCGATTGGTGCACGGGAAGTGGTCTAACCGTGAGAGAGGGAACCGCAAATCTGCACGCACGCACACACACGAGAAGTTTACTCAAATAGTATATAGGGATACACAGAACAACAGTTCTTTACACATCAAGGATATAGAAACTAACGGTGCTAAAACAGCACGTAATTTCTCTTCAGCATTTTCACGCAAAATTACGCGAAAAGTGCTCACACTTTCGAAAAATAGTTCATGACTTTATTTCAAAATCTACCTTTAAGAAACAGATTTCATTAAGGGAAAAATATCTATCTTTAATATTTTAGTTGTAGGAAGACTCCGGAAGAATTTTGAACTTTTGCACTTTTCCAAAAATCAGGGTTTTTACGAACATGAGACCTGCACCATTCTCTTAAACGTCCTTCACACTATCCAAGCAAAATTTAATAAAAAACGATAGAACCTTTCTTTAAATTTTGAAAATGTCCCAGGGGCTTCATGTAAAGTAACCCCAAAAATTAAAATATCGGTTTCAAATTCAAGGGGCCGCAACATCAGCCAGATCGATTGAGGAATATCAATTTTTGAGAAAACCGACTGAACGGCTTAGCTGCTGGCGTTGTTTACAGACGGACAGACAAACGGATAGAGGGACAGCCTTTTTGCCGTCATTCGATTTTTCGGTATTAAGGATCTACAAAATATGGATTCTGGCTACACAACGTGATAGATTTTTTAAATTTAGCAACTGCATTCATCCACTTTTTCGTTACCAGGGCCTTGTAATGAGAGTTTTTCTGCCGAAAAGTCGCCGTTTTTCCGCACAGCATTACTACATAACTTTCTCTCTACTCCGTAGCGAGAGAGTGAAATGTTCCTATAATGCAACACGTGAATAGAAAATATTTAATGACGGTCGGCCACTTCTTTGGAGCGTTGCTGTCGCGTGACATCAGCTCTGACATAATCAGTGACACACTGAGTATGATAACACAACCAATATTTGATTTTTCAGTCAAAATCGAAATTGTTTTTGTTTTTATATTTTTCCCAAGTTCCTCAGTGCAGTAGCCATTGCCCCAATTCAAAACAAATATGCTTTGCCCTCAAGAACTATTGTAAGAAATGGTGACTACAATGCCTGACCATTTGCTCAGCAATGTGCTGAAAAACATCCAAAGATTCGAACCCAAAGTTCCGAAAAAGCTTCAAATAGACCGTGTCTTAGTCGATATTTGAACAATTTGTCTACTTCATGAAGGCATTGGTTTGCAAGAATTGTATTGTCGTTGAAATTAATGTACCCTTGACTTTCTCGTCCTAACTTCGTAAGAAGTGAAGTTTGAGTGTGATTTTTGAGTGAGTAGTGAAATTTGTTCATTAGAAACAGATCTTGAAATAAGATCATGTGTAATTTTTACTTTCTCGCAGTTCGTAAGAAGAGAAAGTATTGTAATCATGCCCCGGAAAACGGCAAATTGTCGATAGAAAAACACTTATTCCTGGGCCCTTGTAACGGAAAAGTGGATAAAAGTGGATAAAAAAAAGTGGAAAAAAAAAGTCCTATATATAGTGTAATTCTTACTCTAACACTTCTTGTAGTCAGAATCCGTGTTTTGTGGGTCCTTTATACCAGAAAATAGATTGTCGGCAATTGTCAAATTGTCACCACGTGTCCGTCCGTCCACCGTCTGTCCGTTTGTTGTCAACGCTAGCGCCCAAACCGTGTAGCCAATTTTCTCCAAAATTGATAATCCCAATTGATTTAAATGAACTCGAGACCCTGTGAGTTTGAAATGGATATTTTAATCTTGGGAAGTAGTATTTTAAATGAAGCCTCAATAAAATTTTTAAAAAATATTCAAAGATAGCTCTAAATTTTTGGAATTAACTTTGTCCTCGGATACCGTAATAGACGCTTAAGAGAATGGAGCAAGTCTAATTTTTGTTGAAATCCCTAATTTTTCGAAAATTTCAAAAGTAATTTTTTTCGGCGTCTTCCCACAACTACAATTTTGAAGATTGAGATTTCTTAAATAATGTTGTTTGTAATAGATCTTGAAATAATGTCACGTATAACTTTTCGAAAAAGTGAGTGGTTTTCACGTGATTTTGCATAAATAGGCAATTTTAAATTTTTTAAACAATTTTTCTCAAAAACGGCTCCAATTTTTTCTTTAAAATTTCTCCTTGTATGTAAGTCGGTAAACAAATATGGTAACTAGTCTCATTTTCAGCGAACTCCGTATTTTCGAAAATTGTGAAAAGTTAAAATTTCAAAACTATAAAATTGAAGATGGAGATTTTTGCCTTAAACAAAATCTGTTTTAAAATTCAGCTCTTTAAGAAAGGTTGTATATTAAAGGACGGTACAAAAATTGGTGCTAGTCCCATTTTCGGCTAACATTTCATTTTCGAAAGTTGCAAAAAGGTACAATCGCAAAAATACAATATTGATGATAGAGATTTTTCTCTTAAATGAAATCTGTTCTAAAAAAAATCATCTCCTGAATAAAGGTCACGTACATTTTTTTAAAAAACATGAGTAATTTTCTCGTAATTTCCGCTTGAAGTTCTCGCAAATTATACAAACATTTTCTCAAACAATGTTTCGATTTTTTTCTACGAATAGAACAAGGGACGCTTAAAATAACGTCGCAAGACTAAATTTTCTTGCACTCTCTGAATTTTCGAAAACTGCAAATTTGAAAATTGTGCGAGAAAGTACTGTGTGCTGTTGGAGCACCCCATTTCATTTCTGTGCGCGAATTTTTAGTCATGATTTCTTACAATTGGAATATTGAAACCATCATATTCAAACAAGGAAAATTGGACGGTGTTATGCATCAACCGGCTAAGCGCCATTTTTGAAAAAAATGAGATATGGACGCCATTAGTTGCATTGGACCATGTTCTAAGTGTACGCAACATTTTGGCGCCAAATCTGTAAAAATAGTCTTTTAATTAATGAAAAATGTAAACGCGATCAGTCAAATCAAGGATTTTATGTTTCACAACAACCGGCTATAACCTAGATCTTCAAATCTGTTGTTCTTAATTTCACATTATGCAGGTAAGCGCCAGATATTCCACTTATGTTTGTATAGTTTGGTGCTTTACTGAATGAAATAATTAAATTAGAGTTTTTAGAGCTGAAAATGTAATAAAACCTTTGAACACGATTATCTCAAAACTTGTATGATGTCGCATAGCCGGTTGATGCATAACACCGTCCAATTGTTCCTGTGACAATGTATTACAATTGGAAACTAGCGGTGCTGTGAGAGTGGAGGGGCACAAGAGTGGTGTTACAACTTCTGAATGACTACAACAATATAGTACCTCGAGTAAACAGAGCCAAACATTTAAGAAAGTCTTGAGGAATGTGTCGTCTATCCCAAAATCGAGGGATCTGCAAAATTTGTGGAAATGGAATAATTGCATTAGTGAACTCAGAAAACTCTGATGGGACTGGAGAAACATGTCCATTGTGGAAATTCTGCTTCAAACCGTAAGAGGGCAGTTCAGTCATTGTTCAAATCACATCCGTTTGAGACCATGATCTGCGACGCATTAGTGACGCGTTAGACAAGTCTGTTCCAAACTTGGTAGTCAATGCACGTTCTCACGCCTACACTGAAGCAATTATTACTTTGAGTAGCGCAACATGCCTGAGAAACCGAATACAATTTCAAATTTGAAGGGAGAAATGTTATCGCAAAAGGGAGGTTGGTGGTTTCATGGTAGCCGAAAATAAAAGAGCCTTTAAAGAAGGCGTAACGCTCTGTGAAAAATCAACAACAGTTCACTGGAAGCGTGGCGCAATATTTTAAACAAACATTCTGGAGCCCCTCCACCAAGAACGGCCATCTCTTTTCTCATCGCTAGAGAACGTCGCCCCCGGACCACGGGTTGTTAGCAACATCAACATAAACAAGGTTAGCCTAATGAATGTTGTGGTATTTATACCGTCCAGTTTATTGGTTGAACAAACAGATTCAAATTGTACTCTACACAATTGGTTTTATTGAGTGGAAATCAGGTTGAATACAAAAAAGACGTTAAATACAAGTATATTAACTTGCGTGTACATGAAAGTTACTTCTAATAAATAATTAAATCTTCAGGAGAATTGTTCTTCTGACTGATAATTCAATCGTGTTTGCAAGACTTGTAGTACTGTCCCGGACACTACAAATGTCGACAGAAACATTGGCTCACCAATTTTATCAATGCGGCTCTGCCCGAACAGCGAGGAGCATAATTTATTACGTTCCAATTTTTTTTTAATTTCCATTGTTTAAGTGGATAGAGTTCATTATTTGTTAATTTTACATTTGCGTAATTGGCTTACGGGCGAACCTACATTTCTGTTCGTAATTCTAATAGAACGGTTGAGCAAACCTTAACATTCTCTCTAATTTTGTTCAGGTTCAGCCAACTTTTCAGGAATGCATGGAAGGGAAATATATTTTTGATTCTGGTTGTGAGGTAGGGTTTTTACTGAATTTGAATGCTTAGGATTAGGGTTAAACTAGATTTTTATTTGTGAATAAGTATGAGATGTATGTTCTAGTGATCGAATGTTTTTATCCGTATTTCAAAATTTATATCATTTTGGTTGAAGAACACATAACTGATATCGACGTATTCATAAAAAAACAATTTTCTTAAACGGTGACGGATTTTGTGTAAATTGTGTAGGGGATAGATTACACAATATGTGTGACCAAGTGTTATCTTTCTTTTCATTTTTTTCTCTCCTTTTGAGTACGTAGTAAAGAAAAAGTAATGTAATGCAGCAGCGAAATTTCTCGACAGACAAATTCGTATTGTGGGTTCCTTACACCGAAGAAGTCAATAATTCTTGGTCCTCAATGCAGTAAATTATTTCTAATACTGTGTATAGTCAGAATCAACATTTTGTAGGTCTGTGATACCTGAAAATTGGTTTACGGCAAAACGTCTCTTTGTCCGTCCCTCCATTTGTAAAAAACTGTAGGTCCTAAACTGTTCACAGGATTTTCTCCAAAATTGAACGTCTCCTATATTATTTCAGAAGTATAAGTATAAGTACGTCTCCTGTATTATTTCAGTAGTACCCTTTGCGGCTCTCACATGCAACCAATCTTTCTAAATGAGGTCTCTAAGAAAGAGAGTTTAACGGAGACGTGATGAATTGCACTTTGACTTATAAAATATGAAGTATTTGTTTTAAAAAAATCTAAATATTTATTGAAAATCCAACCCGCAACGTACGTCAGAATTTTTAATCTATATCGTTAAATAAGTCCTAAACGAAGCGTTCTAAGACCTTAAAAACTACCATTTTGAGGCCAAAGGTCTCAGAGAAGCGTTTCGCACACCGTACAGGATGAGATCTTGACCATTCTATTACATTTTTGCTGGTTCGACGCTTCTCGATTCTACCCCAACTGTTCATTGCCTATAGAATCTGCAACTGTATGTGAAATTGATATTCTATGCAATTGGATTTCACGGGTGTACCTATTTACTCGATAATAAAGTTAAATAAGAATAGTTTATATTGGCAGGAGTGTATTATATTGTTATCAATTACAAGGTGACAAAACTAATGACTAAGAGGGTTTTGAAGAAAAATTTATATTTACCGGCTTAATATGGAAATGGAAAAAGAAGGAAGAGAGTGGGGTATAGCCTGCGAGAGTTCTCGCACGGATACGCTAGTATTCCCTTATTGATCTGGTGGAACTCGTAGTCCTGCTAATTTGCCGATGATATTTTAATTGCGGGAGAGGGATTCGACGTTTTCACTATTTTCGAAAAATTGTTCCGAATTTTTCTTTATTTTTTTCCCAAATAGACCAAAGTAAGCTTATAAAAATAGCACAGGTATGATTTTCATTGGACTCTGAAATTTTTTAAATAAAAAAAATTGACAACTTCCTACAGCTACAAATGTGAAGAAAGTCTTTAAATAATATAATGTACAATTTTTTGACAATTTAAATAGTTTTCGCGAAATTTGGAGTGACTGTTACAAATAATGCAAGAAAGCATGTGCTATTGCTGTGCCAGAAATTTCGGACAAAGTTTCAAAACAAAATATTATGGTGGAAAACTAAACGAGAGCTATAGCTCTCATTCCAGAGCTACTCTTCTTGATGTGTCCTGGGGACATTTTATCGCACTCTGTGAGATCGCATTGATCTTAATGAAAGCGCTTGAAGTAGATTCGCTGACATTAGGAAACACTGCCTACGTGTGCCACTTTCTGAGTTAACAGCATTTTGAAAGGAAATTGTGAATTTCCGGACTACGGAAACGTCTGATGAACGTCATAGTTTTGAAAGTGGTAAATTAATTAAGCAATGTGTATTTATATACATTAGAATGATGAGTTGCAAGATAATGAAGAGCCCTTGCTCTGAAATTCCTTTTATTCATCGCACATTGAACAGTTAGTAGGCTACATTACGGTGAACATAATGAATATAATTGGACTTTCGGAGACAAGATAAATAGGCTAGAACAGCTGATGCAATTAGAGGTGAAGAAGCTGTGAGTATTCCCTAAAAGGACGCGAACCTTTTTCAGTCGCTTCCGGTCAGTTTCACTACCATTACTTAAAATTTTAAGTTTGTCTTATGAATTTTAGGATAGACTTAAAGACGTTACCGTTTCACCACACCCTTGAAGGCGAACTTAAACAATTAGTTCGACTTAAATATAAGCACACCTCTCAGCAACACATATTGTCAACAATGATAATTACAATTGCATATTAAAAACTATGTATAAACATTACACATTGTGTGTGTGTATATATATATATATATGTGTGTATATATATATATGTGTGTATATATATATGTGTGTACATATATATATATAATATATATATATACCCAATGGCAAAAGGCTGATTAAATTTAATTGTGTTCAAAACCAACAAAACAAAAACATTTTTATATATATTATTAATGTACATAATAACACTGCCAGAAAAACATTCATATTAATCTTATGGTTAGTTGTTCTTTTTTCCCCTTGTAAATAATTTATATAATATTGAATAATAAAGAAATAGGACACATACCTTGCTGTGCGTGGGAAGTTACGTAGATATTATGAAGGTTCACATCATGAGAAACAGCCAAACAAGATAGCATGACCATTCATCCTGCCTACATGTTCCTGAATGAACTAGTGTATAACATGGGAGCTAACCACTGGCTACCAAGAGAACAATATCCGGTACATCAGTCAAAATTTCTCATGTTGTTTCTATCTCAGAGGGCCTGGAAATCTGTCAATTAATCGAAGGATAAAAGCTGAAAGGTTTTGGCGCCAGCTTTGACCACGGACCTGTGGCAGAGTGACCGTCCGACCAGATCCACACGGACTGACGTTTTGCGGTCAATCAATTTTTCGGTATCAAGAACCCACAACATATAGATTGTAACCACACAAAGTGTTAGATGAAGTAATTTATTATATACGTGAACAAGATGTATCCAATTTTCGTTACCAGGACCAGTAATACGTTTTTTCTGTCGAAAATTCACCATTGTCCACTGCACGATTACAATTTTTTTGTGTTCTTACGAAGTAAGGATGAGATAGTAAAAAATTCAGACGGCAATCTGAATTGAAAAATTGAAACAATACTTCTACACGACTCCTGAAACAGTTAAAATTGCAAATGAATGGAAGGGATTTATTATGGAAAAAATCTATATTCTTCTGTTACAAAGATGGTTTCTGAATAGTGAGATGATAGTCAGAATGGAAAAATTGTTATCAAAATAATTGTCCAGTATGACCTGAAACATCTGACTTAATTGTAGTTACAAAGGTTCTTTGAAATGACAGAACGGATTACGTAAAAAATTGGTTGATTGTTGACAGATCAAACATAGAATTAATGCAAACACTAGTGAATTAATGTCTAGAAAAATATATTCGAATTCGGATACCCTACTGCCATCCTCCCAGCAACACATAAAGTTCTGTATCTAACAGACAGTTGAGACAATAAAACTTGACACCAGGAGTTTTCATTGTACAATGTCTCGTTTTAGGGTTTGTTTCCCTCCCATGGAGTGAAAATAGAATCCTATGTAAAATCTTGGTTTACGGCGAAAAAATCTGAAAAGAGACGATGAAAACATGAAGCCAACACTCAGTTGAACACGCTAACATCTGCCAATGTGATACTGAAATTAAGAGAAGAACCAATCAACAACTTATGATTTTCATCTTGAGGAAAACATAAATACGTTAATTATTATGGGAATGGTTACAAAGTTTTAGATACTTGCGAAACACAACCTTTATTTTTGATCAAAATATAGTATTCTTACTCTTAATATCTCTAGTCTCATAATTTGGCCCACCTCTTAACAATGAACAACTGCATTATAAGTTCTTCTTGCATTTGACGTTTGCATCCACGCTGTGTAAATATTAAAAGTTCTTGGCGTGGAACGGAACACAGGAGTGCACATTTGTTTGCGCTGCGCGTGTGTGCGTCTATGACCTAATCCAAGAGCTCGTCCCCATACGCCGGTCACGTCCTGGGAAACAGAGCGCCGCACGTAGTCTGCGAATGCCGGACACGGCACACAGTGTGACGAATTTACGAAAATTTGGTCAAAACAGTCATTAACATTGCGGGCAATTTTTTAAATAAAAAATAGCCATCTAATATACAAATGTCCGTGGTATCTTGTAAAATCGCATTCGAAAATCTTACAAATTTTGTGTCAAAAGTACCGGAAACCGAATAGAGCGCCGCACATTGTGTCCAGAAACGTGGAAAGAACAAAATTTAATGACAATGTGATGACAAATTTTGAAAATGTTGATTTTATTGTATTTATATTGATTAATTTTTCTTTCCGTAGTAAACCGGCTGAGATGGCTCAGGGCATCAATTGATGTCACTGCAGTGCCTGTGACCGGAAGGATCTACGATTCGAATTCAGAGGGTGGCAGGATTTTCGACACTAGCTCTAATTCAGCCGTTGTCTGGAGGAGAATTCTAGCGGTCGGCTTCTCTTATCGGTAGTTTTCCGTTGTTTCTTCGATCAACATCACGGAAATGCCGGAGCAGTACTCTAACAAACTAGCCACGGACCGTGCGCGATCTTTCCTTCCTCTCCCTCTTCCTTGTCCTATCATCACCCTTCTCTCACACACGCACATGCACTACACTACTACATATGTCGGGAAACCAGTCGGGGGCTTAGAATTTTTCCCGAATGCGGCGGTGCCATGCTGGTGGGAGTTACCTGGTTGAGGAAAACCCACAAGTCGACGTGTAGGTCGGTGATGGATATCACCATTAAGCGGGGAAGATCACCGCCACACGCGATAAAGAAGAGCACTACACGTATGAGATTAATGACCGTAGCAGCTGACACGTCCAATCGATTAATCATTTCTGTAATTTTAAAAATTATGTCAAATCGCTCATGTTTGGAAATTCGTGATTTACATTATATATTCGATTTCTGCAAGAAGGTCTAAAAAGAATTGTTCTTTAAAGTACGGTTTCGATGTACAGAAAGTTAGAGTAGAGTTCTTTTTAGAGTTCTTTTTAGAGTTCATTTTCTTTTTAGTGGATGCAATTTATGTCCTTGAATGAAAATGTTGGCTATCACATATTAAGCGCACCACAATTTGTTATTTTTATCAATAATCAATTAAATAGATATTAAATGTTTGAAAATGGCGCATTAATTACATATGATTTTCAAGCTATTAAGCAAACATAGTAACTTTAATCTATATAAGTGAAGACTGTGCTTTGTTCTCTAAATGTGACATATGAACGAGGAAATTGTTATTATGTTTTATAATACAAACTTTTCACGGGACCATTTTTTCACTGTGGCGACAATTCAAATTCTTGCAAAATGGAGCTTCTTATTTTGTACTGAATAATGTAGGTAGAGGACCTAGCATTGAGTCTTCTCACCAGATTGTTACAACGAACATCCATCTATCGCCTCTTAGGACTGGCTTCTCACGATCAAACGCTGATTTAGTAGCCTTAGCAGCTTCTCTTATCCAGACTTATCGTGACCGGACCCGTAACCGGTAGCAAAAATGTAGTAAAATGAAAGTGAGAAATAATTTTTCAGAACAATAGTCATGTTAACTTCAGTACTGACGAAATATAAATAAAATTGATATTGTAGCCTGAAAAGATTAAACAGTGCAAATGCTGTATTAGTAAATTACATCTACTGTACTTACTGTACATGAAGGCAACTGTTTTCTCTGAGAATGTCCTATATTTCGAAAAAGACAAGGGAAGAGACTATCGTCCGGTTATTCGATTTAGAGCTGCGGATCTACCATAATCCTCTCAGGGTATCGGTGTTTAGAGGCCCTGGGAGGGGAACACCAGGCAGCGTCAATTCTTACCCCAATTTCTTCTGGACTACCATCCCTCACACTGAGTCTCCCGATGAACCTGAGCGAGGCACTGCCCCAGCTATGATCTACCATCTGCAAGGTGGGTGGAGTGAAAATCTAATCACTCCGAGGACCCGCGACAAATCTTTATTCAATTTCCCCTGAGTTGGAGATCACTAGCCAAGGCAAGTTCGAACTCTAGCGGTACCACCCAGAAAATCCGTTATCTCTAGGGGCTTTCCCGTCTGCGCATGGCACCCCATTTGGTACTAACGACGTGAGTATCACGAAGAAACTAGGTGGATGTTTCCATGATTTCTGCGCTCAACAACGGGTGGGCGTCTGATTGATTAATTATGTCCTGCGGCTCTATCATGCACCGCCAAGTACACCAGAGGGGTTTGAGTCCTCTACTCGCTTCTCGCACGACACCGCTACTCGCACCCCGCCTTCTGGGCGCATAGCCCCATGGCTGGCGGCCTCCAATGGATCTTTTTTATTTCTTTACCGTAAAAACTTTAAACCGTGTGACGTACTATGAGGAAGGAGGGCGATTGCGCATATTTTCTTGGGCCTTCTACTGGTTCCAAGAATCTGAGCATGGCGCTTCTCTGTCTAGAACAGATCTGAGGGTCGTCGAGTGAAAAGTTATACGAACTAATCACTCCAGGGTCGAAACAAGTTTCTACTGAATTTCCCCTTAGTGGAGATCACTGCCTGACGAGCCCGAACCCAACTGGTAACCATCTGGATGAAGCAGGGAGGGGCTGTGGTCCTCGCCTCCCCATTGCGCCTACTTGGGCAAGGGCGCCAGTAGTACAGCAGGGAGATCGCTCACCTTCCACCGCTGGGACTGGGTTACAATCCCTATCGATCCATGTGGAATTTACGGCGCACAAAGTGGGCTCCGGCATATTTTCTTGAAGTTCTCCCGTTTCCCGTTTCATTTAATATTACTCCATCATTCACATCATTTCTCCAGAATCACCTATTCATCAAATAATTCATACATCCCAAGTGTGCCCACAAGTCGCTTAAGCACGAGTTTACACGTAAGAACTGGTCTCATAAGAAAGAACATACCTTGGCATTTAGGAGGTCGTCGGTAAAAGTTAAAGATGAAGGTATCCCTGTGCAATTGAACACGGGCCGATGGGGCCCTAGGGGGAGGTGAAGTTAGAGGTCCACTTATTCGTTGCCATGGGCACAAGGAGGAGGTTGTATGGCGAGCAGCGTTCCCGACCTATCTGAGGACTCGAATTCGGGTCCTGTAGAACGGAAAGACAGCGCTCTACCATTAATCCAGTGTGACATCGTGGCTCCCTAACGACGTGGGTGCGCAGTACTTAGAAAAGGGAGAGAGCATATTCAATCCTTCCTTCGCCTTAGCCCCCTCCGCACCTCAAGGAAGGGATGGGACGTCAGGTTAATCCTATTCCTGTTAGCACAGCGACTAGTGCAGCGCTTTTGGCCGGTTTGGAAAGGGCGCCGTCCCACTAGGCCGGGACGTGCCGCCTCGGCAGTATCTCCAGGGGCTGTCGCAGAGCACTCCCTCCGCCTCTAGTGTGATGTCACGCCTATAAACTCGCGGGTGTCCAAAGTGCGCTCCCAATGGACGTGCTTTAATCCCACGCTGACGCTAACTACGAAAGTGACTCATGCTTTATGAAGTGATTTAATGTCTGTTAGTGATGTGAATGTATCTAGTGGAACCACAACATCACAATCTTTCTCGCATTATTTGTAAGTGCTTCGGAACATTATTCTGCTACATGAACCTGCAGAATTGTTTCCAACCAGCAAAACTACCTGTCCGCTCGGATACTCGAACTCAGCCCCATCGAGTTAATTCGCAATGCGCATTACCGCTACACCACGCAGTCGCTCTGACGTACTCGCTTGGGGAAAAATCTATTTGTCTCTCCCATACTTTCTAAAATGCAATTTTAGAAAATTCAGAGAGATTAGCAAAAATACGACCTGCGTCATTCTTTTTAGCGTCCCTCGTTATATTTGTACACAAAATGTAAAGGAAACATTTGGAACGGTTTTGAGCATTTTTTCTTGTTTGGCACCGGTACCGAGAAAGTCGATAAATCTTGTTCCTGTATGTAGTAAATTATTGCCTTGTGTATTTAGAATTCATATTTGTGTGCCTTTGATACCGAAAAATCTATTGTCTTCTAACGTCTATCTGTCCGTCTGTCAACCTGCCTATCCGTCTGTGGTCAACGCTAGCGCCTAAACTGTTTATCCGATGTTCTCCAAAATTGACATTCCCCGATCAATTTAAAGGACTCGAGACTCTCTGAGGTTGAATCGGCTGTTTTGATTTTAGGGGCAATATTGTAGTTGTAGGAAAACACCGAACACAAATTTTGAACTTTTGCAATTTTCGAAAAAATCAGGGATTTTAACGAAAATGGGACATTCACCATTCTCTTAAGCATTTGTTACACTACCCGAGGACAAAGTTTAATCCAAAACATTGGAGCCATTTTTGGGAAACTTTTGAGTATGTTGGGGCTTCATGTAAATTATCTTCAAAAATCAAATATCCATTTCAAACTCAGAAGGCCGCGAGTTCATGTAAATCGATGGAGGAATATCAATTTTGGAGAAAATTCGCAGAACGGTTTACGTGGAAGTGTTGACCGCAGTCGGACACACAGATTGACGTTTTGCCCTCAATAAATTTTACGGTTTTAAAGACCGAAAAAACATGGATTCTTACTACACAAGGTGTTAGAGGAGGGAATTCACTATTTTTAGAAACAAGATATATCCAATTTTTCATTACCAGAGTCCGGCAATAAGAGTTTTTCTCCCGAAAATTCGCTATTTTCCGTCGCACGATTACAATATTTTATCTTTTTACGAAGTGCGAGAAAGCAAAAGTGGATAAATCTTGTTCGTATTTGCAGTACTTTCTGCTCTTACGACGTAATGGTGAGAAAGTAAACTAGTGGTGCTACAACACCTCACACTTTCTCGCAATATTTCTAACTGCTCCGTTACGTAAACTTGGAAAACTGTTTTCAATCGGCAATTTTTTCCCACCGAGACTCGAACTCAGGCCCTCCGAGTTCACTCGCCGTACCCCTTACCTCTACCCAATCGAAACGCAGTAGTTCCGAACTCGGGCTTGTTTTGAAATGTTACTTTATTCTTTTTTGTTGCAATAATCGAAAATACTAAGAGTTCGCCGAAAATTGGATTAGTTCCATTTTTTTACCGTTCCTTTATACATATGAGGAGAAATTTAAAGAAAAATTAGAGGGATTATTGAGAAAGTATTTTTTTTTAGAAATTGCCTAAATTTCTCACATGAATTACGCGAAATCTTCTCCCTTTTTTCCTTTAAAAACTTGTACATGACATTTTTTAAAGAATTGAATTTTAGAATAGACTTAGTTGTAATCGCTATCTTGAATTTGTTCTTCTGAAATATTAACTTTTTGCATTTTTTGAAAATACAGAGAGTTCGACGAAACTGGACCAGAGCCAAATTTTTTGCCGTCATTTAATACATAACAGGAAAAAAAATTAAGGAAAAATGTGAGCCTTTTGAAAAAGTAATTGTTTAAAAACTGCATGTATTTGACACAAAATTACGCGAAAACAACTCTTATTTTTAAAAAATTGTACATGACCTTATTTCAGGATCTATCTTTAAACAACAGATTTCATTAGAAGAAAACATCACTATCTTCAATGTTGTAGTTGTAGGAAGAGCGCGAAAAAAATGTTGAATTTATGCAATTTTAAAAAATCAGGGATTTCAACGACATTGAGAACTGCATCATGCATTTATACTTCATCTCCGCTACCCGAAGACAAAGTTAAATCAAATATTTGGAGCCACACCACACAAAGTTAAATCAAATATTTGGGCTTCATGGAAAGTATCCCCAAAAAATATCCATTTCAAGCATGCAGGGCCTCGATTTCCTTTAAATCGATTGAGGAATATGAATTTTGGAGAAAATTGGCTGGCCGGTTTTGGCGGTAGTGTTGTCCACAGACTGACAGACGGACGGACTAACAGACGTTTCGCCGTCAATCGATTTTTGGGTGTTCACGTTCCCACAAAATATGGATTTTGACTACACAGTGTATTAGAGGAAGTAATTTAGGGGGGGGTATCGGCAACTTTAGCTTTAAATATTTCTTAATTAAGGCTAGTTAAAATTATTCATGAAATACAAAATATGAAACGTCAATCTCTTGCTCACACACTCTATCAACGCTGTTTGGTTTGAAAGTAAAATAATATGTTTATTTGGGGAAAGTAAAAATCGTTGACAATTTACATGTCTGAAATTTCAGACATGTAAATTGTCAACGATTTTTACTTTCCCCAAATAAACATATTATTTTACTTTCAAACCAAACAGCGTTGATAGAGTGTGTGAGCAAGAGATTGACGTTTCATATTTTGTATTTCATGATAATTTTAACTAGCCTTAATTAAGAAATATTTAAAGCTAAAGTTGCCGATACCCCCCCCTAAATTACTTCCTCTAATACACTGTGTAGTCAAAATCCATATTTTTGGGAACGTGAACACCCAAAAATCGATTGACGGCGAAACGTCTGTTAGTCCGTCCGTCTGTCAGTCTGTGGACAACACTACCGCCAAAACCGGCCAGCCAATTTTCTCCAAAATTCATATTCCTCAATCGATTTAAAGGAAATCGAGGCCCTGCATGCTTGAAATGGATATTTTTTGGGGATACTTTCATGAAGCCCAAATATTTGATTTAACTTTGTGTGGTGTGGCTCCAAATATTTGATTTAACTTTGTCTTCGGGTAGCGGAGATGAGTATAAATGCATGATGCAGTTCTCAATGTCGTTGAAATCCCTGATTTTTTAAAATTGCATAAATTCAACATTTTTTTCGCGCTCTTCCTACAACTACAACATTGAAGATAGTGATGTTTTCTTCTAATGAAATCTGTTGTTTAAAGATAGATCCTGAAATAAGGTCATGTACAATTTTTTAAAAATAAGAGTTGTTTTCGCGTAATTTTGTGTCAAATACATGCAGTTTTTAACAATTACTTTTTCAAAAGGCTCACATTTTTCCTTAATTTTTTTTCCTGTTATGTATTAAATGACGGCAAAAAATTTGCTCTGGTCCAGTTTTCGTCGAACTCTCTGTATTTTCAAAAAATGCAAAAGTTAATATTTCAGAAGAACAAAATTCAAGATAGCGATTACAACTAAGTCTATTCTAAAATTCAATTCTTTAAAAAATGTCATGTACAAGTTTTTAAAGGAAAAAAGGGAGAAGATTTCGCGTATTCATGTGAGAAATTTAGGCAATTTCTAAAAAAAAAATACTTTCTCAATAATCCCTCTAATTTTTTCTTTAAATTTCTCCTCATATGTATAAAGGAACGGTAAAAAAATGGAACTAATCCAATTTTCGGCGAACTCTTAGTATTTTCGATTATTGCAACAAAAAAGAATAAAGTAACATTTCAAAACAAGCCGAGTTCGGAACTACTGCGTTTCGATGGGTAGAGGTAAGGGGTACGGCGAGTGAACTCGGAGGGCCTGAGTTCGAGTCTCGGTGGGAAAAATTGCCGATTGAAAACAGTTTTCCAAGTTTACGTAACGGAGCAGTTAGAAATATTGCGAGAAAGTGTGAGGTGTTGTAGCACCACTAGTTTACTTTCTCACCATTACGTCGTAAGAGCAGAAGTACTGCAAATACGAACAAGATTTATCCACTTTTGCTTTTCTCGCACTTCGTAAAAAGATAAAATATTGTAATCGTGCGACGGAAAATAGCGAATTTTCGGGAGAAAAACTCTTATTGCCGGACTCTGGTAATGAAAAATTGGATATATCTTGTTTCTAAAAATAGTGAATTCCCTCCTCTAACACCTTGTGTAGTAAGAATCCATGTTTTTTCGGTCTTTAAAACCGTAAAATTTATTGAGGGCAAAACGTCAATCTGTGTGTCCGACTGCGGTCAACACTTCCACGTAAACCGTTCTGCGAATTTTCTCCAAAATTGATATTCCTCCATCGATTTACATGAACTCGCGGCCTTCTGAGTTTGAAATGGATATTTGATTTTTGAAGATAATTTACATGAAGCCCCAACATACTCAAAAGTTTTCCCAAAAATGCTCCATGTTTTGGATTAAACTTTGTCCTCGGGTAGTGTAACAAATGCTTAAGAGAATGGTGAATGTCCCATTTCGTTAAAATCCCTGATTTTTCGAAAATTGCAAAAGTTCAAAATTTGTGTTCGGTGTTTTCCTACAACTACAATATTGCCCCTAAAAATCAAAACAGCCGATTCAACCTCAGAGAGTCTCGAGTCCTTTAAATTGATCGGGGAATGTCAATTTTGGAGAACATCGGATAAACAGTTTAGGCGCTAGCGTTGACCACAGACGGATAGGCAGGTTGACAGACGGACAGATAGACGTTAGAAGACAATAGATTTTTCGTATCAAAGGCACACAAATATGAATTCTAAATACACAAGGCAATAATTTACTACATACAGGAACAAGATTTATCGACTTTCTCGGTACCGGTGCCAAACAAGAAAAAATGCTCAAAAACCGTTCCAAATGTTTCCTTTACATTTTGTGTACAAATATAACGAGGGACGCTAAAAAGAATGACGCAGGTCGTATTTTTGCTAATCTCTCTGAATTTTCTAAAATTGCATTTTAGAAAGTATGGGAGAGACAAATAGATTTTTCCCCAAGCGAGTACGTCAGAGCGACTGCGTGGTGTAGCGGTAATGCGCATTGCGAATTAACTCGATGGGGCTGAGTTCGAGTATCCGAGCGGACAGGTAGTTTTGCTGGTTGGAAACAATTCTGCAGGTTCATGTAGCAGAATAATGTTCCGAAGCACTTACAAATAATGCGAGAAAGATTGTGATGTTGTGGTTCCACTAGATACATTCACATCACTAACAGACATTAAATCACTTCATAAAGCATGAGTCACTTTCGTAGTTAGCGTCAGCGTGGGATTAAAGCACGTCCATTGGGAGCGCACTTTGGACACCCGCGAGTTTATAGGCGTGACATCACACTAGAGGCGGAGGGAGTGCTCTGCGACAGCCCCTGGAGATACTGCCGAGGCGGCACGTCCCGGCCTAGTGGGACGGCGCCCTTTCCAAACCGGCCAAAAGCGCTGCACTAGTCGCTGTGCTAACAGGAATAGGATTAACCTGACGTCCCATCCCTTCCTTGAGGTGCGGAGGGGGCTAAGGCGAAGGAAGGATTGAATATGCTCTCTCCCTTTTCTAAGTACTGCGCACCCACGTCGTTAGGAGCCACGATGTCACACTGGATTAATGGTAGAGCGCTGTCTTTCCGTTCTACAGGACCCGAATTCGAGTCCTCAGATAGGTCGGGAACGCTGCTCGCCATACAACCTCCTCCTTGTGCCCATGGCAACGAATAAGTGGACCTCTAACTTCACCTCCCCCTAGGGCCCCATCGGCCCGTGTTCAATGCACAGGGATACCTTCATCTTTAACTTTTACCGACGACCTCCTAAATGCCAAGGTATGTTCTTTCTTATGAGACAGTTCTTACGTGTAAACTCGTGCTTAAGCGACTTGTGGGCACACTTGGGATGTATGAATTATTTGATGAATAGGTGATTCTGGAGAATGATGTGAATGATGGAGTAATATTAAATGAAACGGGAAACGGGAGAACTTCAAGAAATATGCCGGAGCCCACTTTGTGCGCCGTAAATTCCACATGGATCGATAGGGATTGTAACCCAGTCCCAGCGGTGGAAGGTGAGCGATCTCCCTGCTGTACTACTGGCGCCCTTGCCCAAGTAGGCGCAATGGGGAGGCGAGGACCACAGCCCCTCCCTGCTTCATCCAGATGGTTACCAGTTGGGTTCGGGCTCGTCAGGCAGTGATCTCCACTAAGGGGAAATTCAGTAGAAACTTGTTTCGACCCTGGAGTGATTAGTTCGTATAACTTTTCACTCGACGACCCTCAGATCTGTTCTAGACAGAGAAGCGCCATGCTCAGATTCTTGGAACCAGTAGAAGGCCCAAGAAAATATGCGCAATCGCCCTCCTTCCTCATAGTACGTCACACGGTTTAAAGTTTTTACGGTAAAGAAATAAAAAAGATCCATTGGAGGCCGCCAGCCATGGGGCTATGCGCCCAGAAGGCGGGGTGCGAGTAGCGGTGTCGTGCGAGAAGCGAGTAGAGGACTCAAACCCCTCTGGTGTACTTGGCGGTGCATGATAGAGCCGCAGGACATAATTAATCAATCAGACGCCCACCCGTTGTTGAGCGCAGAAATCATGGAAACATCCACCTAGTTTCTTCGTGATACTCACGTCGTTAGTACCAAATGGGGTGCCATGCGCAGACGGGAAAGCCCCTAGAGATAACGGATTTTCTGGGTGGTACCGCTAGAGTTCGAACTTGCCTTGGCTATGATCTCCAACTCAGGGGAAATTGAATAAAGATTTGTCGCGGGTCCTCGGAGTGATTAGATTTCACTCCACCCACCTTGCAGATGGTAGATCATAGCTGGGCAGTGCCTCGCTCAGGTTCATCGGGAGACTCAGTGTGAGGGATGGTAGTCCAGAAGAAATTGGGGTAAGAATTGACGCTGCCTGGTGTTCCCCTCCCAGGGCCTCTAAACACCGATACCCTGAGAGGATTATGGTAGATCCGCAGCTCTAAATCGAATAACCGGACGATAGTCTCTTCCTTGTCTTTTTCGAAATATAGGACATTCTCAGAGAAAACAGTTGCCTTCATGTACAGTAAGTACAGTAGATGTAATTTACTAATACAGCATTTGCACTGTTTAATCTTTTCAGGCTACAATATCAATTTTATTTATATTTCGTCAGTACTGAAGTTAACATGACTATTGTTCTGAAAAATTATTTCTCACTTTCATTTTACTACATTTTTGCTACCGGTTACGGGTCCGGTCACGATAAGTCTGGATAAGAGAAGCTGCTAAGGCTACTAAATCAGCGTTTGATCGTGAGAAGCCAGTCCTAAGAGGCGATAGATGGATGTTCGTTGTAACAATCTGGTGAGAAGACTCAATGCTAGGTCCTCTACCTACATTATTCAGTACAAAATAAGAAGCTCCATTTTGCAAGAATTTGAATTGTCGCCACAGTGAAAAAATGGTCCCGTGAAAAGTTTGTATTATAAAACATAATAACAATTTCCTCGTTCATATGTCACATTTAGAGAACAAAGCACAGTCTTCACTTATATAGATTAAAGTTACTATGTTTGCTTAATAGCTTGAAAATCATATGTAATTAATGCGCCATTTTCAAACATTTAATATCTATTTAATTGATTATTGATAAAAATAACAAATTGTGGTGCGCTTAATATGTGATAGCCAACATTTTCATTCAAGGACATAAATTGCATCCACTAAAAAGAAAATGAACTCTAAAAGAACTCTAAAAAGAACTCTACTCTAACTTTCTGTACATCGAAACCGTACTTTAAAGAACAATTCTTTTTAGACCTTCTTGCAGAAATCGAATATATAATGTAAATCACGAATTTCCAAACATGAGCGATTTGACATAATTTTTAAAATTACAGAAATGATTAATCGATTGGACGTGTCAGCTGCTACGGTCATTAATCTCATACGTGTAGTGCTCTTCTTTATCGCGTGTGGCGGTGATCTTCCCCGCTTAATGGTGATATCCATCACCGACCTACACGTCGACTTGTGGGTTTTCCTCAACCAGGTAACTCCCACCAGCATGGCACCGCCGCATTCGGGAAAAATTCTAAGCCCCCGACTGGTTTCCCGACATATGTAGTAGTGTAGTGCATGTGCGTGTGTGAGAGAAGGGTGATGATAGGACAAGGAAGAGGGAGAGGAAGGAAAGATCGCGCACGGTCCGTGGCTAGTTTGTTAGAGTACTGCTCCGGCATTTCCGTGATGTTGATCGAAGAAACAACGGAAAACTACCGATAAGAGAAGCCGACCGCTAGAATTCTCCTCCAGACAACGGCTGAATTAGAGCTAGTGTCGAAAATCCTGCCACCCTCTGAATTCGAATCGTAGATCCTTCCGGTCACAGGCACTGCAGTGACATCAATTGATGCCCTGAGCCATCTCAGCCGGTTTACTACGGAAAGAAAATTATCAATATAAATACAATAAAATCAACATTTTCAAAATTTGTCATCACATTGTCATTAAATTTTGTTCTTTCCACGTTTCTGGACACAATGTGCGGCGCTCTATTCGGTTTCCGGTACTTTTGACACAAAATTTGTAAGATTTTCGAATGCGATTTTACAAGATACCACGGACATTTGTATATTAGATGGCTATTTTTTATTTAAAAAATTGCCGCAATGTTAATGACTGTTTTGACCAAATTTTCGTAAATTCGTCACACTGTGTGCCGTGTCCGGCATTCGCAGACTACGTGCGGCGCTCTGTTTCCCAGGACGTGACCGGCGTATGGGGACGAGCTCTTGGATTAGGTCATAGACGCACACACGCGCAGCGCAAACAAATGTGCACTCCTGTGTTCCGTTCCACGCCAAGAACTTTTAATATTTACACAGCGTGGATGCAAACGTCAAATGCAAGAAGAACTTATAATGCAGTTGTTCATTGTTAAGAGGTGGCCAAATTATGAGACTAGAGATATTAAGAGTAAGAATACTATATTTTTGATCAAAAATAAAGGTTGTGTTTCGCAAGTATCTAAAACTTTGTAACCATTCCCATAATAATTAACGTATTTATGTTTTCCTCAAGATGAAAATCATAAGTTGTTGATTGGTTCTTCTCTTAATTTCAGTATCACATTGGCAGATGTTAGCGTGTTCAACTGAGTGTTGGCTTCATGTTTTCATCGTCTCTTTTCAGATTTTTTCGCCGTAAACCAAGATTTTACATAGGATTCTATTTTCACTCCATGGGAGGGGAAACAAACCCTAAAACGAGACATTGTACAATGAAAACTCCTGGTGTCAAGTTTTATTGTCTCAACTGTCTGTTAGATACAGAACTTTATGTGTTGCTGGGAGGATGGCAGTAGGGTATCCGAATTCGAATATATTTTTCTAGACATTAATTCACTAGTGTTTGCATTAATTCTATGTTTGATCTGTCAACAATCACCAATTTTTTACGTAATCCGTTCTGTCATTTCAAAGAACCTTTGTAACTACAATTAAGTCAGATGTTTCAGGTCATACTGGACAATTATTTTGATAACAATTTTTCCATTCTGACTATCATCTCACTATTCAGAAACCATCTTTGTAACAGAAGAATATAGATTTTTTCCATAATAAATCCTTCCATTCATTTGCAATTTTAACTGTTTCAGGAGTCGTGTAGAAGTATTGTTTCAATTTTTCAATTCAGATTGCCGTCTGAATTTTTTACTATCTCATCCTTACTTCGTAAGAACACAAAAAAATTGTAATCGTGCAGTGACAATGGTGAATTTTCGACAGAAAAACGTATTACTGGGTCCTGGTAACGAAAATTGGATACATCTTGTTCACGTATATAATAAATTACTTCATCTAACACTTTGTGTGGTTACAATCTATATGTTGTGGGTTCTTGATACCGAAAATTGATTGACCGCAAAACGTCAGTCCGTGTGGATCTGGTCGGACGGTCACTCTGCCACAGGTCCGTGGTCAAAGCTGGCGCCAAAACCTTTCAGCTTTTATCCTTCGATTAATTGACAGATTTCCAGGCCCTCTGAGATAGAAACAACATGAGAAATTTTGACTGATGTACCGGATATTGTTCTCTTGGTAGCCAGTGGTTAGCTCCCATGTTATACACTAGTTCATTCAGGAACATGTAGGCAGGATGAATGGTCATGCTATCTTGTTTGGCTGTTTCTCATGATGTGAACCTTCATAATATCTACGTAACTTCCCACGCACAGCAAGGTATGTGTCCTATTTCTTTATTATTCAATATTATATAAATTATTTACAAGGGGAAAAAAGAACAACTAACCATAAGATTAATATGAATGTTTTTCTGGCAGTGTTATTATGTACATTAATAATATATATAAAAATGTTTTTGTTTTGTTGGTTTTGAACACAATTAAATTTAATCAGCCTTTTGCCATTGGGTATATATATATATTATATATATATATGTACACACATATATATATACACACATATATATATATACACACATATATATATATATATACACACACACAATGTGTAATGTTTATACATAGTTTTTAATATGCAATTGTAATTATCATTGTTGACAATATGTGTTGCTGAGAGGTGTGCTTATATTTAAGTCGAACTAATTGTTTAAGTTCGCCTTCAAGGGTGTGGTGAAACGGTAACGTCTTTAAGTCTATCCTAAAATTCATAAGACAAACTTAAAATTTTAAGTAATGGTAGTGAAACTGACCGGAAGCGACTGAAAAAGGTTCGCGTCCTTTTAGGGAATACTCACAGCTTCTTCACCTCTAATTGCATCAGCTGTTCTAGCCTATTTATCTTGTCTCCGAAAGTCCAATTATATTCATTATGTTCACCGTAATGTAGCCTACTAACTGTTCAATGTGCGATGAATAAAAGGAATTTCAGAGCAAGGGCTCTTCATTATCTTGCAACTCATCATTCTAATGTATATAAATACACATTGCTTAATTAATTTACCACTTTCAAAACTATGACGTTCATCAGACGTTTCCGTAGTCCGGAAATTCACAATTTCCTTTCAAAATGCTGTTAACTCAGAAAGTGGCACACGTAGGCAGTGTTTCCTAATGTCAGCGAATCTACTTCAAGCGCTTTCATTAAGATCAATGCGATCTCACAGAGTGCGATAAAATGTCCCCAGGACACATCAAGAAGAGTAGCTCTGGAATGAGAGCTATAGCTCTCGTTTAGTTTTCCACCATAATATTTTGTTTTGAAACTTTGTCCGAAATTTCTGGCACAGCAATAGCACATGCTTTCTTGCATTATTTGTAACAGTCACTCCAAATTTCGCGAAAACTATTTAAATTGTCAAAAAATTGTACATTATATTATTTAAAGACTTTCTTCACATTTGTAGCTGTAGGAAGTTGTCATTTTTTTTATTTAAAAAATTTCAGAGTCCAATGAAAATCATACCTGTGCTATTTTTATAAGCTTACTTTGGTCTATTTGGGAAAAAAATAAAGAAAAATTCGGAACAATTTTTCGAAAATAGTGAAAACGTCGAATCCCTCTCCCGCAATTAAAATATCATCGGCAAATTAGCAGGACTACGAGTTCCACCAGATCAATAAGGGAATACTAGCGTATCCGTGCGAGAACTCTCGCAGGCTATACCCCACTCTCTTCCTTCTTTTTCCATTTCCATATTAAGCCGGTAAATATAAATTTTTCTTCAAAACCCTCTTAGTCATTAGTTTTGTCACCTTGTAATTGATAACAATATAATACACTCCTGCCAATATAAACTATTCTTATTTAACTTTATTATCGAGTAAATAGGTACACCCGTGAAATCCAATTGCATAGAATATCAATTTCACATACAGTTGCAGATTCTATAGGCAATGAACAGTTGGGGTAGAATCGAGAAGCGTCGAACCAGCAAAAATGTAATAGAATGGTCAAGATCTCATCCTGTACGGTGTGCGAAACGCTTCTCTGAGACCTTTGGCCTCAAAATGGTAGTTTTTAAGGTCTTAGAACGCTTCGTTTAGGACTTATTTAACGATATAGATTAAAAATTCTGACGTACGTTGCGGGTTGGATTTTCAATAAATATTTAGATTTTTTTAAAACAAATACTTCATATTTTATAAGTCAAAGTGCAATTCATCACGTCTCCGTTAAACTCTCTTTTCTTAGAGACCTCATTTAGAAAGATTGGTTGCATGTGAGAGCCGCAAAGGGTACTACTGAAATAATACAGGAGACGTACTTATACTTATACTTCTGAAATAATATAGGAGACGTTCAATTTTGGAGAAAATCCTGTGAACAGTTTAGGACCTACAGTTTTTTACAAATGGAGGGACGGACAAAGAGACGTTTTGCCGTAAACCAATTTTCAGTATCACAGACCTACAAAATGTTGATTCTGACTATACACAGTATTAGAAATAATTTACTGCATTGAGGACCAAGAATTATTGACTTCTTCGGTGTAAGGAACCCACAATACGAATTTGTCTGTCGAGAAATTTCGCTGCTGCATTACATTACTTTTTCTTTACTACGTACTCAAAAGGAGAGAAAAAAATGAAAAGAAAGATAACACTTGGTCACACATATTGTGTAATCTATCCCCTACACAATTTACACAAAATCCGTCACCGTTTAAGAAAATTGTTTTTTTATGAATACGTCGATATCATTATGTGTTCTTCAACCAAAATGATATAAATTTTGAAATACGGATAAAAACATTCGATCACTAGAACATACATCTCATACTTATTCACAAATAAAAATCTAGTTTAACCCTAATCCTAAGCATTCAAATTCAGTAAAAACCCTACCTCACAACCAGAATCAAAAATATATTTCCCTTCCATGCATTCCTGAAAAGTTGGCTGAACCTGAACAAAATTAGAGAGAATGTTAAGGTTTGCTCACCGTTCTATTAGAATTACGAACAGAAATGTAGGTTCGCCCGTAAGCCAATTACGCAAATGTAAAATTAACAATAATGAACTCTATCCACTTAAACAATGGAAATTAAAAAAAAATTGGAACGTAATAAATTATGCTCCTCGCTGTTCGGGCAGAGCCGCATTGATAAAATTGGTGAGCCAATGTTTCTGTCGACATTTGTAGTGTCCGGGACAGTACTACAAGTCTTGCAAACACGATTGAATTATCAGTCAGAAGAACAATTCTCCTGAAGATTTAATTATTTATTAGAAGTAACTTTCATGTACACGCAAGTTAATATACTTGTATTTAACGTCTTTTTTGTATTCAACCTGATTTCCACTCAATAAAACCAATTGTGTAGAGTACAATTTGAATCTGTTTGTTCAACCAATAAACTGGACGGTATAAATACCACAACATTCATTAGGCTAACCTTGTTTATGTTGATGTTGCTAACAACCCGTGGTCCGGGGCGACGTTCTCTAGCGATGAGAAAAGAGATGGCCGTTCTTGGTGGAGGGGCTCCAGAATGTTTGTTTAAAATTGCGCCACGCTTCCAGTGAACTGTTGTTGATTTTTCACAGAGCGTTACGCCTTCTTTAAAGGCTCTTTTATTTTCGGCTACCATGAAACCACCAACCTCCCTTTTGCGATAACATTTCTCCCTTCAAATTGAAATTGTATTCGGTTTCTCAGGCATGTTGCGCTACTCAAAGTAATAATTGCTTCAGTGTAGGCGTGAGAACGTGCATGACTACCAAGTTTGGAACAGACTTGTCTAACGCGTCACTAATGCGTCGCAGATCATGGTCTCAAACGGATGTGATTTGAACAATGACTGAACTGCCCTCTTACGGTTTGAAGCAGAATTTCCACAATGGACATGTTTCTCCAGTCCCATCAGAGTTTTCTGAGTTCACTAATGCAATTATTCCATTTCCACAAATTTTGCAGATCCCTCGATTTGGGATAGACGACACATTCCTCAAGACTTTCTTAAATGTTTGGCTCTGTTTACTCGAGGTACTATATTGTTGTAGTCATTCAGAAGTTGTACACCACTCTTGTGCCCCTCCACTCTCACAGCACCGCTAGTTTTCCAATTGTAATACATTGTCACAGGAACAATTGGACGGTGTTATGCATCAACCGGCTATGCGACATCATACAAGTTTTGAGATAATCGTGTTCAAAGGTTTTATTACATTTTCAGCTCTAAAAACTCTAATTTAATTATTTCATTCAGTAAAGCACCAAACTATACAAACATAAGTGGAATATCTGGCGCTTACCTGCATAATGTGAAATTAAGAACAACAGATTTGAAGATCTAGGTTTATAGCCGGTTTGTTGTGAAACATAAAATCCTTGATTTGACTGATCGCGTTTACATTTTTCATTAATTAAAAGACTATTTTTACAGATTTGGCGCCAAAATGTTGCGTACACTTAGAACATGGTCCAATGCAACTAATGGCGTCCATATCTCATTTTTTTCAAAAATGGCGCTTAGCCGGTTGATGCATAACACCGTCCA
>JAHLJT010008446.1:196349394-196362848 GCA_031308135.1 Acheta domesticus
GGGAGACCTTGAAATGAATTTGATTTTCTAAGTCAGGTCTTTCGCCACAAAGTCATCATGTGGGTGAACGTTCGAAGTCACTCGAGCGTTCATCTTTCTTTTCAATACATGTGGGCCTGGAACACGTGAGAAAAACTTCACGTGCATATACGTCTAGCAAACGTAGAGGAAGTAGACAGAAACGGATTCATTTCTTAAGTGACTCTGGGCTTCACCAAACTGACTTCCTCTAATTATGCTAGAATATTGAACGAATTGCTCAGAGTGGGTTCTCCAGCGGGTTTTGTTTCATATTTGAAACTTCAAATTTTTCCATGATAGTTCGTAATAAAAAGAATATTGTATGTTTACGACTATTCAATTTGTAATGTCTTACTAACTTCCATTCAAAAGTTTCTCAGAAAGGTTGTAGTATTAAAACTATATTTTAAACCAATTACATTAGTAGTAATATGTAATATTGTGACATTATTAGTAATATTTATATCATTGTATAATTGCTAGTAGAATGATAACAGCTTAAAAAAACAGATGATTAACTACTATAACCTGTATGTATAAATGTTTATCAATATCAAATGTGTATGTTTAAATGTCTATCAATATTTTTCATCTTTCTATCCTCGAAAAAAGGACGAGCAAGGCAACCGCATGATGTTTAAAAAGTTATTACTATTATTATTACGAAATTCCACAGAGAAAATATGAAATTGAAACATGAAAAATACCCGCCGGAGGTGCCATCCTTATAGCCAGTGAATTGTATTCAACTTAACTGGCGATAGAAATGAAGGTGATTTGGAAAAGAAAAAAATGTCATGAGTTAAAATATTTCACTGCATTTGGTAGTCGCTGGGACTGCAGTGACTCAGATGCTTCATGTTTGTTGTATGTACTTCCCCCCATGAATACGAGAGAACAATCTACAGAACGAGCAACGACCTCTTGTTTTCGTATATTCTTCCTAAGCAGTTACATCTGACTTCATAATGCCTGGCGTTGATGTAGAAGGAAAAGACAAGAAATATGGTAAGAGATGAAAACAGAAAGGAAAAATAAAACAACACACGTCGGAATAGGAAATATTAAATAAAAATAATACAATATAAGCCAAATATTCATTTAATTTAAACGTGATCGTTAAGTGCGGAAATGCGTGGTAAGTTTCATAATAACGGGTTTAATTTGCTATAAATAGTACAGAACCGTTTACGTTAGGTCTTATTGTCCTAGTTTCAATGCAAAAAGTTTTAAATGATGTTATTTACAGAAATATTCACTTCCTTGTAATTCTCAAAGTAGTAAACTGTATATTCACTGGCCGGAGACTTGTGAAATTATTCGTCCTGTATGTAACATGTTACGTTTAGTGGTTCTCCAAACAAAAGCCCACTTCTATCTACCGAAATAGAGACCTTGAATTCACAGTTATCACGGTTCATTTGGACCAGTGGCCACAGTTCAAGGACGTAGGAGGCTCGTATCCATACGTAACACTTCCCAAAGAAACACTGGGCTAATACGAGTCATTCCTCAAACAGAACAGATAAAATGACCAGTTAACGCCAGTTGGTCCATGATTGTGGGAAAAAACAAATAGGTAACGACATTTTAGATAATTCATGCCTCATCACTCTAAACATTTTAGTTGATGTTACATATAGAAATATGTTTACTTAATACTGTCTTCGAAATACTCAATGTGGTAACCTATATATAAAGTCAGTATAAGTAGTAGCCCATAAATAAATTGACCTAATGCTTGTGAAATTATTCGTGTCTATATGTAACGTGTTACGTTTAGTGGTCCTCCTATATAATACTCTATTGAAGGATAACGGATTATTTCCTTTTATAAGAAACAGTGAACAACCTCGTGAGTATATTACTGATGGAAAAGAGTTACCCCCAGGGATGCAACAAACTGATTTAAGACGAAAAACTTATATTTTCCCAGATTATAGCCTATTCGAATTATCAAGCGCACATACAACCCGCAAAAACACATTATGGCGCAACGCACTTAGTGGTGACTTGGAAATGCGAAAGCTCTGAAAGTTGCGTTCCAGCGCAAAGCTATTTAATTTTTAAGACCTTTTTGGGGATTGCAATTTTTTGCGAAAAAGTGTGGAAACATGCGGTGCTCATGTGTGGAATATTTGGGGGGGGGACATTTGACAAAACGTTTGATGGAATATGTGTAGCAAAATTTGAGAAACATCTTGGAGAAATTGTGGGGAACATTTTTTAAAAACATTGGGGAATATTTGGGAACCCGCGATGAACATGTGAGGAAACATGTAGGAGATTGTACGAAAAACGTAAACATTTAAAAATGGAAGGGAACGTGTGGTGAAAGTGTGATGGAACATGCGAGGGAATATGTGAGGGGAATATATCGGGTAGCATGTAGTGAAACATGCGGGAATCGGGTAGAGCGAAGAAGATGGTCAGATGGTCAGAAACGAGTAGAAACAATAATTCTATGTAAAACTAAATTGAGGCGTTCAGAGGCCCGTCATGAGGGGCGTAGAACGCTTCAGACTCTGATCTGAAGTTGGAATCCAGTATTTAACTGTTTTCATTTTTAAAACAATTATTTGTAAACTGTGAAATGTTCGCATGGTCTATCAAGTACTATATTATTTTATTATTGCCATTTTATCCGAAATTGCAGTAGTTTTGAGAGGAAGTGCGCATTCCAAGAGATAAATATGTTGGACTATTGGGTTTATTCTTCGTCCTTAATTTATGAAATATACTTTTCGCCCTTTTGCGCCAGTGTCCAATCATTTCGACAATTTAAAATTGGGAGTTTTAAATATTTATCAATAATTAATATTATCAAAAATAGATTACACTACCTAATTTAAGGGATGTGTATTACAAGGCAATTGAATAGACTGATTAACTTCCTTCAATTTAATAAAACTCGCTATTCACTGTAATAAATCTTACAGTGAATTAGCATATATACACTAGTTCAGATTATTTAACCTTGAAGTGTGTTGTCATGGATATTTTCTTGTATATATTTATGTATGTTTAAGACGAAGGACAACAAGTTGTTGATTACGAATTGTCCTCCGCACTGTTGGTTCAGCGTCCAAACTACAGATGAAGTAGTTGGTCTACTTATTTGCTCTTTCAACAGAAATTCTCTCCTACGTCATCAGTATATATCGCTATTCATATATTTGTCTGTTAACCTGCTGATATTGTAATTCTGAGAAAGTGCACCACGTCTGGGTGAAAAGACTTTGGGCTCGATTTCGTGCTCCCTAATATTCCGCCCTTTGGAATAAACAGAAAATATCAACGAACGTGTAAAATCACGTACAAGGTCCTCAAGACAATTGGAATTTTACTGGATGAGAAGAACGTTCTTTTTTCGAATCGTCGGAACTTTTGTTAAAGTCTCACTGATAATTTGTAAGCAGGTAAAAGACAAATATACTTATCAAATCCTAACTCACTAAAACTATATTTAAATTAATTTGAAAGAATTGCAAAATGTCCAATGAACTCGATACAATAACTTCTTAAACTTTTCTGAAACAATGAAAAACATTTCAACGGTATTTACCATTAATTCATGATTTTCTTCTTCTTCTTCAATTTATAATTTTGTAATAGAACAAGCAACATCTTAACATTTTTTCATCTTTATAGAAATTCTCGTACTGCACAAATGATTAATTTGTATTATGTACTTCATTGTACACATTTTCGCATTAACATTTAAATAATGATCGCTCCCGTAGAAAGTTTTCTGCATTAAGAGGAATAAGGAATGTTAACTGAAATATGAAACATTTTTATCACAGTTTAAAATAAAAATATTCACTGACCCACAGAACAAATGAAAAATAAATTGAACTAAGCCGACGCTCGCCCCAGTACTACACGTACTTCTTTTTTATTTATTTTTATTTGCTAATCATCCCCAAGGCATTATACATGATCGTTTAAAAGTTACATAGAACATTCCACAACATTTGTTGGACAACTTTACATTTGAATGGATTATTTCAGAAACAATGTAAGTCAGGTTTTTTGACATTTTGACTTTTTAGTGCAATCATATTCTCTGTATTTATATGCATCGTTTCAAACTGATATAACGTATGTCAAGCAATTCTAGGGGTAGTTTTTGAAGAGTATGTAAATAGGAATTTATCCACATACAACATAAGTCAGTGACTTGTGTTCTTTTGCATTAAGGCGCGAGAAGCGGCTTCTCTTTGGAGTTCATAAGTTTACAGGACGGTTTAATTGCAGTGTGCATTGACACACAATTTGAACCTTCCTACAATTCCAGTCCGAATCTGGCGCCGACAGATACTTGCTTCCATTAACTGAAGGATGACTCTGTCACATTTTTCATATATCATTAAGGAAGGGGCTTAAAGAGCCTAGTGAGATGACGAAATTTACTGTGGAATATCTGTACCTCAATGCCCAACTTTGAAAACTTCCAGATGTCTTCATTTGGCTGCGACAGTCATAATAAAAATCACACTGTATGGAGATTCAGTCAAGGGGGTGCGTTCTCTGCAAAACTAGGCAGTGCGTGAATCATTAATTACGGAAATAATTAGTTAAATATAACAATTTCTTGTAATTAAGGTGTAATTCAAATATATTTCAGATAAGGATTTAATGAATGACAATACTTTTTTGTCTCAGAATGTTTTATTTCAGAAACAACATAAGTCAACCATGTTTGTTAGTAAAATATATAATTTAACTTTTTGCTAAATGAGACAATAATTCTAAATAATATGCGGTAAACAACTTCAATTAAAATTGACACAATGTTTCTGACAAATACAGCCGCATTAGAAGGTGTTTTTGTCCGTACCAGAAAGTTACCTGTCAGTGACTTATGTTGTTTCTGAAATAAGTCATTCATTTGCAGTTAACCAAACCGGACTCCTGTGAAGTTTGTATTTAAGTTAATATCTTAAGTTTGTATCTTATGGTTGGCGTTGATAAAGTGGGGTTAGAGGGGAGAGGAATGACATTGTGGGGTTATTTTTTTATGGGCATGCGCCGACTGAGGTGTCTCAGGGTATCAACGGATGTCACTGCAGTACCTCTGACCGGGGAGTCCTAGGGTTAGAGTCTCGACGGTGGCAGGATTTTCAACACTCGCAAGATAGAACTGAGAACATTTGGCATACAAAGTGAGAATTACACCCAGGGACGGCTAAGGGGCCCGCCTGCTAGAAGTATGTCCCCTAGACCCTCGCCAGGAGAAGACTTTAAAGCAGACCTGCACAGCATTTTGCACTTTCATTGACGTCAGGAGCTGCGCGCGAGCAGCTCGGGGGCAAATGCGAAAATCGATGAAGGGTGGGGATGAGACTTACTCTAGGAGTGGGGACCACTAATTGTAAGGCGGAATTCGAACCATAGTGCGTAAATTTAAAGAGCAGTCGGCGAGAACATGAGAGTCGCATAAGGTTCAAGTAATATTGCCTTTTGTATGATATTGCAAATGTTTATTGTCGATATATGATTGTGAGAAATATTAAACTACAACGAATTATACATATTAGATTTGGATACCAAAGATACATAATACATACGAATTATACATATTAGATTGGACACCATTTATAGTTACTTGTAGGGCTGATAATGTAATTAGCTTTGCTACGAGATAGTCACAAATTTAGGGTTTTGCTAAACACAAAATTATGATACTGAATTGTTTTGTTTGATGGTGACAGCAATAAACTATTTTTTCATTAACTGTGTTTAATTGAATAAGACAGTTCTATTAAAGCAAAAACATTTGATTCTGGAAAAAAATCATGATTAATTCCTGACAAGAGTGCAGAGTCGTTTACGACATCGAAAAATATTAACCCCTTTGCATTCTATTTAACAATATCCACGATAATCTTATGATTGCACGTAACATATCTTTACAGAGGTTTGCTCATTGATATCTTTTATTCAGTTTCATAATGGGGGAAATGGTCACAAATATATGCGCTGTTAAACATTACTCTTCTTGGAATTGCCACATATTCTATTTTTATGTCAATCTTGATGAAAGAGATTGCTCTCATGATTTTCTTCATTTTGCTCTGATGTGGAGATTAGAGTATTCCTGGTAAACAATCAATTATTAAATTGAATTTTTTGTTAGTTAGAATTACATAATTTTTTTTTAAAAGCTACTGCTTTAAATATTGATTAAGAGTCACAATGAGCATGTTATTTTTTTTAATTTAAAAAGGAAATTACATACAGTGGTGGATACAAAGGCCGATATACAGCAGTGCACAGAACATAAACAGAAAATTGTGGCCCTTGTAACTTGAAATACTAGTCATAATCCATTTAAACAAGTGGGGATATAATTTTGCAGCATGGATCATTGTATTAGACGCCCAGGCATTGAATCTACGCGCCGCGTCGTGCTACGTCAGACTTCTCCCCTCCCCTCAAAACTTCTTACTCTCCACTACTTGCACTTTCAGACGATCGGCTCGCAAGTGCAGAATGCCCGCGGGAGCAGGCGTTGTGCAGGTCTGCTTTAAAGGAAGCTTGGGTTGAACACATGCGTGCACAAGTACAGTCAATGGCCACGTCCCCGCAAAAATAAACCAAGCGATAAAAATATGTTTTCTTTTCTTTTCTATGTCTTCCTTACCTCTGAAGTCAATCAGTTACTCTCAATCGTTGCTTCACGTTTGTAGATCCAGTTTTCTAGTTCACTATTGCTCCGAGGTACCGCGTGGATTGATATGAATGAATGGATAATAAATGAATGCCAGCCGGAGTAGCCGATGTCGCTAAGGCTGTAGGGCTGTAGCTGCCTTGGCTCTAAGGGTCCCGGGTTCGAATACCACCTCGGGCATGAATGTTTGTGTGTGTGTGCTCGTGTTGTCCTTACGTGTCGTTTCCCACTACATTTGCCCCAATGTAAACAATCAGAGCCACACGACATAATAGTTAAAAAGCGATCTTAAAGAACGAAAAATGAATGAATGATGCAACCCTTCAGCTCTAGCATCTCTCTTCTCCGCGGTGTCCAGAATCCTCCTTTTACCAATTTCTTACTTTCCTGAGGTGGGTGTTGAAATCAATATTGAGGATGTGACGCGTGGGACTGTGAGGTCTCTGAGTTCCAAACAGATGTCGGTTGACCATGCCTTACGGATGATTCGAACCCACAGCCTTAGACGCAACTCGGATTCGTGCGCAAGTGTCCCAAGCCCCTTCTCCAACAGGTCGACGTCTTTAGAGTGTATCCTTTATTTTATTTCTCTCTCACTACCGATATCTTTAATTTTTATTAAAAGAATCTTGTTTTTTCACTGTCCACAACCAGTTATCTTATTTTTTCATTCTTCAGAATTCCATCGAACCATCTAATTTAAAATAAAGGTGGCTCAACGTTTCGGAAAACGGTATTTGTTTGAATATTTGTTTCGTGATCAAATTACCAATCAATTAGCAGTTGACTGTTACTGCTTCTTTGAAATATGCCAAATGCAAACTTTGGACATCTACCGTTCCCGTATCTCTCTTTCGTATTCGTAACCTTGATTCCGCAACACGAGCACGGCGCCAGTAACCCAGCGGCGCAGGTAAAAGACTTCCTTCCAGCATTACTTTTCTCATGTTTTTTATAAACAAAAAGATTGTGTTCGTGTATTACCTTCTATAATAGTTCCCAATCAGTGAGTCGACCTCTACTCAACCGTCCACGTACGTGGGAAGTCATGCAGCAAAAACCATCACGAAGGATTACTCACGACCTTCGACTTGTTCCTTACTTTGCCTGCGCGGTAATAAAACGGTTAGGGCGACCGCCGAGAAACGGACTCAAGGGCAAGGCGCGGGGCTCGAACCCGCGTTTCTTCAGCCAAACGCAAACAGGCCCTCGAGGGGGGAGGGGGGCTCCCCGGCTGCGGCAGACGCGCGCTTCAACCACAGAACGTCAAAGCAATTCGGCTTACGTCACTTTGCGTGACAGCCGCGGCTTCGCGCGCTCGCAACGGCCTCGACCTAAAAACCATTGTTAAACAAAATCCAAAGACGTTAAAGACGACGCAATACGTGTCCTCCTCGAACTATTCCGAAAAGATTTAAGCACAAATTACCGTGTCAGAGCATTAGTGTTGGTGATGGTATTTTGCTCACGGCTTACCGTACAGTAAAAGACTTTCATAATGGTAGTCATATCCTTCATTTGATGGAACGAGAAAGAATGTCTCTTGGGTTGTGAGTTCTTGGTCAGCGGATACAAGGTTCATCAAATCAAATTGATAGTCATGTCCGCAATTGATGAAGTGAATGTTGTTTGTCCTACAATTGGAAAAGTTCATAAAGCGAACGCAAGGAAGTTTCTGTACGTCATAGCTAAGAATGTAAAATGCCAGACTGCAACATCGCCAGTTAGATGAAGTTTCTTTTCTAAGCAATAGAACCTAACAACAATAAAATTATACTAAATTTCAGGTAAAACATCAAAATAGAAACTGATTTGGATTTTTACGTAGATTACCTATTCCAATTTTAATATTTTTTTCCTTCAGTCATTTCCTACAATTTCTTCGAACTTTCTTAATAATCTGTTATTTGATATCCCAATTTTTTGTTTTTGAATTTGATTTCTTGACGGTTGTATCTAGTATTATTTCTAGTATCATGTGTAAAGGATATCGTAGAAACTTGATTAACTATTTTCTGCGAAATGATTTTCTGTTGATTGTGGTCACGCAGGTCCTTCTGTTTACACTTTTTCAGAAAACATTTAGCAGAATTCAAAACTGTTTCGTATAAAATCTGGTAAATGAATATTTCCTTTTGATCTCTTCCTTTTTCAGAAGAAGAATATCAGGTGATTTGGATGTGCATGTGAATACAACCATATTCCCATATTCCAATATTATAATGCTGTGTGACAACACGTTATCATGCGGTTATGTCACAATGAGGTGCCCTATTGAACATGATATCTTCAAAACTGTTGATATCGTTTTTTCGAAAGCATTTGAGTTGCAAGTGGACACTAAAATTTCATCACCGAGAAAAACTGCAAATGATTCCTGTTCTCGTAGGTCATTTCCCTGGAATCATCCCATTCTGATTCCCGTGAAATCCTATCCATTCTGATACCCGTGTACCCCTGTAGAACAGGAGTAACGATCCTCTTCCCGTTTCTCTTTCCATTCATTTTCTGTGGATCAATGTTTTTTTGTTTTCAATAATGAATTTAAAACATATACCTAGACCTAAAAAACATGATAATCCAACAGCATACATTTCCGAGGTTGTAACTGCATTTGAGATAGCAAAAAGGGAACTTGAAAATAATAGTTTGCTTTATTTCCATCCAAGGCACCTCCGTCAATATATATGAAATATTTATTCTTCTTCTAATACAAAATTGACCTGTGTGGAGAGACTGAGAGCCTGTATCCACGAAGCCTTATGCAGAGATCTGAACACAATATGCCAATAGGCACAAATATGCCATGGTAATATGCGATGATCTGAAAACTGGGTGCTTGCTGGACTTTCTTCTGTCCCAAACCATTGATGTCGATTTGATTTTGGGAGCGCTATGGTAAAACTCAGTGAGAGGGGAGAGAATCCAGAACGGAGTTTTTCCGCACATCAATATTACTCATGTTCATGAGTTCTTGAGACAGGTTTGCTTGCTTCATGGCCCGTGACCTCAAAACACGACCTTCATATAGTATGTTGCAATGTACCACTTTTTTCAGAGTTCAGAAATGACAATTACCTTTTTGTTGTAAAATAGACAAGATGCAAAATTGCTCTCAGTAATGAAACTTTTAACGAAATAGTAATATTATGTGCACTATCGGAAACATTCTCAAACGTCATTTTGCTTAAAATTTCATGCTCATGTACCGCTACCTCCAAAGAGGCAGCGTTTGGTTGGTCAATGAAGGATTAAAAAAATATTATCATTACACTACGATTATGTGTGTATTGTGTCACATTGTGTTACGTTATGTGTCACATTATGCAGAACAATTGTAACCTTTGATAAGAATGCAAGCAAACGTAAGTCAATAATCAGTTTTCAAATCATCGAAATAAGTATCTAAATTAAAGAAGACGTGTTGAAGTACACTATCAGAAACATTAGTCAGCGTCGGTTTGCTTAAAATTTCATTCTAATACTCCGCTACTCCAAAGAGGCAACATTTGATCAATGAAAAATTAAAAAAAAATAGGTCGTTATGATACGATTACTGTGTGTATATCACATTATGCAGAATAACTGTGACCTTTGACAAGCAGGCAAGCAAATATAAGTCGAAAAAGAAAATCAATATTTTCCGAGAATCAAAGTATCTAAATAAAAGGAAAGACATGTACTTCTGCTCAAAATCTATTTGTATTAGTCCGAATAAAGCAAAATAAATCCAACTTGTGTGCAAAATATTCAGCAGACATTAATATAACTATAGTTACATTTCAATGTTATGAGTTGTTCAATGTAACTTGCATGTAACTTGTGATGTCGTCGCAGCATCGACACTAAGTAAACAAAAACGTGCAAAGGATATTATCTGTTTTTTAGTAGATAATGCAACGCGCGTGAGAAGAAGGAAGTTAATGTTTGCATATACACAATAGAAATTAGTTTCTTTCAGGTATTTCCTCTGACGCCAACATATCTCACACGAACAGTTAGAGCGGCGCCGAAACATAGGCTAAATGGGCTGTTCAGTTTTCAGAAACTGACCCGCAAGTCCCAGTTACGAAAGAACGTTGTACCGTATTTCCTGAAGAAAGACCAAATTTCTGTTGCATAAAAAATGAAGTGTGAATCCATTGCTTCTATAATATGTGACGCATGACGCATACGAAAGAAGATAACGGTCGCTCCCGTGCCTGCGTACAAAGAGGGGAAATCGATTACGTTGCAGAGGACGAAGCTGGGACGCCGCGATGCAAACGAAGAGAGCCGGGGGCGGAGGTGCGAGACGCGTTGACGGCGGCGACGGAAGAGGCGCCGACGGCGGCGGAGGCGGCGGCGGAGGCGGCGGCGGAGGCGGCGGCGGAGGCGGCGGCACTAGTGGCGCCGGCGCGGGCGGCGGGGCGCAGGCGATGACAGAAATGCAAAGGAAGCAGCGGAAAGGCAGCAGTGATACCGTTATCGGGGCAGTAGTTTCAAGCCCTAATTTGGTTGTAGACAAATGGGATACGGGGAGTCAGATGCCTACTGCACCAGAATAGTTATTTATGCACCAAGGGTGTAATGATCATCGAGTGGTCAAGGGCCGTTGGCCCAAGGACTTTGGTCCGAGGGCGTTTCGTCGCCCGATATCATCAGAACTACTTTAAGGCCGTGGTTCTACATACAAAATTTTATTTTTTACCTAACTTTAATTATTCATATTTACTTATTTAATAAATAACTAGATGTTTATTTGACTCGGTTTATCTTTTCATATTTCCCTTCTATAAATCCTTTGATAATTCCCTTTCATAACTCCCTCACAATTCTTTCCATAAGAGAGCGTGCAGCATCATTCAACTTTTTTATATTTCCCTCGTAACCACAGTCCTCCCGATCCATGTAAGTTATGCAATATATATATATATATATATATATATATATATATATATATATATATATATATATATATATAGAGCAGTGTATATAGTGTCATAGGCAGTAACGTATTAAAAAAAATAGCCATATTAAACTTTTTGCAATTAACGAAAGTTTATTTCTGGGAAAGTATATTTTGGTTCTCAATTCTCATTTGTGTATATGTTTCAAGTAGAGCCCAATATCTGGCTAATTCCCGAATTAGGCGGTTGATGTTTACATTATCCAAAATGGGAGGGTCATGTTGGAAGTATGGAACCGCTTCGAAGCACGCATCGGACTTCAGCCGTGTGAAGTGCATATTAGACAACACGGGGTAGCTAGAGTGAGTGAAGTACGTTTCAGTGACGCAGAATATCTTGTAATATATGTTAAACGAAGATCAGAGAGCTGGTGGGAATTTCCAAAGCTAGTGAGAGACAAGGCAGGTAGTTTCGAGCTTTACTGTGCCAGTAGTAAACTTCTATTTATACAACACCACTAAACTTAACCTATCCTCACTAGTTGACGCTTCCCTACGCGTTTCTGAGTTGGCGACAAGATTCTCTGCCTTTCGGGCTTTGCGATAAAAAACAACAACCTTAAGTCTGTGCAATTTCCAACGCAATTTGACAAAATATTCCAGGATACTTCTTGCAAACACAATACGCCTCACACTCAATCAACTTCTTTTAACTACTGACATGTGCCTTAAACCAACATTAGCCGGATGAAATCCGAAGTCATTCACACAGCTTTACCCACACCGTGTGGCTACGGTGCGAATTAACCTACTCCCAACATTAACTATATTTTCAACCATAGCAGTAACATCTATGTTCTTGTACTCATACATTGTACAAATATTTACTAAAATAATAATGAGCAACTTATATTATTGTGGCATCAAATATATTCTAAATTACGGACGTATTACAACAATAAGAGAATATGTGAAGATGTGTTTTTACTTCATTAACGAATCTAAAGAACGACGTGCCAGTTACACACAAATGTTAGAGTATTCATTAATTGAATAACACTAAATGACAAATAACTCGTACAAAATAACAATGTAAAATCTATTTCCAGGCTCGGTCGCTTTCTCCTGTGTAAACACTAGGCCAGTGTACAGCCGGCATTTCAATGACGTACCAACACAACCGAACATTTAGTTACTTTTATGGCGTATGTACAGCGGGTTGCATTTGCTTACTTGTAGCTACTTTTACAATTCGCAAAATGTCTTATCTGGGAGATGTATGGGAACGATTCTCACATCTTACTAATAAATGCAATCAAGAATAGTACACAAGAAAGAGAGAAAAAAGTACAAAATTGTGCAGATATGGGCACCAAATTAAACTGTTAAAATATATATTAATAGGCCTGTAGTAGTTTATTAGTACATTTATAAATAAAATAATACTAGGCCAAATAGTGTCTCAAATTTTATTATCTTTCAGAGAATATGGTGTTCGTTAAAAGCTAATATTTCTCACCCGAACTGAAAAAAAAACTTTGGAAACATTTCCATGAGAAATTATGATATATATGGTCTCAATAAGGATCGAAATATCAGCAATTTACTTCTTGTAAATTTGTTACAAGAACGAAGGTAATAGATGCATCATTCATTGTAATAACTATTTCATTGAAAAAACAGAAGTTAACCTATTATAAATTGAGAATTTCATACGGTTTTAACACTTGTTTGTACTCACATTTCTAAAACTGCAACCGACTGAGGTGGATCAAAGCATCAAATGACGTCACTGTAATGACAAGCCGACTGGTTTTAGGGTCCGAGTTCCGCCGGTGACCGATCTTCCTCATTAGGTAGATAGCTAAG
>JAHLJT010008446.1:196363848-196384508 GCA_031308135.1 Acheta domesticus
CGAACCGGATAGCCTCGATCGCTCAGTCAGTAGTGCCGTGGCGATCTCGGACGGAAGGATCGAGGGTTCGAGTCCTGCCTTGGGCATGGGGGTGCCTATTTGTCTGTGTGTCGTCGAGTCATCCTTCATTATCATAATCATCTTCATCATTCCATCTACCGTTATCATTCCATTCCCCCAAGGACTAGCAACCCTGCGGGATAAAAATTGGATTCAGCATAATGCTAATCCTCACAAAAAGGAGTCACATACACCTGTCACAGGGAAATGTTACTGAGCCTCGGTAAGTGCAGGTGTATAATCCTAGACGGCCAATTCGCGACCCCCCCCAAAAAATTATGAAGTTAGTTTTATTACGAAAATTTAAAAGAACACACTCCCTCTAGTTACGTGAGCCGCAAGGAAGGCAGCAACACAACTGAACGCCCCAAGATGAATGACTAAAACTCCCGCCTCCGCAGGACTACTGTGGAGAGGAAGAAAAAAGCGTAGCGGCGCGTTGGCCTGCTGTGCGCCGGCTGTTTATCGCCAGGGGGCGTGGCCACGCCCCAGGCCCGCGCCGAAACCGCGCCCACTGCGCCGGCATTTGTCAGGCAGTGACGCACGCTGCGTCGGTCGCTGTGCCGCGCGCCCCGCCGCTCCGCTCCGCCTCTCTCGGCCCGCCACGCCCCGCTCCGCCCCACAGAGGGCCGCAAAATGGAGGCAAAATAGATTTATTTGAGGTGATCTACAAACAGAAGCTTTAAATAGTTATATTAGAAAGTTATCGTGGGTAATACCACGAGAGCTTTGGAAATTGTCGATAAGTCCCCGACTCGGGGAGCAAGGAGGGGATTTATCTGAGAATTTCCAAAGCACGGGAATTATTTAATAGGACTATTCCACGAATGAAATTGCGTCCAACAGACCTTCCAAAATTCGCCAAATATTGAACATAACTGAAAGCATGTTAAAATAAAATAGATTATGTTTTAGTACATACGCAGCTTATCGCACATCATCTCAGCGATCGATACATCCCGCCTCCTATGATAGATGAGTCGCAGCTTATTATTGGCCAGAAGGGAGGTGGATAAGAAAAATCGGACAGGAACAGTGGTAATTTTTTTGAGTACACCAGCCTGAGTGGTGCATTTTATATGTATAATTAAACACAATTGGTTTTATTTTCACGAGTGGAATAGTCCGAAAAAATAAAAAGACTTAAAAAATAGCGAATTGTGTCAAAAATTTCTGTCTAGGTCGCTCAGCAAAAGAAAATAAAAATTAATTCAAGGTACCCAAAATACTATTTGCTCCAGGCATTGCGATAGGCCAGTGATGTCAAGGTCTTCTACTGGTGGCTCTGGAACGCGTCGTGGCACCGTGACATACCACGAGTTTCTCTGCGCAACTAGTCGGGAAAGGAAACTATTACGAGTAGTAGTAACCCCGCCGTTTTACAATAGGGATTGCGTTGTCTCTTGCGGTGGGGTGATGAACTGCGTGGAGGGGCAACTTCGTCGTGGCTCTCGTGCCATGGACTCCCGCTCGAGGCATCGACCTTGATACCACTGCGATTGGCAAATGACTAACACCCTTGCCCCTAGCGGGATTCAGATCAGCAATCCTGGGAGTTTTTGCGTCGAGAACGCACTCTAACAACCTCGGCCATTCATGCCGTCTTAAAATAGCATTCAGAATATTAATATTTTTAAGTTTTTAATTTTCCACATTAATAGGACCAATATTATAATAGAAGATTGAAATGACTTTTTTCTTTCATTAAGTGTAAATGAAAATGACACTTGAAGTCATCATCATGATATGAACTTGGTGTTAATTTTAAGTTTTTTTCCATTGAGATGATTGCAGATGATGAATATTTCTCGCAAATCATGTTTTAGGGTAAGAAAAGTATGGTGTAACTTGAGCTACGAACACTTGTTCAAACGATGTCTCCCAAAATAATCCCGTAATCAATAGGCCGAACTGAGGTAGTACATGTTGTGGTTGGTGTAAATTGAATAAAATTAAACCAGGTCTCAATACTAAGAATTTTAATTTTGTGACAAATTTCTCATGAAGATGGAAAAGAGAGTTAAATATGCATTTAGACACCGTTTGTAAACATAACTATCCAAACAATATTCAATAGTTCCCATTGTATTTGAAATTGATCGCATTATTTACAATTGTCAACAGTCAAAACTAAAATTTGACACTATGGTCCGATTAAAATAAGTTGGTGATTGACAGTTGCGAATGGAAGGGGGCGACGTTGACACTAAGCAAGTGCTCCCGGGAGAAGAAAATAAACACTTGAAATAAATACTTATTAAGGTAACCAAATCGTACACTCATTTTGTATGAAGTTCCAGCTTCAGAAGCACAACTGTCAATCACCAACTTATTTTAATCGGACTATAGGTTCGGAATCTTCGACGCCAAGGTTTCGTTACGTCGCAACGGAAGAAACGCCCCGTTCCGACTGTTTTGGCTAACTGTCTAGTGCGGCCTGGTGATAGCATTGCCAAGCATGGGCCGAAGGGCAGGAGCGCCGGCGAGCGACACAAGGCTCCGTTAGGGGCGGTCAATACGAAGCATTGCAGCTTGCCTGATTATAGAGAATCATTGGTTGGCTGGAGACGAGAGAGAAGTAGAACGAAGCAAGCTGAAGGAGATGTTGCGAGAGAAGTTATCGCGTGCAAAGGAAGTACGGTAGTTATAGGACTCAAAATTGGTCTGCAATATCTCGTAGCAGAACAGCAGTTTTTGTGTAATGGATTTAAGTTTTCTTGTGTAATGCACTCCTCACATATAAAGCTTTCACTTTGTTTCCGCTAAATATATGCGTAATGCTAAACAACGTAAAAATTACGTTACTAAAACATTCATTTTCCGATTTCTTCACGCAATTATTTGCTTGTTTCGTGTCTGGACATACTATATGTGGTGTCCGTCCTTTCCACAGCTCTTGAGTTACTACACTCATGTAAAGGAGGCTTCAGGATGATGCCCGCCTAATCTCAGATTTTGCATCATACGTGTATCTCACGCATTCCTTGGTTCCAGGAGCCCCCGTCAATCTGGACAGAACAAGGAGGGTCGATTGATTACGCCATCATCCAAACTCGAATAGCACAATCATGTGGATCTCCTCAACCTTTGAGAACTGGATGTAATATCTTTTAGGGTCCGTCGAATGGTCGACGAACTTTCCATAGCTAGAGCGGTTCTACTAAATGTTTGAGCAGCCGCAACGATTTGATAGACCACGACTTAGAACACTTCTATGGCATTCTGTGGCAAAACCTATCACTTCCTTACCTTCATTATTTAACTATAACCTTTAGATTAACTAGAGGCGAGTTTTAAAGCAAAACATCTCCGTAATGGGTTGATCATTGTCTCAGATGATTTAAGATAAAAGTTTTAACGAACCATCAGAAGCATACCCTGATAAATACTTCTTTGATTGTGCTACGGGTCTAACACAGGACATTTTGGGATATTGCTCATCCACTCATTGCCTTCAACTATCGGAGCCGGTAAATGGCAATTTTAATCGCTAAATTGTTTAATACATTTGAACTGCTACTAAAATAGCGGTTTGTGGTTTCTGCGATAAATGTGAGTGATTGTAATATCTGGTTGGGTGGTATTTGTTGATTCCAACAGAATGTTCAACTTCAAATACATACAAAGTTATAATCTTAAATGTGTAGAATTATTCATTTTCTGGTACTAACTCGTAGATAAAGGGGAAATATTAATTTGAGAGCACACAAATTATATTGAGTACTTTTCTTTCTATTGTCATTTCATTCACCTTTGGAATGATAATGAAAACAAAAGAGTCTATTTAAAGTTTAATGTCACCTGTCATGACTAAGTTTGCTTCTTTGTGCTGACAAACAGAACAAGTAGTCTTTATCACCATCGGGGTCATTAACAACACGCCGTATTGAGTGTTTTTGAATTTACAAGGTAGTTCATTGTACTTCCTTATTTCCATAGTTCATAAAACATTGATGAGATTTAGAAATACAAGAACTAAAGTTGTACAGGAAAGAAAATTGATAGTGGAATTCAAGACTGTTGGGCTGGTATAGTGTTGACATTATAAGTAATTTGAGTCGATGTCGTTACTGTCTTATTTAATAATCGTTAGCGGTAAAGATAGTTTGATAGCGAATAGTCAATTTATTGACTTCTACCACGCCGTTAATTTGTGTAATTAGCAAAAATAAAATTGAACTGATATTTTTATTCTTTATATATGTAATCTAGGCCGATTGATGACACACTCTCACAGTAGTCACTCGAACTGGCTGATTGTAGTATGTCGTTCCGAACGACGAGCGACTGAAGATATGAGTGTAATGAAACCTAACAGACACTACATTTTATCAAACATTTGCCCTCTATCAAACTCTGTTGCGGACATTTTGGCATTCTACGACTGTACTCTATGGGTTTAATGTATTTCTGTCTAGCGGAGATTCTCTGTAACCGACGATGACAGCTGAATACCATTATTTTATTTTATTTGCGATAAATTTGTCCTCTTAGTAAAGTTCAGCATGCAAGCTCACGTCCCCTTTTCTAGGAAACTCTTTTCCAATCACAGGGGCCCTTGCATGTAGGAGTGCTTTTTCATTTTCAAGAATTTTACGGCATATGATAATTTTTTGAAGAGATCAAGGATGGGACGAGGCATATTTGTTGGATCAAGTTTTGTATTGATTTTGTATCGTAAAGAGTTAAGTGCACCGTGAAGTTTGGCTATAAACAGTTGTCTGTTAGGTTGATAATGCACTATAGCGTACTACATTACTAAATTAAAACATTTCCTAAAATGCTTGACGATCTTTCTTTTCTTTCTTTCCTAGACTTCTTGTTAGGTGACACTTGTTTCTAACGCAAAAATTCTCATTCCCCATTGTTGTCCCATAAAGGGAAGTTTCAAAGTATATCGCTTGTTGGTATTCCGTGACTTTTTCTGCCAGAAATGAAGTGTGCATATTTCAATCTCACTTTTACTATCTCATGTATTAACCACAACATGTAAAAGATATTGCTTTTTCACGCAGTTTACATTCATGTAACGTATTAATTAGATCTCGTTTCTGTCGAGAAATGTTAAACAATTTAAGGGTGTCTGAATAACTTTTTAGCCACGGGTGTAAATCGGATTGTCTATCTTTTTGATGCTCTAAACCCACAGTAACTGTTGATATAGTATACTATCATACGCAAAATAACCCATATTTAGAAGTGGTTCTTGAGAGAACACTAGCATGATTTGATCTGAAAGTTCTGGTTTGAAGGTCCTGCGACAAAATAACTAAGTCCTCTCGCGTCGAGAAAAAGAGAGCTCAGGACAACTTACGCAGATAATGCAAGCATACAAGCAAGGAAGAATCTCAGTTTTGTTCAGTGGATCAAGGATATTCGGTCTCATTGTCCCTATTTCCATCTGTCACCTGACTAAGCGGCTAGCGACCAGAGATATTTTGTAGACATACAATGAACTGACAAAGAATGAGTTCATTATTCGGTCACCTCAAGCGATTTTGAACTGTTATAACAAGAAGAAAAGTGATGATTACTATTGACTTAAAATCTGTCTACGATGGGATACATTGTCAGATTACTTTGAATAATGACGCCCAAATTCTCTTATCTCTCAGGCATTTTGTTTTAGGTAACAACAGATAATTTTAATAAATATTGCTTTATGAAACAACACGTTCGTTTCTCCCATTTCACAACATTCCTATGGTTTGCTAACACGTAGTTCCTTTTGTGGTAATCTGTTGAGGACACAGGGAGCACGCCGCGTGTGCGAAAACGACCTAAAGGTCGTATGCCAACACCTTCGACAGACTACCCTACTGTAAAATGTTTAGTTGGATTTGAATCTTGTCTATACTGCAATTTAAACATACTGCACTTCAAGGTCACATACTAGAAGGAGAGGGGGAACATTGTTATCCAATCGGAAGCTCCAATAACAAAAATTTAAGTTCTGACGAAGCTCCCGATTGAATGACAATGTTCCCCCTCTCTTCCAGCTCGTAACCTTGAAGTGCAGCTATGTTTAAATCGGAGTAAAATCTAGTTTGCTTGTTAATTTCGGCGTGGACGGAAAGTGAGTTTCTCGACTAAGAGGATGAGTAAAAATTCGAGTGTGTTTTGTTATTATCCGAGATGAGACCAAATTTAAATTAAGGCCTTAAATCCCATGTTTCAATTATATTTTTTCATTTATTGTAATTAAAAATGTTAAATATAACATATTTCATTTCATAGTAATTATCAAGATTGGATTTCAAGTACCTCATAATAAGGTACAATGATTGTTTACAATGAAAAGGACGAAACATTTTAAGAAAAAAGTAGTACAACGTAAATAAATGTAACATTTTATTAATTCAAACAAAATATTCTAATTATGCTTATATCCCTTTCAATTATTGAATTAAACGAGTATTTTTTCCATTGAATGAATATTGTTTGTCAATATATCATTGCCTAACAATACACTAGAAATTTCGGAACAAGAAACACCCTTCATATTGGATTATCGGTAAGTGCCGCAGCTAGCGTATCAACATTCAATCTTGATTTCTCACTTGATTAACTAGATTAATACATTATTCGTTTTAAAATATCGTAAAGGACGACAGATGTAGGACACTTTCCGAGGAACGACAGAACCAACAAAAGGACTGTGCTCCCTATACGAGGACGATTGGTATTCTTAATTAAGCCGCCATTTCTATTTACGAGCAACGAACCATCGGTGACCCCATAAGATGAATTTCACTGTTCTTATATAACCAAATTTAAATAAAATTTTCTTTTTAAATAAAGTTTATTTCAATCAAAATTTTATTTCATCTATCTAGATTTTGTATGTTACATACTTTTTTGTTTCCAATTTCTATGGGGAAAGGGGGAAGTAAGTGCCAAGCCTGCCTACGTTCACGCTGAAAGGTGAAGTTGGTATCTCTTGGGAAGACACTTCTAATCCTTCCAGCTCTTTTTTTCTCGTCCGTTCTTTCTGATCTGGAGACAGTCAATATCAACGTAAGACATCTCACAGTATTTCCCCTCACGTGTAATTCGCCTTCCTAATGTACACAGTTTAAAAGCTTTCTCGATACAAAACCAGGGAATTCCGTTAGACAGTTGAAAGCCAAAACCGAGCCTCTATAGCATTCATAGATATTATCTCTAAGGATTTCTCTGGGTCAGTCATGGTTCTTCATAGAGAATTTACAAGCTGGCACGTTACACGATTGCACATTTCTTTCCTAATCGAGGAAAAAAGACATTTACGCGAAGGAGCTCATAAACTATCGTCGGGTCGTTGACCGATTGTTTAAATCTTTGAGCATCAGTGAGCGATATAATACAGCAGTACATTTGTTAAGAACTGAAATTAAAACTGAATTACGTAGTTGCTTCTGAAAAATAAAAAGTTTATTTTATAGTATTCTCACCTCTTCTGTTGCTTCGAGATTTTGTCTTCTTTTTCTTCCAAGAAATTAATTATCAACGTTTTAGCAAATAATTACCTTTATGATCTCTTTTTGATTGTATCTTGGAACACACATGTAAAGAATATCTTTAGTAATGGAATTGTTAAAAATAATAGTTCTTTTAAACTTTGTATAACTACTTCTCGCTTGACGAAGCAATTCAGAAGTCAGACAGGTCGGACAATTTATGCGTTAGAAATGAATTTGCAATCAGATATTATACTGGGACAGAAATCTAGTATTTAATTACAAATCTGTGAGTATGGACGAACACGATCCTCAAGGTTTCTGTTCGCATTAACAATGCCACAATTCTACCGAGCACTCCGCGTTCCGACCATGGGGAATTGAATTGAAGCCGACGTTGTGGGATCCACCTTCCTTTGTTTTTTGCATTTGTCTGCGAACTCGCGGCCAGCCCTCCCGCGCGGCGACGAACCTTGGCCTTGGCGGCGCGGAGCGGCTGGAGTGGCGTGGAGCGGAGCGGCGTGGGACCGTGTGCTCAGGCGCGCCGACGCCGCCCCCTCCACCGCCTCCGCTGCCCCCACCCGCGCCTCGCCACCGCACCGTGCCGATCTCTCCCCACCATCGCTCCTTCTGTCGGTACAACCGGTGCTCGAGGAACGGCGGCGGTGGTGGCGGCGGCGGCAGCGCGGAAATCCGCACGCGGTCCCGCTGCGGTCTGCTCGGAGGAAGCAATAAACAAGCGACGGCGCTCTGGGATGCTCTGCCGCTCCACGGCCAAGTTCAGGTCTTTTTGAACTTGAACTTCGAACATGCCTCGAAGCCCACGAGAATTTTAGGTGCCAATATTCTTGGTCCGTATTACGTGCACGAAATTCTAGCTACATATGACGGGCATAATTAAAAACTTTTCTGCGAAGCATCTGGCATTCACTAAACTTTTCCAGCGCAATTTTGCATACAGGTAGACCAAAACGAAAGAAACTAAACGTGAATATTCAAGAAAAAACTTCGATTTTTTCCGTTTTGGGAAAGACTTCACATCACATCGCTGCCGGGTCTATTAAAAAGCCACAAGTGCTAACTGCTCAATTATAATCCACCATCATCTAAACTACATGTGAAAGACATTAATTCACTGTTAAAGATTTTAAAAAGTTTTTCTTCTGATATTGTTAATTACTGTGTACAAAAGTATAATATTGGATTCACTGTTTTTTACTGCCATTGAATAAGAAGGCTACATCTCGGTTTATAATGATGTTCATTGTGTTACAGCTTCATTATAGTTCAGGTCTTGAAAAAGCACCAGCGAAGTTTACAAACTTTGCATTGATATGTAATTAATAATTGGTAATCGTTCTATTAAAAAAGAATTATTTGCAAAGTCGAGGGATGTGGCGTTAAACCATGCATATCTTGTCAAAAACCAGATTAATGTACTTACGCTTCTGAAAAGCGTTTGCTTCAGAAATGAAGCTGGGAAAAATTAAGAGCAGATATTTATCTTTCCTGACAATGTAATAAATTGGACCCAAATTTGACCCGTGTGCCACTCATTTGCAGTCGGACTGTACTTAACTAATGTCACCTGGGACATCTAGTAGACCATTGACAGGGGCGCATCCAGAAAATATTTAGGGGGATTTTAGTTCTGACCTCCATAAATAGTTTTGAATTTTTTTCTTAATTTTTGGCTTGGAACAAAAAATTTACGAGTATATTTGTAAAGGGAATACTGTTTTGGGTGTGATGAAATCTATAGATTTGTTTGATAATTATTTGAATAAATTGAGTGAAATTACAAAAAAAAATGTTCACTTGGGAGGGGGCGTGGGGCGTGGTCCTCTTGCCCCTCCCCTGCATTCGCCATTGTCCCTTGGTGGCTTTGGCTAAACCTGCCAGCCAGCCGTCGCATAAGGATTAGATGTAAAAGTTAACTTTCTATTACATAGATTTCATTAGTAATAGAAAAATTACTGTTTGAAATTCGAAACAAGGGATTTAGTTCACTGGAAAGTTGTTGCGACACTCGCTGGTGGCAAAAATACCTTTCATACTAGTGTATTATTCATCACATCACATTACATCATCGTTCCATATTATTATATTCTAAAATACATTAAGTGCATCTATTGCTTCACTAAGAAGTAGGTAAAGTTTTGAAAAAAAAACAAAAAACAAAAAACAATGGCTAATCCTTTTGACTTAATGAGTTTCGCTTCAAAACTGACTATATACTCGTACGAATCGCATGACATGTAATAGATAAAATAGATGCTCTTATCATTCTGTTGTATTTATTGCCTAAATTACTTCATACTAGAAAGTGATTTGCAGTTAGTTCAGTTTAGTCACCCAGATTCCAACTTATTTATCACTACTTATATTTTTAATAATTTATAATTAAATTGTTATTCGTACGAATAAAGTCTTATCCAAATGCTAGGGGATCTTTCCATGGCCTTAGCAATGGGTAGGAGAGAAGGCAAGAGCGACTTCTTTCGAGACAGGAGGAGGGGGAGGGATGGAAATGGTTGCGTGCGGTCCTCGGTATACCCTTTTTAAAATTGATGGAATTTGACTTCAAAATGCAAATATCTGCTGTATAATTGGTCAGCGTAAAACGAATGAACTGCACGTGGTTGATATGAGTACGAGGAGTAGATAATTTTGTTACATTCGAAGGCCGAAAACACCCAGTGAGCGAAGCAAACAAGCACAATGCTGTGGCTCTTCCGAAACAATAACGCAACATTTGTCTGATATAGTCCAAACAGTTAAACATCTTTTGCGGGCGATTCAGGCTGTTTCTGGACTTTTTAAAAGATATTTTGAGATGATAAGTTGTATGAGATAAAAGGCGTTGTCGTTGACATTATTCTCTATTATATTACTAATTACTATCTGCTGTTCCAAAGCCACAAATACGACCACCCACGAGTCGTATTTCAGGCTTTCCGAACAACAGATAAGTGATGATGGCGATGTCTTAGACATCGAAATCTGTTATTTGTAATTTAAGAAAAAATAATGTTGGTAAGAAACCTCGTATTCTCAAATTTGGAATGCCAACAACACCGCACCCATAAACCAATTTTCTAAAACTTGATAAGTTGTAATTTCACAGTCTTTCTTCAGTAATTTTCGTCAAAATTATTCAAATTCTTGAACTGGATGTGTGTTCTGTACTCCGATTAATATTACAGACACTTAAAATAATTCCGGTGGAATCATAGTAATAGCCAGAAGGAACAGTGAAGGTGGTGTGTCGTGTAATGCCCAATGTCTTGATACAAAATGGAAGCAATTTTGGATTTTCGATACTGATTCCACATCTATGCATATCTTCTGGCAAACTCATGTTCGCCACGATTCTATATACATCTTCTGTCGAACTCATGTTCAGTTCTAAACAGTCGATTTCAAAAATATGGTTGAATTATTACAACAATTAGGTAACTTCTTAATTTATCCTCTGTTTTATCATTGTTACTACACACCGCACTTTACCCTCTTTCATTTACCAAGTAATTACTAATTGCATTTCATAGTTTTTCCGTTGTGACCCTTTGCTAATTCTAGTGACTACATATAATAAGTATGAATTATTGTGGAACGGATGTTAATCGAGCCTATCGTACAATATGTAAAATTATATGTAATCAAACAATATGTAATTTATTTGCATATTTTTTGGGCTGCTAGGTGTAGCTGCCACTGATGCTACGATTCAAATCTTTACTTCCCCACGTCTATGCACATTTAAAGACGTACGTTCTTCACTATTGTTGAGATTGACAGACGTTGACATTTATCTGGGTAGTTTATTATATTTTCATTTTACGTCTTCATCTACATGTGCTTCAAGTCGTGCTATGGAATTTCTTTGTTTGTTTTTTTACGTCGATTAAATTTATTACGCTCTGTATATTAAAATCTGTACGCTACATGGGATTTTTTTAATCGAATCATCCTGCTAAGATTTTCTTATGTGAGAGTATCTCATTGCGTTGACTGTTAACGGTATCCGTTGCACCTTCATGCATCTTAATGAAAAACTGGACTGGATGACCTCTAAATTTCTGACAGGAGCGTGCGTGAACGCAAGGAAAACGCTAGACGTAATAACATCTGTTCTCTTTATATGCATTATTTAACGATGTTTTCTTCATAATCATTATTTAAAGACAATAACCCATTTTTACAAAAAACGTGAGAAAGTACCTACTGAATACGCATTTATTTTCCCTCTCTCTGTTTGAGCGGCCATACCGAATGAAATGAACATGTTCTATAAAGAAAAACCAGCATACCAGTCATTCCTTCACTGTTCACCAGCATTTCTAAGCATGCTCAAATACGTACTAGTAGAGTCGAAGCTCTTTAGATCGTTGTCCTTTTAATGTTTGTGACGTAGAGATTCGTTGGGTTTATCAGACTGTTTGGAATCATCCCATATTTGTACGATTACATGATTACTGTGTGCAACTACTTTTGGTTTCGCAATGTAGCCACGTGACGGGAAGGAAATGCCATTAGTCTGCCCTTACAGAGAACACCAAGTAGGAGGACGCCCATTTAAGGGAAGTTAAATTCCCTCTGCTAACGATGGGAAAAGGGAGACCTGAGAAATGAATATTTGTTCTCTTGATTTTTTTGGTTGATTGTGGAAAATTATGGAGAACTTAAAAAGCATTTCATTAAGAAAGTCAGTTATATTTAGAAAATGTTTGATAAACGTAACGCACATTGATCATAGAGAAGAGTTTGAATGTTTATGTTCTTGCTATATGCTCTGATGTTTTGCGAATTTTGATTGGATATCCTGCATTTTAAACTTTCAAGGCAATACAACTACATAATTGCAGATAGAGATTTTTTTTTCAAATAAAATTTGTTGTCCATAGTTTAGTTCTTTCATTAAGGTCATGTACATTTTTGAAACTTTTAGAAGTTTTCGGGCGCAATATTGTGTGCATTATTTGCAATTTTAAAAAATTACAATAACAAGATTTTCTCAAAAAACGGCTAAAATTTTTTTCTTTATACTTTTGCTAGGGATGGTTCTAAATGCACTCTATAAGACGACATAAACGCCATATTTCACTATTTTTTAGTTGTTTTTTCAAAAATTACAAAAATGATTCTTTTGACTTGTCTCTCACGTCGTTAATATTTACACTAGCGGCGATTTGTTTACATTATTGTATTACGAGTACATATGCTTTAAATAATGTCAGAAAAAGTTTCTCGAAATCTCTATATTTTTCTGTTAATATGAGCTCAAAATTCGCAATTTCAGAAACGCTCAAACACCATTTTCTCAAAAATGGCTCCAAATTTTTTCTTCAAACTTTTCCAATGGGTAGTGCTAATTGCAATGTTAAAAATGACATAAAGATCATTTTGCTGTATTCTTTAGTTGCTTTTTTAAATTACACAAATATATATTTTTTTAAATCTCTGGCGCCGATAATATGCACATTTCGAGCGATTTGTAAACACTTGTATTTGTAACAGTGCCTCAAATAACTTGAAATGAAGTTTTTCGAAAACTGAAAAAAAGTGAAGAAGAGCTTCAAATTTATTTCGCATTTACAGTAACGCTTACACGCCATTTACTTAAAAAATGGCTCCACATTTTTCAATGAAAATTGCCATTTATATCTAGGTTTTATTCTTCTTTAATATTCTTAAGTAATATATCTGTTCTACTATTAGGAAACCGAAAAATTTAGACAACTTAAAAAAATGTAGTTTGGGCGGCAATAGATGGCAGCTGACACGTGGAAGCGCCAAGACCCATAAAGATAGTCCATACCAAGGAAACAAGAAAACTTTACTACGAGAAAGTCTGTGCCATTTGGAGCACCACAAGTTTTTCTGCGCAATGCAAACACTCTGATCTGCACCGAGCCACGTGCTGCAGCCTCGCTGCTTCGAGGGGAGAAGAGATGGATGAGGTTAGTTTTTATGTTTTTATTAATTTTCTTTGCAATTGATCAATACGAAGGTCGGTGTATTAACACTTAGATTTGTTATGATTGCTTAAATCTACTTAAAAAATTCCTGATTAAAATTATCTTACTGCTAGGGTAGTACATGATATCGTTACTTTAGATCGCATCTGAGAATTTGTTCGTAATTTGTGTACTGGGTTTTGGCAAATCTTGGATGTTAAATTGGGTATATTTGGGATGTTTGATAAGTGGGTGGAAAAAAACCACTCTGGCAGCGGTGGGATTCGAACCCACGCCTCCGAGGAGACTGGTGCCTAAAACCAGCGCCTTAGACCAGCTCGGCCACGCTACCACGGGGATTGTTTCTGACTGTATCCCATGGTGAACGTTTCCTTGTGCGTTATCTACCTCCCCAAAATGGCGTAGCCCGACTCCATCCCGTTCTGTTTTCCTCGTTAATATGAGAATAGATAACTACGTTTCTCATGGTCTGCTCAGAATCACATTGATCTAATATAATTTATCCCATTCTGTCTGTTTTCGAGAAGCATTAGAATGTCCCTTTTAGAGCACTGCCAACGTTGAAAACCACCAATTAAAAGTTCGTGAAAACAAAACATGAAATCACTTATCTTTTACTAATACTTACCTCAGTAACTTAACATACAGACTTCCGAAGATTCTGCCATGTTCCCCTGTGTTCCATGTTTTCTCTGGACTGGGGCGAGAACATCTATATGAGGTACTTACGATTGCAAACTTAACTAAAATGTTTACTCCTTCCGAAAACATGGAAAGAACGAAACGGGATGGAGTCGGGCTATGCCTTCTCAGGTAACGAAAAGTGAAGTGGGATTAACTGAGAAACGAAGGTGAGGGAAATCTGACACGCGGCCGCGGTCGGGATGGAGTCCCCGCAATTCTTTTTTTATAAAGGAAGAGTTTACCATGGGATACAGTCTGAGACAACCGTCATGGTAGCGTGGCCGAGCGGTCTAAGGCGCTGGTTTTAGGCACCAGTCTCCTCGGAGGCGTGGGTTCGAATCCCACCGCTGCCAGTGTGGTTTTTTTCCACCCACTTATCAAACATCCCAAATATACCCAATTTAACATCCAAGATTTGCCAAAACCCAGTACACAAATTACGAACAAATTCTCAGATTGCGATCTAAAGTAACGATATCATGTACTACCCTAGCAGTAAGATAATTGTCAGGAAATTTTAAGTAGATTTAAGCAATCATAACCAATCTAAGTGTTTAATACACCGACATTTGTATTGATCAATCGCAAAGAAAATTAATAAAACATAAGGGTGATGTCGGTAGCAAGCGCACATATTTTCTTCTATAGTATTTCAGTAGTATACCTTCCCTTTGCAGCTCTCACACGCTACCCATCTTTATGAATGTGGTCTCTAAAGAAAGAGAATTTTATGGAGAAGTGCACTTTGACTTTAAAAATGTGAAGGATTTGTTTAAAAAACGCAGCTGAATATTCATGTAAAATGCAACCCGCAACGCACGCCAGAGTTTTTTAATCTCCATCGTTAAATAACTCCCTAAACGAAGCGGTCTAGGATCTTAAAAACTAAGATTTCAGGCCAAAGGCATCAAAGAAACATTCCCCACACCGTAAACTACAGGATGAGATCTTCTTGACCATTCTGTTACATTTTTTCTGGTTCGAGGCTTCTCGATTCTACCCCCACCTGATCACAGCCAGTAGAATCTGCAATTGTATGTAGTTACTTGATATTCTTTGCGATTGAATAGTTTATACTGAGATGGGTGCATTATATTGTTATCAATTACAAGGTGACATATAGAACATATGATGGAGGATACGAGGGTCTTGAAGAAAAATATATATTACAGGCTTTATGGAAATGGAAAAATAAGGAAGAGGGTGGGGTAGAGCATGCGAGAGTTCTTGCACGGGTACGCTAGTTCTTATTTTTAGTGGAAGAAGGAAACCCGCGCCAGTCGAAACAGGAAAAATCGCTGCCTAGCTAAGGATGGATTCAGAGAGTATTTTTAAGAGGGTCACTTTCAGTTTGGTTCAGTCAGCCTTATCAATATTTTTGAATTTTTTTGTATGAGCTTGAAATAAAAAAATACGAATCTTCTATTACATGATTCCTTGTATCTTCTAGATTGTATCAAAAAGTTTCAGGAACTGGAGCAAGATAAGGATTTCAATTTTTACTTATGATTTAAGGATTTGGTGGTAAAAAAGATTTTTCCAATTTATATGCAATAAAAATTAAAAATCGACCAGGTTGCAATGAAATCTGTGTTTTTGGAACCTCATCTGGCGGGGCACGTAGTCTTTTACGGCATACACGTAGTCTTTACGGCGGGTTTTGCAGTTTGAGTGAGTCTGGCGTTAGATAGTAATGGAAATTGAATTTGCAAAATGCAGCAACACCGAGTAGACATGCATTTATTTATTTTTTTTGGCTCTTGTTTTATGTGGCGGTTTGGGACAAAAAATTACAATAATATTATAAGTCTTGCATGACGATCTGTTTAGGACCCTTTTAAATTAGCTAGAATTACCATATAGGCTAATTTTAGTATAACATTTTTGTCAAACTATTGGACAACTCATATACGATATGAAGATATTAATAGATTTTTCATAAAGAATCGCTAGAATTCTCCTCCACGACTGAATTCGACCCAGCTATGTAGCTAGTTGCGAAAATCCTGCCACGTCGGAACTCGAACCCTAGGACCTCCCAGTCAGAGGCACTGCACAAAAAGGAGTAGTGGCGAGAGAAATTAGGGAAAGAAGTAGGAATGGAAGAGGATGAGAGCAAACGAGAGAGGAAGACAAGAGGTAGATCCAAGAGGAGCCAAGGTGGTGCGTGAGGCGGGCACCGGAGCAGGGCGCTGCGGGAGGGGGCGGGAAGCGGCTGGAGCGACAGGGCGGACAGCGGTGCCCGCGCTTCTTGGAACAGCATCAAGGCAACACCACCTAGAGGGCGCCGGGCCAGCGCCGGCTGCGGCCACCAAGGCCCTCGTGAGAGGAGCTTTGCCAACAACGGCGGCGGCGGCGGCGGCGGCGGCGGCGGCGGCGGAGGCGACGGTGTTGGTGGCGTCGACGGTGGCGGCGGTGGCGGCGGCGGCAGTGGCGGCGGCCACAGTGGTGGCAGCAGTGGCGGCGGTGGCGGCGTTGGCGGCGGCGGCGGCGGCGGCGGCGGTGGCGGCGGTGGCGGCGGCGATGGCGGTGGCGGCGAAGGCGGCCGGGGCGCCGTTCTGGGTGGGACAGCAACGCGGTGGCGGCGGCTGCGGCACGATATGAGCGTGAAGGACATGAGTGAGGTCCTCCCACGCGAATGTTGTCGATATCGTTCGGAACACGCGGCGGTGCCCGATCGCGGCGCTGTACCAGACACTACGTTCTCCGCAGCTCTTTTATCATTGCCTACAGAACTCACGTCTGTAATTTGCGGAAAGTGGATTGTCACGAAGGCATTTCTGTACTTGTCCATAAAGCTGCAAACAAAAATTGATAAGATGTGTATTGATTTGCAAGTGTGCAAAGCAATTAGTTGGTTGAAATTTCTATGAATTACGAGATACAATGTGAGGACGCGTCAACTTAATACAGGATTTTGTGGATGGTTGTAATGAAGAAACTCATCGAGGCATTCTTCTGAAATGCGTAGTTTCCTTTGAGAACGATCACGGTAAGTTTGTATCCATTTAGTGCACTGAAGTTGAGTAGATTGCTATCCAGAATACCTCATTATTAATTCGCAGTTTTATTTCACCAGTCTCCATTCACCATTATTTCAACATTCTCAAATGCCTCAATATTACTAATCATGTTATTATGAATCGACTTGTTCACTTCAAGAAAATTCAAATCTTCGTCTTCACTCAACGTTTCAAAATGGCATTTGCATAAGCGGCAGCCAACATTAGTTATTAAGTAGGCGAATGTTTGGTACTGATGAAGGCATTTATTTTCAATGCCGTTGTATTTGTGTGTTATCATGTATTTACAATTTGTTATATTTAGTCGTCTGCATGTATTACTTTTCGTCCTTGTCAAATTCAGATTTGAAGGGGCTAAAGAGCATTATTGGATACCCTTAGCAATCTCTCGCTAGTTTCATGAGTTCCGGTACTGGATCGGGAGAGCTATGGCAACACTGTCATCCAATCAACAAATATCACGAATTCACTCTTTCTAATTATATGACTACACAGGAGACTGGTTTCCGGAGCAAGGTGACAGCCACTCAAAAATTTCCAGATACACATTTAACTGCACGTGTATTAAAACTTGTATGTGTATGTTTCTCTTTCTACGTGTATTTTTGTGCTCTCCACGAGGACTACACTGAACATTGAAAAGTGAAGTATATACATTTATTTATTCTTATAACTAGTATTATATAATGCTAAAGGATGGACACAGTCTTCACAAAAATGATGGTTTGTAGTACTTCCTAAAAGATATTTTATAGGCATGAGAGTAAAAATATATTACGTTGCAATCACGGAGACTAGTTAAACCGCGTAGAAAATCGCGGAATGAGAATTCGCCATTGCGCATTCTCTGTTAACAGCTATCGACGTGCGCATGGGGGGGGGGGACGAACCCCCTGAAATTTTGAGAGTCGGATTACGACATTATTTGAGCAAATGTACAATTGAATTCGAGCAAAAAAAGAGGTCCAAGATATTAACTGCACTATGAATAACAATAATTTTTGCAATGCTGACAATAAACTAAAATTTAGACAAATGCTATCTATTTGTGAACAAAAAACTATGTATCATGCCTCCATGTATTTCAGCTTTCACGTACACCAGGTGCGTGATTTGATGAACAGTCGATAAAGTTAATGATGAGATGAATTACAATGTAGAAATATGGATATGAGCGGCGAGGTGCTTCAATGACTGAAGCTCATGGAGATTTCCCACGAACCTGCTTTTTCCACAAATTCAATATGGAAGTACAACGACACTTTACCTAATCTTTCGAGTGCACCATGATTGGTCCATGAGTTGGTGATAATAATGACAATGACGAGGATGGTATAAAGATTGATGCAGCTAAGGGGGAATAAGTGGCAGGGGCAATGACAGAACTCCAAGAAAATATATCATGTACCAGCTTTGTCTAACACAAAATCACGTGAGATTGAGGTCTGTAACTGGAGGAGAGTACGTGGTTTAATGCAATAATATTAGATAATTTCCATACTGTACTCTTGTAAATTCATCATTTAAGAGACGACAAATAGTGTTTCAATAGTATGTTTCTTTAATACAAGTAATTTTATTTTAGTGCGTGTACTAGGACGAAATTAAATTTATTTAATTGAATTAATACAAAAATATGTGAAAACGAATGACAAACGATTTGTATCGGCTATGTTCTGTGGGGTGACGTGGGGATCTCAGGAGTGGGGCCAGCGAAGCAGTTGGGTGGAGGCAGGTGGGTGGCCTCTGGCTGGAGAGCGGACGGGCGCGTTAGCTACGCTCGCATTATGCGGCGAATTACACTCGAGAACAGGCCTGAGAAATAAAACGCGCTTGTTTGCACAGCCATCGCGTCGTGATTTCACGAACACGACCTTCGAGAAGCTCGTTTCGCCGCCGGATGTTTATGACCCGTGAGTAATGGAAGTGGAATTTGAATGGATGCGCTCGTAAAACTATTTTATCAAATTATTCCTATTGAATGTCGACGAAGGAATGGAAATTCAAAAACAATGCAAGCATTAAACAGTTATGTACAAGGGCGGGAAAGGCGTTGCTCTACATACAATACTTTCTCACGCTCTGTTCGTACGTTAACGTAAGCCAAATCACATAGCGACATGAAATGGCAAGTATGCATCTGTCATGTCTCAAGTGTATTGTCTTAGCAGCGAGGAGATGTAGAGATAAGAGACGAAGAAACTGGCAAACGCATTCCGCTGTAGGCGCCTATGGACATGAAAAGGTGCATTGTTGTCCAACAGGAACATACACATTAAATCGTTCAAATCTGTTCTACGGTCCTACTTTTCTACAACCATATTTACCCAAGTGTATTTCCCTACAATACATTATTATATAATAGTTTAGCATATAATAGTGCATGTAGTGCAATGTTTGGTTTTTGACATAATTCCTATTCTTACTATCCCTGTTTCCTCAAGTCGTTCATATGGGTTGACTTTGATATAATTTTACATCTAATCCATGTGTCGAGGATACAGTAGCTTTTATGGTAATATTCCTTGAAATGACGCACCCTACTAGTAAGGCGAAGAAGAAGCGACTGGCATACCTAAGTTCGGGGGCTACAAATCCGATCGAAATCGTGGATTTTTAAGGGCGAAAAAATTCTTCCAATGCCTTTCTTCGGTAGGGAAGTTGGCTGACCATTACTGGTTATAATAAATGCGCAAGCCTAAAAAACCTCTGAGCTAAATTCTAATCGTCTGTTTCCTCGTCCGGATAATATATTCTTTTGCTGGTATATGGAGAAAGAGCCTCGCAAAAGATACGTGATCAGGAGAAGAGCAGACCTGATGGGCTGAGCCTCGCCAAGTAAAATAAGGTAAGATTGACTTGATGTAAAATCATGAAAAAACGTCACATTCTAACGAAAACAAAATAATGACTTGTAATAATATCCAGAAATGTAGTGTTGAGGCAACACTACTGTTACGTTCTTTTAGTAGAGATTGGATTCCCATTCCGCAACACGTTACCTTCATTATTATCATCTCAACGTGCTAGTGACAAAGCCTGACGTATGCGACAATAATAATGCATTGAAGGTTGAGCTGACATTTTCCTGTATTAGGGTACTATTGTTGAGCGCGGACGGCAATTAACATGACAACGGCAAAGGGCGCAGCGGTCGACCCTGGGGTCGATCGCGAGCCCGCGTGCGGAGGGCGTCTGTCGCGCGGCGTGACCGTCGAGGGGCGTGCCGGATTTCGCGTGGTCGCTCTTCGCGCGTGTCGCCGTCGCAAGCAAACGCGAGTTCGACTAGACTACGATTTTTTCAAGTTCCCGTGGCGGCCACCCGTCCGGCGGGTCCACAGCGCCTGCACGCGCGCTGCCTCCTCGCGCCGCCCCGCCGCTCGCGGCCTTTGCTCAAGTGCGGATTCATTTCGCAGTGTTGCCACCCCCTAGGGGAGCAATTGAAGGGCTGAGCGCAATGATTGGTTAAACCC
>JAHLJT010008446.1:196384608-196493116 GCA_031308135.1 Acheta domesticus
TTTTTTTAAAGATCTGATTTTTTAGAACAGATTTCATTCAAATCAAAAATATCTATCTTCAAATTTGTACTTTTTTAATTAATTTTGTTTTAAGACGCATCAACATCTAGATTATAACAAATAAATACTATATTTTACATTTTACTTTAACAATATTAATTTTTTACAATATTATGGTGCTATGATTAAGGATACAAACACACGCTTAACATTAAAATTACATCAATGATAATTGTCACAAAAAGGAGCAAGAGATTACATCTCGTATGTTAATATTTTGTAATTTTCGAAAATACTCACTTCACCGAAATGGGGCCATCATCAATTTTTTTAAAGAGAAGATTTAAAGAAAAAAAATTGAGGCATGTTTTTGAGAAGGCAATTGTTTAAAAATTGTCTATATTTCACGGAAAAGTTCGCAAAAACGACTCGTAATTTCAAAAAATCGACATGACCTTTCATTTCATTATCTATCTTTGGCCTAGAGATCTTATTAAGGGAAAAAATCTCTACCATCTACATTGTAATTGTAGAAAGGCGCCGAATGTTTTTTTATCTTGCAATTTTGGAAAAATCGGATCTTTCAAAGGAAATGAGAGGCCGCTCCATTTTTTAGTTCTTTACGCTATCCGAGGACGAAATTGAATAAAAAAATGTACAGTCTTCGTGAGAAAATTTTAAAAATGTTGAGGCTTCGTGAAAAATACCTAAAAAAACAAAGTATACGTTTCAAACTCGTGAGGCCTCGAGTTCGTTTAGATTGATCGGAGGTTCATCAATTTTGGGGAAAATCGTCTAAAAGGTTTAGGCGTTAGCATTGACCACACACAGACAGGCAGACATGTTTCGCCATCTATCGATTTTTACATTCTCGTGATACTTCGTAAGAGAAAGTATTGCAATCGTGCGCCGGATATCGGCGATTTTCCACAGAAGAAATCTTATTACCGGAACCTAGTAACGAAACTAACTGTGCTACATCACCAAATTCTATCACGCATTATTTCTTACCATTTTCGAAAATTGCAAAAACTTAACATTGCAAAAGTACAATACAGATTATAGGGATTTTTTCTGAAATAAAAAATGTTCTAAAAAATAGTTCTTTAAAGAAGATGATGAACAATATTTTGAAAAAAGTAATTTTTGCGTAATTACTGTTTGAAATCTATACAATTTTTAAAAAATTGCAATTTAAAAAAAGGCTCTAATCGTTAATTTTTTTTCAAGGATAGGACAAAGGGCGCCTAAATAAATGGTGCAGATCTTGCAAAAGTTAGATATAATGCGAAGAATGTGTGCTGTTGTAGCACCTTTGGTTTTGTTTGTTTGTTTTAGAGTTGTATGTAACTTGTCTTGAGATTCCTAGAGGCTGGGTTATTAGCCCATCTTGACCAGATTCTTCGTCCAATCTCCCTTGATCCATTGAGCAAATATTGATCCATTGAACCATTGACCAAATGCTGAAAGGTTCTTTGCTTTTCCTCCGGACATAAATTTTGATTCTCTATGCACCCTTTTTTTTGAGTTTCGGGTGGTAGTAGGAAATTGTTATTTCGTTAGTAGTGCCATATAATAATAATGTGATATAATGATAAGATATTAATATAATCTGAATAATGAAAATAATAATGGTTTTAACATGATATTTAATGTATTAGTTACCATTTAAATTGTATAGTTCTAAAAGACTTAAGTATGCCTTTGACAACTATTGTACCACACCTTCTGGGTCAATGAACCCCATCGATCAGGTTTTTCGTTTAGTTTCGCTGATCCTTTGTGCAAATGCTGAGTTGGCCCCATGTTTTGCATCTGGAAATAAACATAGCTTCCCAACCATTGCACGTTTCTTGAGCTCAATGGGGTATTCAATATACGTAGTTATTCGAAGTATCGTTCTCCATATTTTCGCAGCAGTAAATCATTTCCGTGACGAAAGAGATGATAATGGATAATAGCCAAAATCTGTAGCTGATTTGCCTTTGCAAAGAGTTTTTATTGGAAGGGAGCGCATATTTTCATATCAATTCTTGCTAAAACAAAACTTGTTGCTTTCTTTATTCACAATTCAACTTGTTATGTATATGAGTTAGAGCAGAGATCCCAGAGCCCAGAAAACCCTAGACAGAATGCACTTCTTCCCACAGTCCGTCACACACAGTTTCTCACTGTTTTTAGTTAAATAAAATAAGTAAATGAGTAAATAATGAAATAAGTAAATAAATAAGTAAATAATCAAACTAACTGAACTCATTGAAACATATTTCCCAGGCCTTATCTCCACCCCATCTGGCTGGTGGGAGAATATAATTTGCGAAGGAATGCTGCTTTGGCAAAGCTCAACTTCAGAATATGTCAAATCATTCGGTCGCTGACCTGAAATGACTATTCCGAAAGTCTTTCAATTTTGTTTCGACCTTCTCCTCATAAAACTATAATTGGAATTATACTTTGTTAACTGTTAGCTTGAAATAAAAAATACATATCTCTTACGGAAATACATTTTTGAACGTGAAGCGACAAATTCGAAGAAAATTATTTGATTTAATTGGGTATAATTACAAAAATGTTGCATTAGGAGGGGGAATAGGGCTTGTGGATGGCGTGTGGATTCGCCATTGTAAGGACGCCATGAGATGCGGTGAAGTTCTGTGCGCACAAACGCGTCCAGGGCACTGTGCAGAGCAGATACTACAAATCTACAATTTTCTCGCTATTACGTCTCTCTCGCCTTCCTTTTCGTCTCCTTATTTTCCTCATTATTCTTCTTCGAATAATGTAGAACAAAACTAGATTTACAATTATTACAGAACAACGAGTTTAAACAATCAATATATTGGTTATTATTATAATCAATTATCAAAAAAATTACAAAGTCACTCCTTCGTTTTCTTCATCTTCGCTTCTTTACCTTCAAATTTCTTTCCCTTCCTTATTTTCATCATCAAATATTGTACAAAGACTGAAGACACTCAAAACTGGTACATTGACACTCAAAACTGTTCCGTCCATATCTTTCTAGATCCATTTACGTCTCTGCCATCGATAGGTCAACATCAATACTTCACTGCAAAACTCGGGAAGCATACTCGATTAAACCTTGTTGATATGTTGGAAATTTTTTTAATCATTCAGTGTTCCATTAATCAATCTCTTTGTTGCTAACCCAGTGAGAAGAAGTAAAATAATGGTTTAATTTTTAATATGTTGTTTATTGCGGGAAGCAGTTTTCAAAAGTTTCTCTATTACCTTCAGCAAAAAAATCCTAGCGACTAAAACATACACTAGCTTAATGCACACGATCAATTACGAAATGATTATGCCCATATCGAACTTACATATCAGAGATACATACTTACACATCTCGCCCATTTTGCGTGCGCATATATTACATAAGTGAATATTTGGGTATGAGTTCGTACAGTACTACTGGAGACAGCTACTGAATTACGAGAGAATGTGTCACACAAATGGAATATCGACATTTTGCTTGCACCTACGGGTAATAAAGGAAGAAAAGACTGGGCTTGGTCTGTAGAGCAAGTTGTCACACATCAACGATTTGTTTTTTGTTTTAACAATTAAATAAAATTACTAGAAGCAATAAAATCATTTATGTTATTCCTTCTTACTTTCGTATAGAATACCACCAGAATAACACAACTACAAACAGAATTCACAATTAACATCCCAAATAGAAGAAATAAAACAATATTTGAAACTTATTTCAAAGCTGAAAGTGATTGGATATACGATTTGGCTTTTTGTTTCATCACCCTCCTCATTCTAATATCCAAATGTAGAAGAGTTGCTGCTTCTATTTCTCTCCAGGACGGAATTTCGCTTCCGTTAGTTCATTATTACGTTCGAGAAGGCTTTCTTTGGTAATTATTTCCCGAAGCTACTCTTCAGTGAAATCATTACAATGAGAGATGCACAGATCCTGAGTGGCTTTTCTGTTCGTGTGACCAAAACTTTTACCTCGAATTTGACGCAACTGAATTGAAATATTTTACAATTTTGTTTTTTTTTTTTTTTTTTTGTTAATGTAAATTCCAAATTTGAGTTTTTTCAGATGTGATACTTTGAGTTCCCGTGTATGTCTAGTTTCAAGTTCGGTTCCCAAATGACGTTGATAAAGGAAATGACGACTAAATGACGCACTCGGGAATGCTGAAGTCGCCTGGTAGCATTTCTCTAATCGCGAATGGTCGGAACTCGCGAATAGCAAATTCGCGGATGTCGAAGGATTACTGTATTTCGTCTTTCCTTTGTCTTCGTACCCTTCCTTTCCTTTCATGTTTCGCACATGGAAAGGAGTTTTTTTAAATTTGTTTTCAGTTAAATTTATTTTATAAATTAAAATACACGTCCCTGTCAAATTAAATTCGTGTACAACAAAATTTAATGTTAGAGGTTACTAAACTATCTTTAAATTATCGATGTTTAAAAACATCGATAGATTTTGGTCGACGTACTATTAACATCGATGCTTTAGATTGAGCATCGATGTTGGCAACATGGATGTTTTGTTGTCGATGTCGCATCACTATTTCACACAGAGCAAACGCTTCCCTCGCCTCGCACGTCGCGAGTTTGACGTGGAAGCGCGAAGCACGGCGTGGAAGCTGCCCAGATCCGCGACCGTTGTTCCGTTGCGCGACAGCAGTCCCCGCCAGCAGGAGGACGGCGGGCGATTAGCCGCAGCGGCCACGGCCGCCGGCCATTATGGACCATCTGGCCTGGAGGCGGCGGCGGCCGGCTGCGCGCGCGGCTCTGCGCAGCGCCCGTGGCCAGGCGCCTTCCGCGCGCAGCTTCCCAGCTCCGCCCCCCCCCCCCCCGCACGGCCCAACACCGCTTCTCGGCGGGCAAAAAGGGCCTACTGGCTTCGATACGTGATTTGACAGAACTTTTTACTTTCTCTCTACGGAGTAGAGAAAAAACGGTGAATTTTCGGCAGTAAAACATTTATTGTCGGGCCTTGGTAACGAAATACTGGATAAATCCAGTTGCTAAATTTAGAGGGGGAAATCCTGTAACACGTGGTGTAGCCAGAATCCATGTTTTGTAAATCCTTGATAGCGAAAAATTGATTGACGGCAAAACGTCTGTCCCTCCGTCCATCTGTTAGTCCGTCTTCGAAAAACACTAGCGGCAAAAAAGTTCAGCAGATTTTCTTCAAAATTAATATTACCCAATCGATCTGACTGATGCTGCGGCCTCTTGAATTTGAAACTGATATTTTAGTTTTGGAGGGTACTTCACATGAAGCCCTTGGGACAGTTTCAAATTTTCAAAGAAATTGCTCCATCGTTTTTTATTAAATTTTATTGTTGGATAGTGTAATGAACGTTTAAGAGAATTGTGCTGGTCTCATGTTCTTTAAAAACCCCGATTTTTCGAAAATTGCAAAAGTTCAACATTTTTCTGGCGTCCTCCCACAACTACAATTATGAAGATAGAGATTTTTTCCTTAATGAAATCTGTTCCTTAAACATAGATTTTGAAACAAGGCCATGTACAATTTTCAAAAATTTGGAGTACTTTTCCCGTAATTTTCTGTGAAATACGGGCGATAAAGTACATGCTGTTTAGCACCACCATTTTTTCCTAGGGCTTTTATCCAGTCGACAGGCGGTTACCCATTGCTTGGCGATGGGACGCATATTCCATCATACACTTGACACCAACACACTTGCGGGCTCCTCTGTTCTGAGGTCAGCAAAAAGCAAGGCCCTCCGTGACAAACAATTAATAAAACACATACATGCTAGATAAGGGAAATCAATCATGCCCAAAGACGAACTCGAACCCTTGACCGTTCGAACCGAAGCGGTGATCCGGCACACGCTCTTAGCCACCTCGCCCATACAAGTCGGCAAAGTTTTTCTTTTCATTTCTTATAGTCGAATTAGGACAATTATTAAATGAAAACCAATCAAAGTATTAGATGTGTGTTTCGACCCTTCATTGAACTTTCATCTGGGGGTTGGACATGTATTATTAACATTTAATTTCACCACCCTGACACCTTATTGGAGACGCAATTACGCTGAAAATATGCTTCGCAACACTAAATTTATCCAAACTATGACCCTATTTCTGGGTAACCAAGGTATTTTAACAATTAAATTCATTCAACGAACTGTCACACCGATTAGGACACGAACCCGGATCTCCTGGCCAATACGCAGTTGCTGTAACCACTGAGCTATCAAGATGACCACTCTTTTTCACAGTTTCATGGGCCGCATGAATTGCCTATTTATCATAGATAATTGTCACCTTTCACCTTATTGGAGAAGCAATTACGAAGAAAAATATTCCACAAAAGTAAATGTATCCAAGCTGTGACTTGTAAACGTGTAAGCAATGTATTTTAATAATTAAATTTGTTTAAAGAATTGTCACATCGACCGGGACACGAATAATTATTATTATTACACATATTTTGTTACTCCCTCCCGCTCCTCACCAATAATACAGTTTACTTTTTATAACACTCTCATATCACAATATATAATCAATAATTACATATATACTCGTGTTTTCTAGTCTTGTTTCCTTTATTCAACAATAATTTTTAATTTTATTGTCGGACCGTGGATAAACCACTTAACAGATTTAAAGCAGTAAAGTTTACAAACAATCAAACAAAATGCAAGCTACAAAACACCAAAATTCTTTTGCAAAATGTCCCTAAAGAAGTTTCGAAGTACAAGCAACAAGAACAAAAAATACGACATAACACATAATAAACGTGTGAGCGAAACCCCACTGTGAACCTCATGTAATATGTATTGCAGGCTAAGGGCGAGGGAGTGTTACAGAGGGTATGAGGTGTGAAGGGTTGAGGGGAGAGGCGTGAGCCTAGGATTAACTTTTTATATGGTAGTTATGACGGGCAGTGTAGATCGTTGGGAGAGAAGAGATTTGATTCTAGTAGGACCACTGCTGGATTTTTCCAACTTGTAGAGTCCGACACCGGGAACCCACTTTATTGACATCAATAGGGGAAGAGATTTTGTTGACCTATTACATCGCCAAAAATGATCAATAAAGTGCACAAAGGTCTTTGTAATGCCCTAAAACAAAGAAAAATGACAAAAATGTTTTTGTCAAAATCAGTTCAGATGAACAACTCAAGCTTGGGCATGTTACTGATGTAATCAACGATGTTACTGATGTAATCGAGGTTTCTTCCTTTCGTTCAAGTAAACTCAGTTTGCAAACTTTTGATTTGGACTGTTCTTTACCAGGAAATCTGTTTTTAGTTATCCTGAAACCGGCCGAACTGACAAAGGCTGTAAAAGGCACTGTTCTAAAGTAAAAAAAATAATGACATTTCATTGAAATCCATCCCCTAGAAGTCAATATAAAGGCAGCTCCACATCCTCGGCATTCGGCAGGGAGCAAGCGCCTATGCGCCAAATCCCCAGTAGCGGGGATGTGTTGCTTGGTATTTGCCGAGCGGCAAACATTCGTGCTCCCCTACCCGCAGTGTGTGGTTCTTTTGGGCACATCAAAGGAAGCGAACATACGGTGAGCACGACGGCTACTCGCGATTGGGCATGCAGTGGCTTGCTGCTCGATGATTGCCGAATGTGTAGAGGTGCCTTATCACAAATTTGAACCTCAAGTCTTGATATGCCGTGTCTCAAATATCAATGCCAGTGGTGCAACGTTCGGGTCCGCAAGACCCGCGATGCCGGCGGGCTCGGGCAAAAGAGGTCTATTTTTAGGGGATATTTTTATTATTTAAGGTACTAACACTATTTGTGTTTGCTATACACTTTTCTAAAGGGGGCCCGAATGAAAGTTGTGTGGCTAGGCGTGCACTTATTTCGTTACACTATTGATCAATACTTACAATAGCGATAATTGCCGATGTGAAATAAGTATCGAGTCAGAAAAGAATATTCATTTTACTTTTCATTCAAAGACTCTCCAGATATTTTTAGTAAATTAAATATTGTTATAAGTCAAGTTTAATTTCCATAAAATGTATATTTGTGGTTAGGCGGACGAGCAGAAATAAGGTCTCGCCAGACATAAAGACACTATTATTATTATTATTATTATTTGTCTTATGAATAATTAACTTAATCTCATTTCGGTACCTAAGAAAACCTACAAGGAATACCCACAACGGATTAAATTTTTCTCAATAAGAAGCTTTACAGTAGTTATAGATTTACAGCAGTGCTTCCAAAGGAGAGGGGCCCAGATCCCCCCTCCCCCAGATGTTTCTCATTCATAAATTAACCGCAGCTAACTTTTCCAACTCACGACATTCATCTTTTTCCAAACTCACCATTCAACAAAATTTACCTTTTTGCACCGCCTTTTCTAAAAGGTATTACTCCCTGCGCAAAACATGACCGCATTTTAAACAGTTTATGCCAGTTCTTTTCTAGGGTATTCCATCAGTATCTAAAACAGCCACTTCTTTTGTGGAGGCTCCTAGTTTACAAACCACTAAGAGAACTGTCACTACTTCTCCCAAGCACTGCGCGATGCCAAATCCTGAATATCCACGCGCGATCGTCAGACAATCGTGTTATTTGAACTGACTCAATCTAAAGTTGTCTTGCCCACAGTGAACCACGAATTTGAGGAGTTGTCATGTTAGGATGCTGGTGTTATTAGGCGGCCTCTTCTATGCACGGCCCCATTCCGGCTCGTCATCGTAAATAGCGAAGGCACTGAGTCATTTCTCTTCAGCGCCAGTTCTTTTCGCAGAAGAAGCGGCCCAAACATTTTGTCCGCCTAGACTGGCTAATGAACCCTGTGTGCGGCGTGGCGTGGCGTGGCGTGGCGCGGTGTGGCGTGGCGTGGCGGTGCGGTCAGCAGCGGTCAGCTGCCTCGGGTTGGCCGCCGCCGCCGCAGCAGCAGCCACCGCAGCGGCCGCTCTCGTCCCCGACGGATGTTTCGGCTTCCAGCTCGTGGCTGCGACCAAGCGCGCAGTTGATTACTTTTCTCACGACTTTTCCCGCTAATGATACATCGAGTCTTCGTTAGGACATGTGTTTTACTTTAAATGAAGACGTAGGATCGTTCTGCGGCGGAGATCAACAAGGATTTAATCATCTTCAACATCCGATCGTAATTTGATTGAGTTTTTTGTAACCCTCCTTGCCGTAGAGCGGTTTAGATTACTGAACCCCAATTTATGCAAGGTCCCCCATGCAGATCTACAATTTTTGATAAACGTTTGGTTTTTTGTTTTGTGGGATGACGGATGTTTGGCCAACATCAGTAACTGATTTGCCTTTGCAAATAGTTTTTTATTACACAGGAGTTAGTAGTTTATTTCCTTAAGAAACCTTGCCAAACACCCTCGTTGCAACTTGTTTTCATAATTCAACTTCATACGTGTATGAGTTAGGGTAAGGATCTCAGAAGTCAAGAAAACGTCCCGAGATTGTAGTCCTCATTGTACGTCACAGTTTTGTGAGAATGCTGATGAGGTGTTGTTGACGTAATTAAATGATGAAATAGTTGAAGTCATCCTCGTCAACTGAATGGATTTATTCAGAGAGCCGGATTTCAGAGACACGGCTCTGCCGTCATCAACATTCTACACATAATGCAATTTATAAACGTTTTATACATATACAATTCTACACATAATACAATTTGTATAATACAATTGATAAACGTCTTAAGCGAGGTACGCAAGCGGCTCAACTTATTCTGTTCCCCTTCTTATAATTTCATTTGATATTAGTTTTTATTACTATTAGTATTATTGGTCGCAAAATGGCCATCTTAGGACTATTCGAAATTATTATTATTATTATTATTATTATTATTATTATTATTATTATTATTATTATGTATCTATTATAATTGCCTTATTTGTATTAATCCCTGCCCCTTTTTGTTCTTATTCGAATTTCAATACGTCGATTCATTGTCTTCTTCTTATTTTGTACTTTATATTATTTGTAGGGTGATGGTGACGGCAAAGACGTCAAAAGCCGGCTCTCTGAATAAATCCATCAAGTTGACGAAGATGACTTCAATTATTTGATCACATAGTTTTAAATGTGTTGATATTAAATAAATAAATTTACTGTATACATTACATAAATTATTTAAATTGCATTTCACTTCAATTTCACAATATCGAAAGACACAGATGATAAAAAATCTTGGATAATAAAATAAATACATTGAAACTTGTCCCAAAATTTTATGAAACATATTCGGAAAGATTAAAATAAAAATGGGCTGATATAGAGAAAAGCAGTAATCTAAACCAACACTTAAAAAAATTATGATTGGAGAATCGATTTTACACTACTTTTACATAACTTACGTGAGTCGCAAGGAAGAGAGTACCTACTGGTAATTTATAAATAAAGAGATACTCTGTGCTTTTGGTGTTTAAATAACTATTCGATTTTATGGTATAAAAAGCAATTACATGACATGTAACGTTCAAGACGAAGAAATGACACCTATGTAATTATTTCACGACATTCAAAAGACTATTACAAAATATGTGCCAAGTACCGCCTCGAACGAAACGACGAAAACATACGATCGTTGTGAAGGTTCGTTGACACCAAAGGTGTTCGTCATAACGATGAACGGTGACAGGTAACGCCGTGCATTATTTTATGGGTACTTGTGTTGCTCAAAGACATGTTCTCTGTTCAGTATATAAATTTATAATAAAACCTCGTTGCTGTGTATGCGGTATAAGCAAAGCAACGGGTAATATTCAGTTGAAAGAATAGTTAAGTACAAGAATAATAAGGATGAGTTTTATGCATTATTCATACTCATGTAATTCTTCTGTAATCTAAATTTTATACAAGAAATTTCCCTCGATAGTATCCCACGCTAGATAACATATCATCTCAGTATGTAACGGGTTGTGTCCCGAATATCAACTTATTCATCAGAGTTTCAGTTTAATTCCATGTATAATGTATTTCAAATCGGTCAGTAACAGCCGGATGAGGCGCACATCTTAAATACTCATTTCAATATGTGTCATTTTTTGTTTTGTTATGTTTTAGAGTATTTATTGTATAAATGATACTCATAATAACAGGAGAACCAATCACTTCGTTTTAATCGCAATGTATGTTGCTTTTAATGAATTTTTGAAAATCTAGAAATAAAATTGTGTGACATTTATGTCGAACATACACCTATTTTTGTATTACATTTCTTCATACATATTCTTCCACTGGAGCAAATTCCGGCTATATCAGACTCTCTAATTGTCAACAATGTAATTTTTGTTAATTAAAAGACTGTCCAATAAATTAAAATTATTTCATCGTTCCTTATTTTGATCTTGAACCTAACGACTTGGCCATCATCAAGAGCTATGCTCTGAAGGCCTGAGGATTAATCGTTTTATTTTCGAAAGATTTGAGAGAATAACTGACGTCTTGACTCATTTAGTTGCACGTCCCATCGAGAAAGGGCAACAAAGACAAGAAGCAGCTTGGAGGCCTGTGTACGTGCCTCTATGCTCATGAAAACCATCATTGCTTCATAGTTCTTTCCTGAAGGTTATGTCTGCTTCCTCACCGACAGGCAGCTAAAAGCGGTGCAATACATGAGGCTTTCCGCAAGCACCGATTCCCAATTAGCTGCGATGCTCAACAAATATAGTATTTTCTCGAATGTAGGCTTCCCTCGCTTAAAAACCCCAGTCAGCTTTTTGGATTAAAATTTCAGAAAATTTTGGCTCGTACTTGGCTTGTTATTCGTTAAAATAATGTATAAAAACGTTTTACTCCTCGAATGTTCATTGTCAGCGTATCCTTACAACTCAGAAATTTACAGGCGGGATGTTGGAAATAAAAATATCAATCCATTTGTAACATTGAAATATAAAAGACTAATTTTGAAAAGTTTTTCACTTCATTTAAAGATACTTGCGTATTAATCCCCTTCCATATTTTGTTACCAGTTTTTGAAGAAAAAAGGGTGCTTATATCCGAGAAAATACGCCATTCGCTTCCTCTTCTGTGCAACAAAATACTGACACTCAGTGGGTGGGGAGTGCACCAAAAATTTGGCGCTCGGCAAAGAGAACCCAAAATTTCTACTACTCGTGGCATATTTTTTGACTCCGGGTGCATCTACTACTTAAGTCATTAGTCCCGTATATGTAGCGTTTATTATATTGCGGGAAGTAGTGCTATTGCTCTACTGCTAGGATGTGAGACCCGGCGCCGACCTACACATCGGCTTGACGAGTACTCCCCCTCACGGCATTTCTCTCAGCGGAGCACCGCCCCAGCCGGGATAAACTCCAAGCTCCTGATTGTTTACCTGGCATGTGATGTAGTGTAGTGTATGTAAGTGTAAGTGTGTATAAGTAGGGATGAGGATAGGACAAGGAAGAGAAAGAAAAGATCGCGCGCAGTCCTTGGCTAGTTTGTTAAGTTCTGCTCCGGCATTCGCCTACTGCTGATCGGAGAAACCACGAAAAGCTGCTGATAACAGCAGCAGTTCGCTGTTCTTTTCCAGAAAAGAGTTGGATTCCGCGCTCCTCGGGATTCGGCGAGCAGTCGCTTGGTCCTCGCCAAGTGCCGCGTGTGTGGCGCCGCCTTCTCCGTCGGCAAAGCGTCGGGTAGCAGCTCGTCCGCCTTGGAGGCAGCGCCGAGCCGCGCGGCGCCGCGTTCCGAGAATACTCCACTCCACCTCCGCGGCGCGGCGTGGCACGGCATCGCGACGCCGCAGCAGCCCGCGGCGACGGCGACCGCGGCGACGCCGAGTATCCGCTTCGATACCTCACTCCCCGGGCCCCCGCACCCCGCTGCTCACTCTCCTCTGCAAGCTTGTCAGAGGAAGTCTCAAACCCGCTCACCGCCGAGTTGCCAATCGAAAATGAAAATCAGCTTGCAGTACTTAGAAGCGAAAAGTTTGTTTCGCTTTTCGTCCTGTTCGGCCGGCTGTTCCGTTACTCGGCAAGATGGCGGCCGACGCGGCGCGGCGCGGCACGGCACGGCGGCTGCGGCAGCATCGCAGCGGCGCGGCTGGCTGAGGATTAGAAGAAGGAGGAGGGGAAAAGGAGGGGAAGGTGGAGAAGGAGGGGTAGGAGGGGAGGGAGGAGGACGCGGCCGGCGCGCGGCGCAGGCAGCCGCCCGGCGCTGGTCAATGCTCCTGGCCGGCCCGCCCGCGCCGCCCGTCCGAGCCTCCTGCTTGCCAACGCATTGGCCCAGTTTCCTTGCCCTCCTGCTTCGGGAGACGAGCAACCTCCGGGCAGCGAGAGGCCCGCCCAGGCTGCGTCCCGCCCGGCCCCGCCTCTCCTCGCCCCGCCCCGCTCCGCCACGCCCGGCCCTCTCCGCGACGCCGCCAAGGCCTTCGTGAGCGCCGTGCCCGCCCTGGAAGTTCGGCGATCAGTCTGCCCTGACGTGCAGCCACACTCTTGTCACGTAGGCCAATTTTGACATCACGCATTCTGTATGATCGATTAACGGAAGCACTTACTGTATTATTTCCTTAGCGCGGACAACTTTGTTACATAGTTACTCTCCAATATTGGGACTAGTTTACTGTCCCTGTACATTTCTAATTACGTAATTTTCTTATTGATAATTCAGAATTAATGAAGGTGGCAAGGGGTGTAAAGAAAACGCCCTTCACTCTCATTTTATATTTAAAAGGTTTCTTAGATTTCACACAGTTAATCAAAAACATTTTTAAGCAATATATGTAAATATAAAATAGCACCATGCAAAGGAGAAACGCGTACTGCGACGATACTGGGTCTCTTCGCATCGGCATCCAAGTTCAGCAAACCAACAAACGCCACGTTTCCGAACGCTTAAATTCCTCTCTAATTGATAAGCGATAATTATATTAGTCTCCACTCTTTCTGCGATGCGACTGGTTCTGTTATGCTTGGGTTCGTTAAATTATCTGGCCCTGGTTAAGATAGATATTACGCAACTGCACAAATATTACGCTGTCTGCACATATTTCAAATGTATAAAACGTATTGCAATGTACACTAACAAAACAAAATTTGGGAATTATAAATAGTAAATGAACGTCGACTAAAGGAAGTGCAACTCATCATTCAGAAGAGTAGTCTAAACTAGGAGAGTGAACAATTTAGACATTCTTAACAATAGGGTGTGAAAAATATTTAAATCTTCCAAAATATGAAAGGTTCTCAAATTCTTCCACCCCTCAAATTTCGAAAAAATGGAATACTTAATGTTTCAAAATTTAATCTATACTCTTGCATGATATATGTTACTATATTATGTTAGTTACAGAAAAGTAATAGAAATCTAACACACAGGGGTGTTTACAGAAACTCAATGAAAATAAGGCGTTTATAAAACTTCACAATAAAAAGGTCGACGTTAGTTTTGCAGGATTTCAGAATTAGAATTCCCCATTCCTGATTAGAAACAGAATTTATGGTACAACTATAATGGAATGACCTTTTGTTTTTTCAAAATTGTCATTCGGCAAACTACAAAATATAAAATCCTTGATCAATCTTTTGCTAGCTTCTCTATACATAAAACAGGAGTAACTGTCAGTGATTTCAAAATAACTATCTTTTCTTAAACCATATGCTTATTTAGATGAATCCTTTGATACGTCAGCCGCCCAGTTCTTCGCTCCACCGTCCCTTAGTAGACGCCTAGAACGCGCGAGGGCCAACTCCCGGGCGGGAGGCGGAGGCCCGGCTCCCGCGCATTCCTTGTCTGGCTCCAGTGTCCGGGCGGTTGTCTGCTCGGCCCCGCCCGGAACCCGCTGCGCCCGCCGCCGCCGCCGCCGCCGCCGCCGCCGCCTTCCCGGCCGTCCGGCTGCCTCAACCGCCGCCGCCGCCGCCGCTTCCTCCCGAGCTCCTCGCCGCGCCGCGGCCGTGGGTTCAACCCGTTGGTGGTCCCACGAGGTGAACGGCATCACAGACCTAGTGCGTTCGTTCGGCATGCACTCTGGACTCGTCTCGTTACACTCGTTTACTCGACGGCAACACTCTTCACTTGAGAATGGTTTCTTGGTTCAGGATTGATTACCTAGTTGGTATATTTGCATTAAGTTTGGTACAAACATAATGAAACTTGTAATGACCTTGTGTATTGTCATTTTTTTAATTTATTTTTTATTCGGCAAACAATGAACTTTAATATATTTATTTATCTTCTTCTATCTTCAACATAAATAAAATAGGAGTGTCTGTCAGTGATTTCAAAATAGCTGCCTTTTTCTTAAATGATAGCTTATTTAGATAATAAAAAACAAGTAAATCAAATCAAGAGTGGGTGGGACGGGGCAGGATGAGAATGGCAGGAAGGAGAAGGGACAGAACAGATCAGACCACGGTGAGCAGGGCGGGGTATGGCAGAGTAAGGCGAGAATACACCATACGTTCTTTCATTCCTTTCACTAATTGGTGATTATGATTAATAAATTCCGGACAACACAGGGAACTTCAGCTAGTTAGCAACTAAAAGAGATGTAGTTGCTTCATGAGAAATATTCTGTAATGGAGCTCTCTGGTCGTCATAGGCGTTGTTTCAACTCTCTCGTTGATGGTCTCATGAGATAAAAGTAAACAGGCCCATAGGAGTTTGATCGATATGAAAAATCAAGTTAAGCTAACCATTATAACTTCATAATGTAGGTAACCAATGAACACGTTTGTTTTTTAAGCAATCGGAATTTTCTTTAAAGTTTTTATTTATCATTTTTGGGTTATTTTAGGTTTACTTAATGTTTATTCTTCCTTTTCGCAATTAATAGGTGATTCTAGATGTTGGAAGCAGTTGTGGCTTTCAGTATATTTTCTATTTCTAGTTTGAATATAATAATTGTACGTTCACAAGTCTTCTCTTAAGAATTACTCAGATGTATTCTTTTGACGTTTCATCCCCTCAGGAACTACATGAGTAATCAGAAATGAGTACGCGAGGATTTGTTTCCATTGGTTCTCATCGTCAATCGTTTACGGAATATTCAAGTCTCACGTTAGTTACTGTTAACATGATTGTTTGTGCTGGAATTAAATTAATTGGTTTTCATAAACATGTTATAACTAACTATTCAGTTGTTTTACAGATTATCAGGTAGGTCTAATACATAAATACCCCCAAGTTATTTGGAAGTACTCTCGATTAACAATTTTGTGTTAAAAGAAAACATCTCGCTGCACAAGCCTTGCAAGTAAATTTAATTTCATGTTTTTTCCATGGATGTGTCATTGATCTTGGTGGTTGTCATGTAATGTGTGACATATATTTTTTGACGAATTGCTCCGCTTTCAGGATATGAACTTAAGTTGTTGACTCACGGCATACAACCGATAGTTGTTTTTCTCATCCTTTTCGACATTAAATCGACGATGTTTGGTATCATGCCAATGCATTGATCGGCTTTGCAATAGTTTTTATCTCCCTAGTTCATTATATCCTACAATTTTCCATTAAAAATTCCCATTAAAATCCGTGGTGGTAGCTGATATCTTGTGGTAATCCATAATGTGAGATAGGAAAATGACGATCACTGTGATTGTTGTGGATGACTCTATCACACATTATTATTCCATGTTGTAAAATTATTACAAGACGATTTCATTTGTAATACGACGGAAATACTTGCAGCGCCTGATCTTTCCTAGTGTTCACCAATACGTGGGATTACTTTATTTAGAACAGTATGCAAGACGATACGTTTCAGAAGTAAATGAAAGTAAATCGAGAAAATAAGACAGATCATTCTCGAGTAAAATATTAGAACTGTATCGAAGAATTTTCAAATATTGGTTTCGTAGTAAGATATCACATGCCTTATTATGCAACAAGCAGTACTCTACCTGACAACACAAGTAAAACACTATGTTATCAGACGACAACACACATTGGCTACGATACTAAAGAAATACAAAATATCAATTGGGTAAAATCAATCAGTTGGAAAACTTGTATGGGTTTGTGTTGCAATGCCTTATGGGCTAATCCTAGAAGATTGTGAATTTGCGGAAAAATATAGTAAATGTCATAAGAATACTTAAAATTGCTGCAGTAATATATTCGTGAGGATAACCTTTTAAATTCACTAAAAGACTCTTGACTTCAGTGCTTGAAGTTGTTTCACAAGTTTATGAGCATTCTTGTGTGAGGACCCTCCTATACCAACTGATCAATACTTCTTGAAAACTGGTTTGCACTCAAATAGAAGACATAAATAAACAACTAGAAAAGAACAAACATTGTTAGGTTATTCATAAAGTCTGAGTGAATGCGCTGATAGTAAGTCTGTTATTACGTAGAGGTTTGATAAAACGCGAAGGGCGAGGCGTGTGGGGTTGCCTGCCTGGTTCGACGGCTGGGGAGAATCTTATCGCCCCGCATAGCGGCCTTCATGTGCGAGTCACAGGATAAAACGATAGTCCTCACGTGACAATATTATTAGGATAAAAGAGAAATATAATTATACCAATAATAACAATATTAATAACAATAACAACTACAATAACGAGATAACAATATTTAAAAAATGCATCAGCGGGTGTGTAATTATTTGGAATTCATTAATTATCCGCACATATTTAAATAATCACAATCAACACCATACAAATCCAATGTTTAAAGAAATTACACCTATGAACCATTATTTTACAATGGAAATAAGACGAAGCTTTTGTCACCACCTGTCACCTACAGTCCATATAGTACTTCTGAGTAAACACGTATTAATGACGATGATAGTTGTAATGATGAAGTGACTCATTTGCATGATAACATGAAATATGCTGCAATTAGTGAGGGATAGTCATTGCCTTCTATGCCATACAAATCACCCATGCTTTCCGTGGTATGCGTACCCCTCAATCGTTCTTGGCAATTAGGAGTTTGCCGTAGTTGATCGCGCCTCCTGAGTTCATTAAAATTCATTAAGAAATTATCAAGTTTTGTAAGACTTGCACAAGGATTTTCTATAATCTACTGTTGATTCGGATTAGATTCATATAATTGTGTATTGAATATTTTGCATGTAAATATGTGTCCATGAAACGAGTCTACCTCTCGATAAATACAATCAGAACGAAAAAATTAATAACGAATTTAAATGTGATGCTAATATTTCTGAAACATCCCCTTTATATATTCCTCTGCAATGCCGTCTAATCAAACCAACAACAAGTGGTACCAAGAAATATTGAAATATTTCCACAAAGCTCCACTATTAGGGAGCCCCGCCCACGCCACCGGGGGCGTCGTGCCGTCACAGCGTGACAGGAGAGACACGTCCTTTTCATTAGGAGCTCAGACGAATGGGCGCACTCCGACACATCCTCACGAGCAGAACCGGCTAGATGCTTTCCCGTTAGTGTGGCGGAAGCGCGCGCAGTGCGGGTGCATCAGGGGCGGCGGAACACATCTCCGTCCCCGCCCCACCCCCACCACCAGCACTGCCCCGCCCGAGGCTCGGCCGATCCCTCTCCAGAAATCCCTCCCGAATCCCACCCACCCGAGCCCCCACCCGAGTCCCCACCGAGTCCCCGCCCGAGTCCCGCCCGAGTCCCCGCCCGAGTCCCCCGCCCGAGTCCCCCGCCCGAGTCCCCGCCCGAGTCCCCGCCCGAGTCCCCCGCCCGAGTCCCCGCCGAGTCCCGCCCGAGTCCCCGCCCGAGTCCCCGCCGAGTCCCCGCCCGAGTCCCCGCCCGAGTCCCCGCCCGAGTCCCCGCCCGAGTCCCGCCCGAGTCCCCGCCCGAGTCCCCGCCCGAGTCCCCGCCCGAGTCCCCGCCCGAGTCCCCTCCAAAACCTCCGAGTCCCCGCCCGAGTGCCACCAACTACCCAACTCTAGACGTCACTGCCCACAATCCCGCCAACCCGCCTGGCGCACCACGCATCCCCGTCACTGATTCCCGTCTCCCTCATTCACCCGCGGCCCCTCTCTCGACCACATCCAACTCCCTTCCTGAATCCCCCCGTGCCACTTACGTGATCCCCACTTACTTACTGATCACCTTGCGTCCCCCCACAGATGCCCGCCCCTGCACTCGCCCCTGCCCTCGCCCCTGCCCTCGCCACTGCCACAGGCCCGCCTGCGCCGCTCACTCGCCCCCTGGGCCTACTGGCGTGCCCACTCGGTAATGGCCACGGCGGGGGTCATTTCCAGCTGACAAACAAGTTGCCCGACCCGTGTCAGGACGGTACGGGACGCCCGTGATCTACGTGTTCATCAGTCACGAGGTGAAACTGACGCAGAGAGACTCGGATGAAGTTTCAATCTCATTAAAATGCTCAACCTTCTCTTCGCCCTAGATTTCTACTCGCTACGACAGGCGACACTCCTAAAGAATATGTAGGGAAATAACAACAACAACAACAACAACAACAACAATAATAATAATAATAACAAGAACAACAACTTTGTTTATTTGGCGAGGCCGTATCCATCGGGCTCGCTCTTCGATCTAACTCCGCATTACATATTTGCAGAAAAATGTATAAAAATGTACATATTTTATAAAGATAATATAGTAATATTATAATACATAACATATATATTGTCTTTCCCTGCGCTCCCAAAAGCAACAATAACGTTCCAGCATTTGCCTAAGCGAACGGGGAAAATTCAGGGAAAACGAAGCGCGTAAGCTCTTAATATATGGCAGTTATATGAATAATGCAGCATAATACATAACATTATTCAAAACAATTTCAATAAAGTACTTTATACATATATCCAAAACCGCATCAGTATAAAAATGGGTATCATAAAAAAGACCCAAGATGAGGTAGTATACTAAATATATTATTTTTAACGCTCATTTTTTACCTGAAAATTGTTTCAATCTGAACATAGTTTAGGTTAAATTTCTGCCTTGTTTTTCATTAGCCTAAAAGTATTTAAAGTTTCGATATGTTTAGAGACACATTCATACTTTTTTCGAAAGATGCCTTTTTTTGTAAAAAAAAATAAAAATAATAAGTAGTGTTTACAACCATCAGCAGAGCAATTATTATTATATATTCACATTTTCACACAGGTAAAATGGGAAATGTGTGATGGGTGAAAAAATATCCTCCCGTGCATCATGTGAAAGATATGAGTATACTGTTTGCAGAGACAAACGAAGGCTTATTTGCTGATCCTTTTTTTTAAACATCGTACAATTTACCTGTTATATCTCTGGGAACATCTTTGTCAAGGCATTGCGACGGGAAAACCAATGAGCAAGTAGTTTTCAGAACCAAGCTCTAGGATGTTGAGTTGGAAACTATTAAGTAATGAGTAATCTCATTCATTCCAGCGTACGCGGTAACTTATGTCGAGGAAATCACGAACCGGATGTAGAGTAGGTCCCAGTCCTGAAAATATCCCAGGGAGTTGCGGTTTTCCTCTTTCTTCTCGTCGAGTCTTCCTTCTCGTTGAAGCGCGAGAATATTAAGTCAATCTCTTCAGTGTTAGGTGACGTCAGTCAGTGAAATGTGTGAATATGCAACTTTTTCCTCATTTCCTGTGCCAACGGGACATTTTAAACGTAATATTGGTATTGTAGAAAAATTTTTAATCACTAAAAAAGCGATGATTGGTACTTAAGCTAGAAAAGAATCGAAATAACCCTTCAAACATTCCAATTTTTCAACATTCCTTAGTAACGTCCAGTTCAACGACCAAGAATGGCAGTAGTAAAATGTATTAAAACTTATTCTGAGAAACTTTGTATTCCAGCGATAAAAAATCCATAAATCGAAAACAGTTTTTAAGTAATAATGTCTTGTAAATACTTCCTAATATCTGGTATACTTATTTACGAAAACACACCTGAAATGTCGTTAGAATGCCAATAAATGCAATATACATACTTTTAGTGTTACATTAAGTTATTTAGAGTATTATATTCGATTTTGTCTAGAGTTGATTTATAATCGACTTATTTTTGTACAAATTGTCATTCATTGAAGTGCTGAGGAGTATTATAAACTTGTGGAGCTACAAGAGCACGTATATTCTCGCTATATTTGTTATGGTTACGTAATATTGTAATAATACTTTAACATACATTTGTAAAATTTTGAATAAGTAAAAAATTACATCAACATGGCAATTATTTCGTGTTTTTTAAGTCCATTTCGCTCTACCCATTCAAAATGTATAAAGAAATAATTTGGAGTATTTTGGAGTAATTTTGAGAAAATCTTAACATTGACTTTTATTTCACAAAAAATTAAGCGAAAATTGCTCATAGTTTGAAAAGTGAATTCCAGATCTTATTTCAAGTTCTAATTTTGAAGAGTACATTTTATTATAACAAAAGATACATATTTTTTATTGTTGTTGGGTCGACTGTCAACCGACGACCTTCCCAACAACCAACTCTCGTTACCCTCCTAGTTAATCTTTTGCAATTTTCGAATATCTAGATAATTGAATGAAAATCGGACCTGCGACATTTTAAGCGCATCAGAAAAAAATCTCTTTCAAAGACAGAAAAAAGGAAAACCGCTTTTTCTTAAGAAAAACATTGCTGCCATTTGTGAGAAAATTTTGAAAATGTTCTTGAGGTTTTATTAAAAGTGGCCCTAAAATTAATATATCCGTATCAAATTCCAGGGATCGCGACATCTGTCAAATCGATTGGGGAGTGTCATTTTGGGAAAATTTTGGGAAAGACGCCAGCGTTGTTCACTGACTGGCGAACATACGAACGTTTTTGCCGTAAACCCCTTTTTCGATGTCAAGGACCCACAAAACGTGGATTCTAACTACAAAACGTGTTAGAAGAAATGATTTACTACACATGAGAACAAAAATTATCCAGTTATTGGTATCCACTTAGGTATCGGGGACCCACAGTATAGGCTTTTCTGCCTAAATATGCTATGATTTTCTGTCTGCTTCACTGAAGTATAAAATACTTTCTTTTTACTATGTAAGTACGCAGTAGGCAAGAAAGTAAAAACGACGAATCTGAATCAACACTATCGCTTAAATGGTTGGCAGGATTTGCACCAAAACTGATATTCCTTAATCAAACTGACTGATGTCGCAGCACCTTTAATTCGAAACGCATGTATTGATTTTTGCGGTACTTTATGAAGCCTGCAAGGCCGCATAATGTCAAAAACACTGAAGACGGTTTATAACGACTATAATGTTTTAAGGAGGAAACACATGAGTGGGAGGGCAGATCAGGGCGACATGGATCGAAAAAAGGTGTAGGAATAGAACACCACAAAACACGGCAAAGCAAAATATAGTACGTAGCAGTAGAATGGAAACGGTAAGATAATAATATAATGTAATTATCCCCCATTCTCTGATGTCTAACTGTGGCCTGTACATCTATCTTCATCTTACCGTAATGAATCTACCAATATAAACTATACTGCACAAAAAGGGGTGGGCTGCAGCAAAACGGGAATAGAGGAAAAGAAGGCGACTTCGACAGTTACTCAGGCGACTTTATTTCTGACGACGCAAATTTACTTGCTGCGGCAATGGTGTTCATTGCAGCCAGAGGCGCCGCACGCAGAACGGTTCAGGGATCGAAGAGCCAGCAGCTGGTCCGTTTCATCGGTACGTAATAGTTGGCGACGCCACTGTTCTCGGATACGCAACCCGCTCGTCCCCACGCAGCGGTGTATCCCAACCTATCAAAGCACTGTTAAGCGAGGGTAAAGCACCGGCCGACCCCCGGTAGCGCTCAGGCTCAATTTGCAACAATTACGCTTACTTAAGCGTACTCCACTTTAACTACTATTCCATATTTTTCGTAACGACCAAGAAATGTTCGGGGAAGCGCGCGCGGCCGCGTCCGACGCACCTATTACGAGTCGAGTTTAATGACTTCAATAACGAGAGCGTCAATGCGCTATAACTCACGCGCGGTTCCGAGCGGATGGCGAGCGGCGGTTCCTGGTTCGTTGTCTCGAGCGGGTGGGTGGGTGGGCGGGCGGGGGGCCGCCTTCCCTCCCCCGCCCGCCCCCCCCGTGGTTGGCGCGCAGCCGGAGGCCGTTATCCGCGCGGGCTCGGAGGCGGGCAGGCGCGCGGAGGAAGCACGGGATGCAGGCGAGGTGCCGGCGGCGGGGGCGGCGGCGGCGGCGCGCGCGGAAATTCGGAAGACGTCCGGTCGCCCCACCCAAACACCATCCCGTGCTGTCTTTTGTTTTTATTTAATATTAAAAGGCAGTGAAAAAGGCTGTATGTGACGTACCGGGAGAGGTGGCTCAGGGCGTCAAGTGAAGTTACTGCAGTACCTCTGACCGGGAGGTCCTAGGTTCGAGTCCCGACGATGGCAGCATTTTCGACACTAGCCTGTTAGCTAGGCTGAGTCGATATCCGGAAGATAATTATGGTGGCTGGCTGCTCTGAAGTGTGCTGAGTTTTCCGTGGTTTTTCATATCAACACCAAGCGAATGCCAGGGAAATACCCTAACAGACGGGCCACGGACCGCGCTCCCCCCTTCCTTGCCCTATCTTCAGTTACATCAGCTACTTACACTACACTACAACACATGCCGGGAGACAGGTCGGGAGCTTAGAGCTTGTCCCGTCTGGGGCGGTGCTCCGCTGGTGGGAGATACCTGGTCGTGGAAACCCCGCTAGCCGACGGTAGGTCGGCGCCGAATCTCGCCATTCAGCGTGGGTAGATTACCGCCACCTCCTCCCGTTGAAAAACATACACTACACTTACGGAACTAATAACTTTAGCAGTTCACGCGCCCGGAATCAGTATCAATCATTTGTATGTGATGGAGAGGAGGGACAGTACCCTTCAGGAACAAAGCCAGGGGCCATCTCAGCATGTGTTCACTACAGCAATGGAAACATTTGCACAGAGGGAAACAATCAGAGAAAACGAGCACAGAACACACTTACCCTCATAGTATGTCACGCTAAGTTTTAACTGTTTTGATGCTAAATAAAGAAAATAATAAATAAATAAGAACATCACGAAATTCTCGTTTGAGACAGGGTCGTTTACACAGAAGCCTATTACGATATTTGCTACACGCATCTTCAGTCTTTGAGGATTGTACTACAATTCAAAACAATTCATGTGTCAGTATTATTATTATAAAATGTGTACTATTTATTTTTTATATTTAATATATTCTCTAAAAATACAGAAATAGTACGTAGCAGAAAATATTTTACGTTCAACTTGGGAATAAATTTTAATTTTTTAATATCAACTGCCAGTATGCTGTAAAATAATGTTCAATAATTATAAGTGGATTTATTGAAGTGGGCAGTTGCTAATAACATCTGTCTAATATGATTCCTAACTCGTAATAAAATTGTATTTATATTTATTGACATGAAATGGGTGCTCACAGTTCAGGCGGTCCAATTTGACAAAACTACTGATTAGTAAATTAAGAGGTAAAGCCACATTACTCCATGCTCTTAAAGATTTATTTCAGGAATCACACAGTCTACTTTCATTATTATTTGTGTTTTTGTTGTTGTTTTTTTTGTTGTTGTTTTTTTAAATCTAAAAGCATATGACGAGTACCATGTGACTAGTTTCCCCAATACGCCTTGAGGTGAGAATTTTCACCGTGAGCTGTTCGGGATCTAATTTTACTGGATACCAAACGACTGGGAGAGGTTTTTTTTAACTTTCTCGACATAAACTCTCCGAAGTATTCTAGAAGCCCCTTAATATATCTCGAATGATCAAATCCACAACGAATTAAATATTCCCTACTACATGGCAAGACTACATTAAAAAACAATAGCATTAGTATTTTATAACAAAATACCCGGTATATCATTATAAACATGCTTTCATTTAGGAACCACCACCACACCATCAAGGAAACACAACCAGAATCAAATCGAAATTCCCCGAAGACAAATTTCGGCCACTTTAATGTAGCTAATTGAAAAATAAATAAATACAAAATAACTTTCCACAAACAATTGAAGAAAAATCACCGAATTATAACATTCTTTTAACAATTACATCATCCAGGAGATGCCTGAAGAAAATATTTTATTATAATATTCCCATATATAGTTAAGTGTAATGTAACTTGTAAAGCACGTCGGTGCTGATCTTGGAATAAATAAATAAATAACTTTCTCGAGAACTACGTACTTACGTAGTAAAGTGGGAGTGGTCGATTTCATGACAGAAATCTCGTGTTCTGGACCCCTGATACAGAAGCAAGGAAAAATTCTTTATCCTATATGTAGTAAATTACTTATGCTGAAACGCTGTGTAGTCAGAATCCAGATTTGTGAGTCCTTGATACCTAAAAATTGGTTTACGGTAAAACGTCTATCTGTTCGTTTGTGGTCAACACTAGCGGTTAATTCGTTCTTAGGATTTTCTCCAAAATGATCTTCCCCGAAGAATCTGGCTTAATTCAAGGCCTTGTGAATTTGAAACGGATATTTTGATTTTTGTCCCTAGTCACATTTTCAAAATGTTCTAAAAAGTGGCTCCAATTTTCTTTTATACACTTTTTCTCGGAAAGAGCAAAATATGCTTCAAAAATGGGGCAGAATCATTTTCGAAAACTTCTTTGTGTTTTTGAAAATTGCAAAAGTTTGTAATTTTTCGACGTCTTCCTACAACTACATTATTAAAGACGGAGATTTTGTTTCCGAATGAAATCTGCTTTTCAAAATTTATACCGTTGAATAATGACATATAACATCTCTGAATTTTCGAAAATATATTTATTCAACTTTCTTTCTATACAGTCGAGAAGATTGTTCACCGTTTCGGACCGCGACAAACGGATAACTCTGAATGAGATGAAAGTCTTGCTAAATTTAAGTGCCTTTGTTCGCATCCTAGCGTGGGCAAAACATTACTGTGCGCTCGAAACACTTTCGGGGATTCAATGCATTCTTGAACATATTCAGCAATATAAAATAAGTTAATTGAGGTGCTCTGTGAGTCTTCTTGTCAGATGTAGGTTAGTGTTAGTAGTAAATTAGATTAAGTTAGATTGTAAGCCAGTAAATGCAAATTTAAAGTTGAAGATTAACTGAACTTTGTAATTTCATCCAGAATATAAATAAATTTGTAAAAAAAATGATAGTGTCCTAAAGGGTATTGAGACATGCTGGGACTTAGAGACCCAATTAACCCCATTAGTGTAACAGAATGTGAAGACAGTTCCAAGTTAGTATTTACGATTAAGCCAAAGTTTAGCCATATCAACTGTTTTCTAACTTTCTCACATTCCCGGTTTCGTTTTTAAGTAAACGAAAAAAAATTGAAAAGTATATTTTCATGAAAGTGAAGAATCTTTGTCACGAAGAGTAAGCAAATGGAATGTCAGCTTCTTTTAGAGCTCTATTTAGACAGATGAAGATTGGCCGGACAAAGACGAAAATAGCTTTGTTTAAATAAAGATGAATGTAAAGATGGGAAATTGGCGTTTTTGAAATGTGCAAGGAAGTTACTTTCAGTTGTGCTAGATATTCGAGACGTAAACTACATTGTGACAAACCTCATTGACTTTAATTCTTTCGTTATTTCTAATTGCATCAATTACTCGGAAGTTCAATATTGCCTATTTCACAACAAGATGAGTTTTATAGTCAGATTGTCCAATATCAAGCAACATTTCAAGTGATATTAGAGACAAAGGTTCAACATTTTCTGGTATTGCAATTAAAGAACAAATTCTAGAGGTAGAGTAAAGAGCCCAGTGTCAAGAATGTGAACGAAAAACCTGAAAACGTTTGCACCAAATGCATGTATTTTCGTTCAATTGTTCCACTCTTGAACATGCACCTGTTCCCTGTCAGCAGTGAGTGAGCTAAGAAAATAATAACTTTACTATATTTTTTCAGTCGTTCCATAAGTAGCAAAATATTACGAATGTATTTCCACTAGAAAGTTGTAGCGTTCATTAATTTTTGTATTGATTTGCAAAAGTTTTAAAATTCACTATTGCATACCCTCACACTAACACTTAGACTGTAATTACTTGAATTCTTGATGATTAAACGTAATAAATGCATATATATTTTAATCTAGGGCGTTTATCCAGCCGACAGCCGGTCACCTTTTACGTCCCGATGGGACGCATATTAAACCATACACTAGACACCAACACACTTGCGGGATCCTCTGATCTTGAGTAAGCAAAATGAGATACCCTCCGCGAGAACACAAACATGAGGGACAACGGACAAACAACCATGCCAAAGGCGGGACTCGAATCCGCGACACTTCGGACCGAAGCGCTGCGTCGGTACACGTTCTTAGTCACCTCGGCCATCCAGGTATCACCTACATCAATGTATTCATTTAAAATACATAGAATTTGCATGGTTTCACATACAAAAGAAGCCAGTGCGACCATTCGCGTTCGGAAATCTGGCGCGGGCCGGGCTGCATGATTTGAATTTGCACTAGATTTGTGAGTGAGGTTTCTTTAGAGTTCTCTGATTGGTCAGTGATGGCGGCGCCGGAAACTCAAGTGTCATCCGATAACGCGTTCCGACCTCACGCAGCGTCTCACGCTGCACTTGTGAGAGAGAACGTGCATATTTGTGTTGTTTGTCAAGATTTATTGACGTATAAATGAGTTTGGAGCTGAATGTTGCCGTTTTGTAAACATAAATGTAGATTAGGCAAAGATTACATATGTATTCTCATGTTGTTACTTCAATGGTTGTAGTTTTTACAGATTTTTTTTCTCAAAATTAATATTTGATTGAGAGAATCTGCTATTTTGTTACCAAAGTGAGACAAATTCTAAAGAAGCTTCATTCACAAGTCCAGTGCAAAGTCAAATCATGCGGCCGGGCTGGCGTCTGTAATGTGCGATCCTCGTGCCGCGATTTGCCGCGGGCGGCGGGGGCGGCGCGAGGCGGCGCGAGGCGGCGGGCAGGGCCGTTACCCGGGCGGTGCGCTCGGAAGGGCAGGCGGAAGGGGAGGAGGCGGCGCTGACGTGTGCGGAAGCGTTCGGAAGACGTCCGGAGCCCGCTCTGCTGCCCCCCCCTGCGCTTCGTTCACGCCCCGCCGAGCAACGCAGTGCGCCCAGCGTCCGGGAGCGCCGTTGGGCCGCCGTCTCCGCCTACCTCTCCAAGGGCGCCAAACGCGCCGGACAAGGAATGAGGTTGAGAACAAGAGGTCACTTGTCCACGTTTTGCTTCTTTTTTTTTTTTTTTCAAGAAAATAAGGAAAACAGTGTTGAATGAATGCTTTTTTGAAAACTAGTGGTGCAAAAACAGCGCGTACATTCTCGCTCGTATTTTCACGAAAAATTACGCGAAAAGTACACAAATTTTCGAAAAATTATGCATGACTTGATTTCAAAATATATCTTTAAGGTACAGATTTCACTAAAGAAAAAATCCCTCTCTTCATAATTGTAGTTGTAGGAAGACGTCGAAACAATGTCGAACTGTTGCCATTTTCGAAATATACCAGTTTTTTTAACGAACATGGAAACTGCACTATTCTCTTAAACGTAGTTCACACTATCCAACGACAAAATTTAATCAAAAACGATAGTCATTTTTTGAAAATTCTGAAAATGTCCCAGATGTTTCATGTAAAGTAACCCCGAAAATTAAAATATCACAGACGCACAGACAGACGGAGAGACGGACAGAGACGTTTTGCCGTCATTCGATTTTTCGATATTTTTTCGCGCAGCATTACATAACTTCCTCTCTACACCGTAGCGAGAAAGTAAACATGGCTTATTGTGGATTGCCCTTTTAAATATTGTCACCTAGCGATTCTGACTTACCATCGATGTAAATATCCCTCCTGCTCAAACAATCCAAGAAAATCAAAATTTAGCGAAGGTGGATTTCTGACCTTCTGTTCTGAAATTATACAATTACTCCTTTGTGTTCACTTTATCTAATGATGGAGTGTTTTTTGGGGGGGGAGGGTAGAAAAATGAACTTGTATTCTTACTCCCAAAGTTTCGGCGCTCTATTAGACCGTTTTCAGAGATTAATATGTCAGTGTAAGGCATGTCGGTAATGTTCTAACAGACTAAAATCCCATACTTTCACCATAACTCCCATCACTCGAATAAGCCGGTAGTTATGTTTGTATGCTTGGAGACAGGTATTATGATGAATGTATAGGTTTGTAAGTGGATCGATTATTATCAAGATGCCGAATACTAATTCATATTACACCCCTGGAAATGTCCCAATAAATACCCGGACCGTTAGCAGGAAGAATGTAACTTCATTTTTTCTTACCCGAAACCGAGAATCACTCTATCATTCAGCTATGAGTCAAGAATGACTATCAATATTTTAAATTTAATGCGTGATCAATTTTCATATTTTTATAGTTTTCAGTCTTTCAGCTCGATTGAGATCTTACTCTTGGGTCTAAGTAATTATGAATCAATGAATGATGATCTACATCTTATGGAATATGTAGTGGTTTGTCATTACCACAAGCACATGATATTCGAATACTGCGCGGACCGATGCATTACATGGAACGGACTATTGTCATATGATAAAAAGATAATTACTGCTAATCACTAATAATTTACTATTGCTCCAAAAATAAATGGCAAGCCACGTACACGTATACATTTGTAGTTTCTAAAGTAAATGCAAAGATTCGTAATGAACTCGAAGCTTTGTTAATTCCTGAGTAATTAATGAAAGAGACAGTTGTACGTAAAATTTGGTTATTGGAAATTATTTCTATAATTCGATTGCTAGAAGCGTTTTGTTTTATTGTAATCACTAGCTTTTCGTCGTTTTTTTTCGACAACCAATTTGAATCGCTATACGTGATTATTCATTCACGTATACAATATCTATACGTGATGATTCATTCATCACCAACTCACTACTACGCTAAGGTGAGCTAGAACAACATAGAATACGTTCCTGTGATTCGAGGATGTCCTTTCCGATACTGTTTAGCCTCATTTTGATGCAATGAAAGTTCACGTCAGAAGTTGTGGCAATACTTTGCCGCCATGCACTCAACGATTAAATCAACACAAAAAATCAAAATTTAATTACTTGAAGAATCTTTCAAAATAATAAAAAAACATTTTTCTCAAGTTATTCAATATTTTTCAAATTTAGTGTTATTGTGACACATGAATGACATCGTCTTATCAAGTACCTGAAATATTAATATACAATCAATCGTATTGCAAGCATTTTAAAAAAGATTTTAAAATCTGACCTTCCATGTTTTTTAATTACGCCTTTTTATATTTCACACATTCAATATAGTGTGTTCCAAAGTATATTTTATTCTGTTTATGCTATTTTCCTTTAGAAAATTATCTCTTTAATTTGTGTCACTATAAACCTATGATCATGTCAAATTAAATCATTTTGATAATGATTATTATCCAAAATTTAAAGCGATATGTTGATAAAACGCATACTCTGCTTTCAGTCATAATACGATTAGATAGCTTAACTCAGTTTGAAGAATAAAAACAATATTGGGATTTTTATAATTTTTTTTAAATTGGTTATATAACATTGTGTATGAATAAAGAAGTTCGTGTGTGAGGTTGATATTTTATGTATTCCTCATACTATTTCAATGACTCAGAATACGGGTAGAAGAAAATTTACAATAAGGCATTCAAATGAACTGAACATTTTCTTGCTAGCGTTATCACCTAGAACCGTACTGGTTTTACTGGTAAGAATGATAGCAAGGTAATGGTCACAGTAACTTAAGTCACTGATTGTTTATCATTGCAAGTGCTTATCTGCCGTTCCCATAAGTGTTTAAAGAGTAAGAATTTCAATTTCACTGGCATCAACGACCTCCTCCAAGGTCGGATACAAGTGCTTTCAGCCTTTATTCCTCTTTCTGTATTTGCGTCTTTCTTTTCCTCTTCATAAGATATTCTCAGCAGATAGAATTCATATCTCTGTGAATTAGTAAGTTCCCCTCAGATATTATCCAAATTCAAACTTATAGAATTTTGTGAATAGGAAATTCACGATACACTTCGTATCTACAAAGTTTACTTCAACGTCTTTTAATTCTTTTTAATTACAGTCGACTCCGCTTATAGTGAACTTCTTGGGACTAACATTTTGGTTCACTATATGCGAGGTTCTCTATAACCGATGTTGTCAAAGTTAAATAGAATTACTCCACAATGATTTTATTAATTTAGAGATCCAGCGAAATCCATTAACAGCGCTAAATGAAAATTTCAATATCTTTATTTGATCTTAAAAAGTCAATTGTTTCTTCGTACGTTTTTCACTAGATCCTTTTACTAATTTCTCTACCAATTTCTCCTTTCCATTACTAATTTCTCTAGATACTTTTCAGAGTTCGTGCTCTCATCCATACTTCATTTTGCATTGTCCTGTGTCTCTAATTATTGTAATGCAGTCTTCACACCCTTCAATTTTTGTTCCACTGTTGGAAAACCGTCCCTTTCTCCGTAGGCCCTTTTGCTTGCCTTATCCTATCGGTATTGAGATCCTCTCGGTAGTGGAGTGGCGCAAGCGTCTAATAAAACTTTTCGCTTTTCCGCGCGGCACGGCGGTTATCGCCAGGCTGGAGTCTGTGGCAGTAGCGCGCTTCCTGTCACCTACGTACAACTCAATGCGCTTTTGTCGCGCGGAATTTCAAGTAACACCAAGATTGACATCGAAGTAAGCAATCGCGCATCGCCGCCGCCAGTTGTAGTCCACGCAGGTCACGGCCTTGGTTTTCGCAGTCAACTGAGTGGCATAAGGTCATCAGTAAGGTTCCCATTCCAGGTCGGCTACCTTCACCTCAGGGAACTATGATTACTACTATTATTACTACTATGATTATGACTATTGACTATTTTGTCGCAAAATTTAGTTTAGAAAGCAAAAATGCTGCTGTAACCAACAACAAAAAAATGATTTACCAAAAAATAGCAAGTACACTGCTCAAGGACCAGGAATTAAATACCCTTGTAAATTAAATATTTGGCATCAAACTTCAGTGTCATTAATACTTCAATAACAGTGTATTTTACATGCGGGCACACAGTACAGCAGTTCTTTACATACCACGAACAGCAAAAAAGTTGCTGATCGATATAGCAAGTCGTGAATAGCAAATATTTAGTGGCGAACGGTCTCATGTTTGGAGCCTTGTTATCGCATGACGTCATCTCTGCCGTGAGCAGCAACACATTGAGGACGAGAATTCAGTCGGTACGTGCAATATGAGAATATGCGTAACACCACAATCAAATATTTACATTTTTCAGTCAAAATCGAAACTGTTTAATTGTTTTTTTTATTTCCCCGAGTTCCTGGATATCTAAAGAAAATGTTGATAATGATGTTTACTGCATTAGTTAATATTTGACTGTATAATTAAACAAGACGAAATATGCAATAACAAGAGGTGTACTTCAGGTTCTAAGTGAATTACTTCTATCTCAATCAGGTTTTTCGCCCAATTTCGCTGATAATTTAAACAAAATGCTGAAATGACCCCTTGTTTTGCTTTTGAACATAAATGTAGCTTCGGTATCTTGTGCACGTTTTCTTGTGCTCAGTGGGAAGGTATTAAAATATTCGTTTTCCATTTTCTCACAGCAGTAAGTCGATTCCGTATCGAAGGCCATGATAATGGATAATAACCAAAATTTGTAGTTGATTTGCCTTTGCAAATCGTTTTCATTACGAATATATTAGTTAGCGAGTATTTTCACACCAATTCTTGGCAAAAACGCACATTACTTTCTGCGTTCATAATTGAACTTATTATGTATGAGTTACGGGCGGAGACCCAAGAGCTCAAGAAAACGTGCATCGATTGCTCTACATCCCAGAGAGTACATCACACAGTTTTCAACCGTTTTTACACTAAACAAATGCCTAAAATAAACGTTCTGTCAGTGCTGATGGACGCTCCCGCGAGCAGTCCAGCCCGAATTGTCCCGCGTCCAAGAATTCGGCGCGCCACGGGCCTTGGAGAATTTCATTAGGGGCTATGTGCGTTTGTCATTCGCTCCACGCGCCTAATGCGTTTCTCCGGAGCCAGCGAGAGGCGCGCGCCCGCCCATGCGACACGCAGCTGCGGCGCGTCCTTTCGCGCCCGAGAGACGCAGGCTCCTTTGGAGAGCTCCTGCACGAAGCTAGAGAAGTCTGTGGTCACGGGCAAAACGTTCTTAATCTTCCAGTATCGTCTGACTGTCTTTGGATTTTAATTATATTTCTTTGTCCAGTTCTTTGAGAGTCTTATATAAATTTGAAACAAGGCACAAAAAATTCCAACTTAGGTATATTTTTGTTTCTCATTTGACTTCAAAAATTTTAATTCAGGTTCAAAAATTAAAATATCTACCAGATGTCCCCTTCCCCAGTCTTCTATTCTTTTGAACCCAACTCCGGAAAAATAATGTGTCTCTATCGAGTATTAATCAATGAGGCAAAATCACTAGTTGCAAGAAGATGCTTCACTCGCGATGCGTGCAGCTCGTCCGCACGAACCCTACAGGAGGACACGAGCCCAGACGTCTGGAGGGCGTTTTCAGAAAAAACGCAGCCTATATAATGAACGTCGAAGCCATTATAGAAATGCCTCAAATAGACCGACTCGACTGAGTTGCCTGTAATTACGGACCAGTTTGGAAGAATGCAACGGCCCTCGAGATATGGTGAACGTAACATCTGCCGTGTGAGATTCTTCGATGAGTTTGACCGACAGTTTGGGACCTGTGTTGTCGTTTCATGCAGATTCCCGAGAGGTTTGGAAGTGGCTATTACAGTTTTTATTATTTTCATTTAATAGATCATAGTATAATTCATTCCATGTGTAACAATATTGAGATAATATGAAAAGTAACGAGTGGTGCTACAGAATGGCACGGACTTTCCCGTATTAGTTTTCTATTTCCTTGGGTCTGGGCTGGCTATTCGGAATTGCCACATACTCGTGCCAGCCGCCATCAATCGCCGCCCAAAGTACACTTTTTTTACATTTATTTAATTTTTCGGTTTCCTAATGGTAGAACAAATATTAATTTTAAAATATTAAAGAACACTAAAACCTCATCCTAAATGGCAATTTTCCTGGAAACATTTGGAGCCATTTTTAAGAAAATGGCGTTTAAGCGCTACTAGAAATGAGAAATTTGAAGCTTTTTTTTTACAGAATTTTTTGAGTTTTCGAAAATGTTCATTAGAAGTCATTTAAAGCACTTTTACTCATAAATACAATAGTGTTCACAAATTGCTGATAATGTGAATATTAAAAGTGTGAGACATCTTTCAAAAAACATACATTTCTGTAATTTTTGAAAAAACAAAAAATACCCCAAAACGAACTTTAAGTCACATTAACGAGTGCAATTAGCACTATCCGTTCGAAAAGTTTGAAGAAAAAATTTGGGGCCATTTATTAGAAAATAGCATTTGAGCGTTTCAGAAAGGGAGGAATTTGAGCTAGTTTTCACAGAATTCGGTTTGAGTTCTCCAGAAACTTTGTATCGCATTATTCAAAGCATATGTACTCGTAAATGTAATTATGTGAAGAAATCGCCACTAATGTGTAAATATGAACGACGTCAGATGCAAGTAAAAAAATACATTTTTGTAATTTTTGAAAAAATAAAAGAATCGAGCAATATGGCGTTCAGGTCATCTCATAGAGTACATTTAGTACTATCTCTACTAAAAGTTTCAAGAAATAATTTTGAGCCAATTTTGAGAAAATCTTGTTTTTGTAATTTTGTTAAATTGCAAATATTTCGCGCAATATTGCGCGAAAACTACTAAAATTTTCAAAAAATGTACCTGACCTTCATGAAAGAACTCACTTTGTAGAATAAATGTTATTTGGAGGAAAAATCTGTATCTTCAATTTTCTAGATGTAGGAAAACGCCGAAAAAATGCAAACTCTTGGAATTTTCGAAAATTCAGAGTTAACCGTGAAAATCGTACCTATGCCGTACAGATAGGCAGACGGACGGACGTTCAGACGGACTGATGGATGTTTTGAAAAAAAACACTTTTTCAGTATCAGGGGACCCCAAAACGTATTTCCTTTAAAATCTCGAAATAGATTTTTCGCAGCTTTACATAACTTTCCCTACACTACGTGTATTACTTCGTATATACGTACGTATACGGCAAAGTAAAAGTTGCTTCATAAACATTTAAAAAGGTTTTGACTGTCGAATTGATCCTCTTAGTTTATCTAGTTTATTCCATCTTTGCCGAAACTTACCTTCCCAATGTCGTCCATTGATGAATATCAGTGCACCGTAATTCTTTTTCTTAGAAGCATTTTTCATGGTAAGCAGGAAGGGGAAATTTAACGGGGCCCGAATACGTTATCTTACGTTTCTACTGAAAAACTACAAAATATAAGGAAAAAGATGAGAAATACATATCTTTATTTATTCAAATATGTATCTTCAAGGCCAAGGGAAAATTCATACTAATATTTCATTGTTTTTGGCTATTGTCTTTTCTTCATATTTGAAGAATTACAGAACATATTGATCAATAGACTGACAAGTGTATAGAGAAGGAATTATTCTATTGGCAACCGTCAATATCTTTTTCAATTTTATATATTGTTTTAATTTTCATGCAGTATTGAATTCAAAGTTTTCGGATTCTGTGTTGGTTAGCATTTTACTGTAACTGTAGAGATGATTAATTCTCTAGCACGGAAATGAAATTCTCTATTTACTTCCGAGAAGGAGTTTCATTAACACCGTTTTGAACATCATAATGTGCGTATATCGCTACATTTTAAAAAGCTACAGATACAGCAGTGCTCTGAAGAAGAAAAAAGAGAAAGTAGTTGGAGAAAAGGACTGATTCCGAGTTGTTAACGAATATAATCTCCTAAACGGCAAAAAATTTCCGCATTCCATGCGTAAGACTATTCATCTGCGAAAGGCTTAAAGCCAAACTGCTCAAAGGATTTTCGAGAACTTTTAGCCAAGTTGTCTATTGTGTTCTGTTGACTCTCTAGAATAATTAGTTGCCTTTACTCGAAAGGGCTCTTCTTTGCGAGGTAACAAACCAGTGGATTCTTGTTCGTTAAATAATTAGAAATCAACACTTAGTTCCACAGAATACTGCAAATAATATACTATGGTAAACAAATTATTCTTTTTTTAACACACTTAGAAGTACACGTACCAAATATTTTGTATTATATTAATGTATTGAACATATGTGCTTGTCAAGAAAGAAAAGATTGTAAATAGTAGTATAATATCACAGACGTTCAGAAACGGGGACCAGGGGGAACCCAGAATATTTTGAAAATGGCCTCCTAGTATTTCGAAATAAAACATTTTCCCGTAAAATTCAATCATTTATTTTACCTTTTTTTAATCGGAAAATTTGGGGAAATGTTTTACGGCATTCGGGGAAGGGACCTTCCAAGCGAGCAGGGGAATCTTTGAATGGTTCAACATAAAATTAATTGTATTTACTAATTGAGTGATTAAAATTATCATTTAATTTACGTTGTAGTATGCTTTATTTATTTATTAGTAAAAATCATAAGTAGAGTTTAGATTGGTTTGTTGCTGGTGTTCGGTTAGCGTAGTAGTCTACAAGTTTTGCTTTGTTCAATGAACGTTGTTGTACAATGAACGTCATCGCACTGGATTCCTATTTACTCGTGTGATTTGCAGTTAAGACAAACCTGACATAAATGTAGAAATGTAGTTACTTCCCTCGTGTTTCATTCTGTGTACGCCAATGAAAAAATTGCATACTTTCGAGGAAATTGTCAGAAAGATATTGGATAAAACGCAGTGGCTAATAATTGAATGAAATAATGCAAATTTCGCTGAAGGAAATGTCACTAAATGGAAATGAAAGCTGAATTCTTCAAATATCCCTAACAACTGATAAAATATATTTAGAATTTTTATTCACATATTTTTTATTTTAATAATAACATAGTAATTATATAGAACATGAACTACGAATGTAATGAAAAATACTGAAATAGGTGAGTTCCAGTGAGTCACGTCACGTATTGATTAAATATATTCAATACAAAAAAATTAATGGCGTTTGTTGTGCATGTACACTCCCATAGTGTATGTTAGGTTTGTCTTAACAACAAATCACACGAGTAAATAGAACATCAAGAATGTGTCTAAATATGTCAGAAAGATGACAGGCGGCGAGGACGGGCAGTGAGGGTGGCGGTGAGGACGAGCGCTGAGGAGGGGCAGGACGGTGGACTTTCGTCAAAATCGCAGTTGCGATTTTATCAAGGACTCATTTGGACGAACGTCCAAAATCGCTCTCTCCCGTAGACCTGATAGTCGCTTATGTCACTCTAAGAACGAAGTCAGGACCAGTAAACAAGATTATTCCTTGAAGACATGTGACCTGATAAGCAAATGTTAGCAATCGATTCTTCACAGTTATTCTGAATTACTCTTGTAGCGACACAAAAAAATCTAGACAGTAGTCTTCCACAGGGAAAAGACCGTCGTTTCATATCATGTTTATATCACTTACATTCACATACTGATATAACTACAACATGACTTAGCTTCAGGTCAAACAATTCACAGCAAGTTTTTGTATTATGGTATGTGAAAGTTTCACATATAACACTCGCATCTTGCTCTTTTTTACAATTGCATGCAACTCATTTCACCTGAAGAAAATTGTAATGATCTAAGAGGAGCCAAACTGGATTTTTTTTAGTGTTTTCAACTCGTAAGTGAAGTGCATGTTATATACCGCGAAGTAGCGGTGTTCCTCCCCTGTTTGAACCTGATAAAGCGCCGACCTACACGTCGGCTTTGGGATAATTCCTCCTCGAGGTATCTCTGCCAGTTGCGCGCCACCCCGACCGACCCAACCTTTTAACTCCCGACTGGTCTCCCAGCATGTGTTGTACTCTACAGCAAACAGGCGTGTAAAAAGGGAGAGTAGAGGACAATAATGAAGATGAAAAGATCGCACGTGGTTCGTGGCCCGTTTCTAGTGTACTACTCCGGCGTTCGCTTGGCATTGTTCCAGGAAACCGCAGAAAACAGCCGACCAGAGCAGCCGGCCGATAGAATTCCCCTCCAGACAGCGATCGAATCGAGAAAGCTGCATAGCGAGTGTCAAAAATCCGCGACTGTGGAGTCTCGAACCCTATAGGACAGTGTTGTCAAGGTCGATGCCACGAGCGAGAGTCCGTGGCACGAGTGACACGACGAAATCGCCCCTCCATGCAGTTCATCACTCCGCCACAAGAGAAGGCCATCACTATTGTAAAACGGCGGGGTTACTATGCTCCGATTAAAATAAGTTGGTGATCGACAATTGTGCTTCCGAAGCTGTAGCTTTGTACAATATGAATGAATGATTTGGTTATATTAATAAGTATTTATTTCAAATGTTTATTTTCGTGTCCCGGGAGCACGTGGTCAGTGGTACGCAAACTATCAACGTCGCTCCCTTCCATTTGCAACTGTCAATCACCAACTTATTTTAATCGGACCATACTAATGGTTTCCTTTCACGACGCTAGTTGCGCAGGTACTAGCATGCTACGGAGCCACGAACCGTGCCACTATCACCAGTAGAAGACCTTAACACCACTGCTATAGGACCTTTGAGTCCATGAGCGCGTGCTTCGGTGGACCGGCGCCGAGTCCCACAGCTAGCGCCCGCTGAGGCACATGCGCATCCAGAATTGCGGCGTGACCCGTGCGGGAAATTCAGCGCCCCGCGCGGGAGCCCGCCGCCGCCCCGCGCCGCGCCGCGACTCTTTCCCAGGGCACGGGAAGCGCCGGGAGAACGCCTCGCCGCCTCTTCCCACACGAAATTCCCCCGCGCCCGCGCCGCGCCCGCCCCGCCCCCGCGGCGACCCCCGCCACGCGTCATTCAGCGCGACACCTGCGACCACCCCATTGAACAGCCTGCCTAGTTTACAAACAGTGGGACCGGGAGAGGTGGCTCAGTGCATCACCTGATGTTACTGCAGTGCCTCTGACCGGGAGACCCTCGGTTCAAGTCCCGACGGCGGCAGGATTTTCGACACTAGCTAGGTCTAATTCTCACTAGCTAAGAGAATTCTATTGGCCGGCTGCTCTGATCGGGAGTTTTAGGTGTTTTTTTCCGATCAACACTAGGTGAATGCCACTCCACTGTAATCAGTGGCCTGGTGTGCCAACCCAGTTTCTCTCCTGTACCCTCCATGGGCCGATAACAGGAAGTCCAAAGGTGCATGACCCTTCCCTCTCTACTTACTTCCCACTCTCCTCAAAATGGAGTACTTCTTCGTCGGACCCCTCACCTTCAACCTATTCAGCAAGGGAGGCCCTATCAGTAGCTAGGCCACCACTGACATAGCTCTCAGGCTCATGGGGGTACTCACGCTCCACCACCAACTGTAAGGTCGTGTACTCCCTAGGTGGAGTTGTTGTTATTATTATTATTGTTATTATTAATTATTTCTTCCGTTCCGCAACTAATAAAATCACAGTTCCTTGCAACACACTGTTGAATTTACGATGATATTTTAAGTGAGGTTCTTGATCTTCTAAAAGCCAAGCTTGTTTACATACTCTAAGAACTATCTGGCTCGTCATCTCAAGAACTTAACTCTTGTTTCGTCAAAAGCTTAGAGAAATTCAGTGCTTCAGAATTAATTTGTTTTGATCAACTTTCTCGTTATGCTGTATTCCAGCTTCTTATGGTCAATTTCTATGATCAATTTTTGTTGTTCCTAATTCATTAAACTTTACAACAGTAGCTACATGTTTACCTGAAAACTTCAGTTTTGAGCTTCTGTCATGAGCGTTTTGAAATTTTCGTCCCATATTCCTACATCACACAGCCCACAGTCATTTTATGAAAATAAAAAATGGAAGCTTTAGAGTCTGTTTCTTTTTCCACTACATATACAACCACTTGTGCCATACCACTCTCTTTGAAGCAATGGGGAATGTTTCACCTACCTTTTTTTTAAGTAAGATTTGGCATAGGTCATAGTTTGCAGAAAGTAATATATACTGAATAATCAAATTAAAACAAAAAATCTAAATGTATTCTGTGAATATTTCCGTTATTGATCATCGAGAATCTATTTCTTGTTGTCGATTGTCATTGATTTAATTCTTTAAAAACAACTGAACAAAAAAATCAGTTGTAAAAGAGAAAGTTTGAATAATGAAACCGATGGACTAATTTACAACTAAATATAACTGATGGTAGCTAAGAGCCAGCATTGCCGTGAGACTGCGTGCAGTGTGTCTTTGCAGCGACTAAGACTGCGAGGTCCTAAGGTTCAAATACCAACAGTTAAGGATTTTCAACACTATAGTATAACCGTGGAATTCAACCGTCTGGAAGAGACTTTTAGCGGTAAGCTGCCCTGATGGCTGCCGATGGTTTCTGCGATCAATACCTCGCGGACCCCAGAGCAGTACCCTAACAAACGACCACGGAACGCGCGCTGTCTTTTCTTCCTTATCCTATCCCCTCTCTTTACACACACAAAAACCTAGACTTACAAGTACTACTACCACACACCGGCTCTCCCCCATAAAACTTGGAAGGAATCACTGACACCACCACCAGGGTATAGCATTTACTACACTAACGGGACTAATGACCACAGCTATTGACGTGCCCAGAAACATCAATCATTCGTATATAGTCTAATTATATTGCCTATACTGTGATATGCATTTAGGCTTTATTATAACCTCTTACATTGTTTAGATTATTCAACTTTCAATACATGAAGCTTACCCCGTTAATATCCGTTCGGAATTCTTCCGCTGTTAGATGACAGTTCATCATTGACTCACGCAAAGCGGGGTGTCAATTGTCTTTCACTGTAGACACTATCACAGTGGAAGTTCATTTCGTATGGCGCCTATTCTAGCTCTAATTCTGTTTCATGACTTTTTTCATAGCTGCGTTCCTGTTGTCGGCTTCCTAAGGAACATCGCCTCGACTCGAAACAACGCTGAGCTGGCAGCGCCCGGGGCCCCCATATCTCTCCGCTCATATGTGGATGAGCCGGCCAGTCGGCTGAGCCGAGGGCGGGGCCCCGCTGCTCCCAATCCGCCAATGGCGGAACTGCACCGCGCCGCCGGCAGCGGAGGATACATTGAGATCAACGCCATCGCCCGCCCTACCCAAACACACGACCTGATGGAAAAGTGCAAAGCGATACATCGTACATTTCATTTTAAAACTAGAGTCATGCTAAATGACGTGTTATTTAAAAATGGTGTAAAAATTACTTATTAGTTGAATGAGAAACAGAGATTTTTTTACGTTTTAATAAAAGAATTGTGTGTCGAACGTTTTGTTTACGTTATTTCGAGTATTTGTAGTAGTACCCGTAACTATTCAAAGGGTTATCACGTCAAAATTGTTTAGATTTCGTGCTCGATACTTCAAAAAAGCAATATTCAAGAATAACAGTAATATTCAGTAAATCCAATAGTCATTATCTCATGCACAGCCTGATAGGCATAAATTCATCAGAAAGAGAGATATTAGTTAATTCGGGTCCTTATTGATATGATGAAATGGATATTTAGGCAAGTTCATGGGTGTCTGTTAATCTTAGCGTTTTCCTATTTAACTGTGCATTTTAACTCGTACACTGTTTTCGGAACCCTGAAATAACTATTTCAACTTTCATTTTTGTGACTTTCTCATCTTCAAAAAGATCACTTCACTGCTCTCCACTTTCTCCCAGCGCATCCTACGGTCGCTTCAAGGGCGAGCGGAGGTCACGTGAAGGGTCATGTTGCGGCAGGCCACAAACGAGGACCGGATTTGCCTCCAAGTAAAATAAGTGGCCCGAAAGAAATCAAAATAATAAAATATTTTTGTGTAAAATATATCTGTGAAATAACTGTAAACTGTGAATTTACCTGTAAAATAATAAATTAATTTTAATTTGGTTTTATTTAGAAAATTATTTTATAATAATTAGTTTAGAACTTCTTTTCCAGAAGGAACCCCTGAAAGATTTTGTGCTTGGGAGCCCCGCAGTCCTAAAATTGTCTCTGTCACAAATATCAATAAAGAGTCAGATGTTTAATAAACTATTTTCTTGCTCGAAAATTAACCTACTGCAATTCACTCCACGAAAATTTCTTCTTTCGTATTTTTTAAAAGCGAACTTCATTGTCTGCAAATTCTGTAGGTAGTATCTTCCATCTCTCAGTTTGCTTGACGAAATTCGTAACACAGTATCAGTAATTTGTCCAGGTATTCCTACAATCTCATCGTTCTATTTTCACTGTTTTGAAATTGAATTTTAGTTTTGAAACACAAATAAAAAATAATAACAAAATAATAAATATCCTCTCTATCGCCAAGTGATCTTTAGTTTTACATCTGAATTTTTGCAACAAATTAACATAATATAAATATCATACGAATCAAATTAAATTTTTGAGTTTCCTTTCTGAAAAAGTTCTTACTGAGACGCCAATTTCCCTACATTTTCATTTAATTACCTAATCAATTAAAGAATGTTATCGGCTTCTCGCATTAATAGTTCCTGTTTCGACACAGTTTCACTAGAAATTAATTTTATTCGAGAATATTATAAACTTCATGTGATGGAACAGCATCCCACAACTGAAAAGCCGTTACCTCCAGACCGGCATCGCCGTACGCAGCAGAGGAAGGAAACGAGTCTTACGGCGACGTCATGGTCGACAACAGCGTCCGTTGTTTTGTCGGCAACGTGGAGTTTCTGTTGGTGGTGATGGTTGTGGTGGTGTCAATATTCGTAGTCGTGGCGATGGTCGTGATGGAGGTGATCGACCTAATATTATAGTTTTAATTGCTGTGTCTGTAATGATTGCTTTCACGTGTGTCAACTTCAAGTAAAATGTCACTAAGTTAAAAAAGAATAAAAATTAATAAAATATACGTTTAACTTACAAAAGTAAGTAAATTTGACCACACAGTTGTTTTTAATCATGGTAATAACATTTTGGGTATTTTGCGAAAATTGTACTTGTCATTTTCATTATCAATAACAAAACCAATGTTATATTTTCTCTAAAACTTTAACTCAATTCTACCAGGATTCTAACTTTCTGATACAGTTTCTCTAGAGCAATCCCGCGATATATTTGAATTTGCGTTAAGAAAAGAGAAATAAGTCACCTTAAAAATCGGTACCTTATTTCCCTTAGCCAGTTATCGCGTTCTGATACTGCTATGTGCATCCTGAGTTGTGTTCATCAGAGAGCGAGAAGCTGAAATAACTTCACTCCGCATACACCTGGAAGAGTCTGGCTGCTCGGGAGACGGCAACTCTTAGCAAGAGTTTCGAGCTGGCTACACGTGATTTAATTGCTTGATTAGTGATTCCGGGCGCTTGAAGTGCTAAGGTCATTAGTCTCGCAAGTGTAGTGCGTGTTTTTATCGCGGAAGATGGCGGTGATCTTCCCTCGCTGAATGGCGAGATCCGGTGCCGAACTGCATGCTGGCTAGTAAGGTTTTCCACCTAACCAGGTATCTCCCATCAGCAGGGCCCCACCCCAGCTGGAACAAGCTCTAAGCTCCTGATTGGCCTCCCGACATGTGTAGTGCATGTACGTGTAAGGGAGTGTATGTCAGGGATGAAGATAGGACAAGGAAGAGGAAGGAAAGGTCGCGCGGGGTTCATGAACCGTTTGCCAGGGTACTGCTCCGACATTCGCGTGGGGTTGATCGGACAAACCATGGAAAGCTACCGATCTTAGCAGCTGGCTAGAATTCTCCTCCAGACAGCGAATGAACTCGACCTTCCTATGAAGCTAGTGTCGAAAATCCTGCCATCGTCGAGACTCGAACCCCAGGACCTTCCAATCAGAAGTACTGCAGGGCAATTGATTCCCTGAGCTTCCTTAGCTGGTTTATATGATTGAATCCGCAGCCACCTAAGCCGGTGTCAATACTGAAAAAGAAACCATTATTCGCACCTTATTTTAGTCTGAAGTGATATTGTAAAAACCAGCGTTGGTTTAGTCAATACTCGCCCGACCCAGACGTCTCGTGGGCACTCAGGTTCATACCACGGAGGCGCCCTTATGCTAACTGGGCTCACTTAGGCTTGTAGAGCACAGGTGACAGTACAGTCTATGATTTGTACGTGAAACTGCGATATTTCTACAAACACTAACTCTCTGGAAACATACTAGATACTTAAAGCTATGACAACATCCTTGTGGCAAGTCGATCGACGCTTTGGTGTTGTTGAATCTGCCATAAACGTAGATGTCCGGTTAAGAACATTAATAATTCTTCCCTATTTCTGCTATTATAATAAACCCCACACGAATATTATTTTGAAACCATTAATACTTGCAATGATTTATGAACATAACACATGTGACCGTTAGATGAGAGTACACAGTAGTTGTATGCCTTGCGGTCCAGCAATGTTTTTCGAACTCACTTTTCCAACAACCAAGACGTAGGGTAGCGGAGCCTCGCTTAATAAACAGCGCTTCCGAAAAACATTTACCTTTCAGCCTCGATACGACGTATCCAAGCTATGTAACTGCAAAACCTCTCATATTTTCTCGTATGCCTGTACGTCTCCCGGCGATCGGCGGCTGATCTGCCCCGCTCCCCGCCATCCTGTTTCGGTTCGCGTCCGCGGTTCGTTTCCGGCTAGGGCCTCTCGCGTGGCGGGCGGCGCGCGCGGGGGCGACAGCTCACGGCCGCGCGGGAGCGGCTCACGCCTCGCGTGATTCACACGCCGCGCGCGTCTTCCTGGTGCGTGAATTAGCAAGAACGACGGCGCGGGGCGGCGGGGGCGGGGGCGGCGGCTCCATCGCGCCAGATGCTGGCTGGCGTCGGCGGCGCTGGTGCTACCGGCGCAATGCCATCTGCGACGCCGACCGTCAGCGTTGACGTCGCCCTCCCCCCCCCCCACCGCCCCCGCCAGTTGCCGCTCGCACCGGTACCGTTCGCTTCGCGACGAACGGACACGGCGATTTAAAACAGAGCCAATTGTCCGCGAGGACGCGGCGTCGTCACAGGAACGGTCGCTCCCGCACGAAGACGAGACGGCGGCGGCGGCGGCGGCGGCGGCGGTGCCTGCCGCCCCGCGGGGAATATCAAGTCACGTTAGGCGTTTACTTTTGTTGGGCTTCCTGCAATCACGCCGGCGCGCAACGCACGCGAGAAGCGCGGCCCGCCCCGCGCACGCTTCGGGCCCCGAACGCCATGCGACGGAAGCCCCCGCCCCGCCCCGCCCCGCCCCTCCCCGCCCCGCCCCGCCCCGCCTCGCCCCGCCCGAACCGCCTGCGTGCGCGTCTGCCGCCAGAGCTTTTGTCGGGCGGACGGTCAGTGTCGGAAGGCCCGTGCGGTATTCGCAGCTCGTCAAAAGACGTTCTTTTGCGGGGCAAAAGGCGTGGGGTGGGTGATCCCGCTTGTGTCTCGACTGCCCTCAATGTAGTAATGGAGCAAGGAAAAAGAAGCGCTTGTTTAAGATGTCTTCCATCCTTCAGCATTCTTCTGAAAATTATTTCCACAATGCTCATTCATTTCAGTCGGTGCGTTCCTGGTATAATATCTTTTTATACGTGTCTTTCTCTCTTTTTCGTAAGATTTCGAAATTATGCAGAAATGTTCCGTACTGTTTCAAAACACCAAAAGCGTATTCATTTAGTGTATTGTGTCATAAATGATCACATAATGCCATTCATATCAAAACGGTTTCCAAATATACAAAAGAACGTCATTATCTCAATAATTTTATTACCGTCACTTCTCATTTTAGAATCTTGTTTTTCAACGGATAAATCACTTGCCAGTAAGGTTAGACCGAATTAATCCAATTACGTAGTAGTGTTTGGATAATTGCCCCAGGGAAATATAAACCTGACCTCTTAATTCAGAAAAATTCTGCTACGTACATTCACCTTTGCTTAGTGGTTTACTGTCGATTTGAGCTCCTTGTTTTCGGAGTCTTAATCATTTTGGGAAAAAAAATTACGTGTAATAGGTAAAGGTTGTACATAATTTTTTATCACCGCCGTCTGTGACATTATGAACAACAAAATCATGCGGAATTCACAACCACATTTGGATTTGATTAAAATAACTCCGTTATTTATAGCTACGGTGTCGGTAAAATAATATGAAATATGTGTTGTCTAGATGTGGACTCAGACTGGAACTACGTATATGATTTATACAATGACCTAAAACAATTATTCACTACTTTATAATGGTTTTTGCTGTCATTACACTGAAACTTCATCATATCCAGCAGATAATTTAGATTGATTTTGAAACGTAATCTTATTTTTGTCAACAAATATCATGACGAAACTAGCATCAGTAATAGTCTTTTGGAAATGACGATGGACGTTGTTGACTTTTACGTTACGTTTATTGCATGAAAGCTCTATAAAATTCGTAAAATGTATCATTGGACTCTGGGTGAGACTGCAACCTGCAGATCGGTTGGCTAACTGGGAAGTGCCGCCTGCGTAAGACCCACCGCCGATACCTCGTAACTCGGGCAGTCAACTTCATTAACATTGGAATTTCCCGCAAACCGGAGTGGGTGAACCTGATCGTGCAACTAAAATACTTGCGTGGGCGGCGAAATTCCAGTTGGAATGCGGCGAGCAAAGCAGAGTCTGATTTACGCCCAGAGAAGCTAGGCATCTGCCTAGCAGATGTATATATTGAATAAATTTCTTCCATGATGAAAACTATGTTTATAATAATATGTTGACCAATTATAATGATTTTATTTCTACGCATAAAAAAATAAATTCGTGGTACCTGAAATTTATTCAGTATGCTACGCGAGCCTTTAGAATAATAGACCAGTCCTAAATATAATAATATTCGTTATAGTACAGAACAACTAATTTCACATTAGCGAAGATGGGAACAGTCGAAACCGAACATTTTATGCAAATAAATTGTTCACACTTAATTTGTATTTTATTTATAAGCTCACGTACATAACTATCAATATATTCAGAAAAAATACTTCCAACGTGAGCGATTTACAAAAGACGTCTTCAAGATCAACTGTTAACAAATAGAAAATCGCGACTTGCGCGGTGCGAGCGCGGGACCGTTTGAAGACGAGTACCCGAATCCCGCGGCGCTCCCGTCCACTGGGCCACGCATCGGCTCCCCAAGGTTACCAATAATAGCGGTGCCGGAACTAGCGGCACAGCGGAGGAGCCCGCGGCCGCGCTGGGCGCAGGGCGGGACGGCGGGCGGGATGAAATTGATGAAGCTTAGATGGTGAACCTGTTGCGGCACGTAGCCGGCCGGCCCGCCGCCGCGCCGGCCGGCTCCGAGGGACCGGTTCTTTCCTTTCTCTGTCCACGAGCCAGCGGCCGCCACGCCGCGCCGCGCCGCGCCGCCGGCAGAGGGACGCAAAGAAGCAGGAGGACGAGCAGGAGGAGGAGGAGGTTGTGGCGGCGGCGGTGGCGTGGCGGCTGCGGCGGGCGAGCAGGCGAGCGAGCGGGCGGGCGGACCGAAATCAAACAGAAGACGCCACGATGAGCAAGAACTTCCCACACTGAGCGCCAGACCGCTGCTCGCTGCACCGCTTGCTTTGAGCTCCATAGGAAAGCCTCCCGTAGTTCCCTTCCCACCGAGTACGCTCAACCCTCGCAAAATGGAGGATGGTAGCTCTGTATGTATACTACGTTAAGAGTCGTGTAAATGACGCCAATAAACAGGATGTCCAGGGAAGAAACGTCGAAACTTTGAAAATAAGCTCTTAAAACAATTTTAACCACATTTTGTCTAATAAACTTTTTGGATAATCCGAATGGCTGCGCGGAAATTAGCACTCAAAAGTTGATTTGAAAAAATACTTCTTAGGCAAACATTTGCATTTGAGAAACATATAAACACTCCAGAAACATATAAATTGTTTATTATTTACAACAAATTAATATATTTGTTCACAAAGAAAAATTAATCTAGACATAATAAGCAGTCGAATTGTGTAAATTACGCTGTTCTATCTGTTTATCTATTTCTATCTTGCGTTGTTTATATCTGTCAGAGATGAACTTGACTACTCACTCTGGTTATTTTATAAAAAGTGTAGAAAATTCGCTTAAGACACGCGTATACTCTCAAAATAACGTGTGAACCATCCGAATGCGTGCGGAATGTCGTTGTTTTAATAAAGTCAAAAGTCGTATATTTTCTCCAATTCATGTTCTTCTAAGATATTATAATTATACGACAGTTTAAAATTTTAAACAGGTATTGCGGTGAAATTAGATTTTTAAGAGTGTTTTTCTTTCTTCATTGTTCAATAACACAGGTCTACGAACATTTTGCGACAGAAAATATTTTATGTTGATTGTATCTTACGGAATGTCTTAATTTAGAAAATGATATTTGTTCAGGTTTTGCTTAATACATGTATTTGACACGATTTTCTACTCTGCATTGAAATCAGTCTAATGGAAGTCTATGTCTCTATGAGATTGTACTCTTTGTGTGGTTGTACTTCAACACCACTACGTAGCATGGTATTTATAACGGTGACGACTTCCAACAAAACTGGGCTATGTGCATCACCCTCCGTTGTTTATAAACAATCCTACGCTGCATTTCTGCACTAGCCGTCCCCTTGACTCATTATGCGACAGGAGGCACCGATTCAGGAACGTCTCGTGCCAGTGGTCCCGTTTTAAACGTGTATCATGTGGTTGCAATTTACCTTTGTGAAAAAAAATGTAAAGTGTGAGTGATTTTTTAAGAAGAGGCTGCGTAAACAATTCAAATTGTTGTTACATACTATGAGGATGTTATGCTATTACGAAGCAGAAAAGAAATTATTACTCCAATGAATTAAAGTGTATATTATTATAAAGTTAAGAAATCAAGACAAAACGGTATCCCTACGCATTGTTTGTAAAACTTGTGTAAAAATTTTAAGATAATACTTCAACGGAGGTCTTTTATATTTGTCGTTTGGAATTCCTATGTCTTTACTTCAGCGATATTATTACAATGATTCTTATTTTTATTTAATACGAAAATATTAATACGAGATACCGTATATCTAAATCTGCCATGAGCAATGAGACCCATGCTACGTGAATCAATGGTTCCGATTCCAGTTCCACCAATAACATTACAGAGAATACTGTCAGAATTTCCATCGTTTTGGGTAGAGAAAATTATCTAAATTTCATGGGACAACAAGGAGATTCATTACATTATCATGTTTGTTATGTGTGTGGGTCTCCACAAACACACAGGAAAGTTATAAATTGGATAAAAAGCATACACTTAGGGCCTAGACAAAACTATGCTCACTGATTGACGAGTTGCTCATTAATTTACTCACCGAAATTTGTTCTATGCTCACAGAAATTGGTATATTAAACTTGGAATAATGTAGCAAATTATCAAAGCCTTGAAGGGAATTGTCCCTTCGGTTTAATAAATAGTTAAAATATGTCCATTGCTATCGGAAACAAAAGTAAAAGAAAATATTTTCGACAGTCCACATATTTGCCATCTAATTAAGGATGCTGGCTTCAGAAATTAACTCACAAATACTTACATGCAAAACAAATAAAGAGGAAAATAAAAATAAGAATTAAACATTAATAAAGTTAAATGTATTGAATTTGGCGTTCCATCAATCAAGTTGTAGAACATTTCACGCAAAAGAAAGTAAATAATAAGAAAAACTGAATAAGGTAATTCTGCAGACGAGGGTACCTTCCGTCAGGAGACTATTGATGGGCCTGTTTGACACTGGTTGGTCCGGTAGCCCAACCGTAAGAGTGCTTGGAAGATGACTGAAACGCAGACCCCGAAATACTCGTTTTCTCCTTCTACGGTAATTATTTTCGATCGCAATGCCGTTATGTGTTCTATCGGATTCAATTGGAAGGTAAAATCCATAATTGTAATTTGCGGGTTCTATAATTAAAACCACTATTTTTAATTGAAAAATGATGATAGAACAATGTCTTTCAGTCAGTATACGAAATAACCAACAAAGTTTTTCTGTTGCTGAATGTAAAATCAGTCACCCCATGACTTCCCTCTTCATATCAATGCTATTATTTATTTATTTAACATAAAAAACAGTTACGCATTGTGGGGGAGACGCAATCTGCTCACGTTTCCTGGAGCTCTGGGAACCCTACCACAACTCACACACATAACAAGTTGAATGACGAATATAGTTGGCATCGAGTGTTATTGGAAAGAATTGGTACGAAAATATTCCCTGCCGTGTAAAAAAAATTCAAAAACCAATCACCTACACATTTTGCCCATTGTATCTTATCGAGCCTTATCGTGCCTGAAGAAATCGACTTACTGGCGCGAGAACATGAAGAACGAATATTTGAATAAATATATTCCCTCTGAGATAGTGAAAACGTGCTCAAGTGGGTTCAAACGTGCAAGATGGGACCATCTCAACATTTGGTCAAAGTGTCAGGGAAACTGGACGAAAATTAGATCGAGGTAGGGGTCATTGACCTAGAAGCTCCGGTACAGTATTTGTAATAAGCATATTTAGACTTTTAAAATTGTACTGTACAAAAGGTAACTAATGCATTGAGTATCGTTGTCAAAATGAATAGTAATTTCCTTTTTGATGCTCGGTGTAGTCTCTAATTGTATACAAAAAGTTCCGCAGCAGAAAAGATTTTACATCCTAAATTTGTCTATCTATTTTAATCGTGTAACGTCAATTGGCAATGTGTTGTAAAATAATATTTATGTATTGTATGTGAACTTTTTATAGCGAGCTGATGATGAATATGATTTACTACGTCGAGAATTATAGTTATAGATATTTGTTTTGGCTGAAAATGTTCCCGCTTGTCATTTTTTAACAAAAACAATTGATTCGTAAGACAGGAGACAAGGAAATTGTAGAATTTCTAATTTAATAAAGTGAGATATACAAAAATCACGTGGGTGGAATTTGATTATTATTCCTACAATTTATTTCTGTAATAAAAAATCTTTGAGCTTTAAGATTTGTTTCCCAAAATATAATGCTGTATCTCCGGCAGGAAACAACATTTGCGAAATAAACATTTCGAGCAGTACAATAATTTCGTTACCATAACATCAGTTAAAGACACATCGTTCATATTCAATGGTTTGTACAATTGTTTATTTGAAATGAAAAACTGCATTAAAGCCGTTTTCCCTTCTTTTATTATTCATTTGTTGCTATGGAAGCAATTTTAAACATCTGATATTGGACTATATACTACTTTTTAAGGCAATGAAAATTTGAATTATCTGCAAAGAGAACTGTTACTGCGTTTCGAATCAACGAGGGCATATCGTTTTGGATAGTAGGAAGAGAATAGGACTTAAAATCAAACCTTGCGGGACTCCATGCCCAATTTGAATCGGAAAAGTGAACAAACCATGTCCCTTCATTTGAGTACGATATTGTTTCTCTCTGAGTTTGTTGTTTAGGCACGAACATAATTAATCTAGAGAAAAAATATGAATTCCATACGAAGGTAATTTAGAATGTAAAATATTATGATTAATGGCCTCAAAGGCTTTTGAAGGATCTAAAAATATTGCAATAGGTTCTTCATTTTGATTCACTGATGAAGCGACATAAAAGAAAATATAGCTATTTCCGCAATTTTGGGGAAAAGTCTCTTGTTGAATTTTGAGGCATTAGAACCTTCGTGGGATCGACTACAATTCTCGAAAAATATTGTTTTGAAGTGACAATTCACTGTTGCTTTTTCATCATTATCTTTTGAAACATCTACAAGGTTTCTGGATGTTGTGGTCGAATTTTTTACTACATTTCACATTATTATCAGGTGTTCGTAAAAGCAGAATGGCAAACTTTCTGCAAACGAGATCCCAATAATTAGTTTACAATAAATAATAATCGAATTACCAGCTTCACACTCAAATAACTGAATTTAAACATAAAACGTACGTAAGAAAACAGGTATGTAAACACAATCTCCGAGTCACAATGACATCCGCCTGCGTCAAGCAACAACGAATTTCTTGTCACGAGAATTAGAGGACAACCATCCAAAGTAAATTCAATCAGAAGACTGCCAAAATATTGAAGAAAGATATTATACGAAGGAGACGACAAAATCAGTTCCAAAAAGTTCTATAATTTTAAGAAAATCAACAGAGCGAAGTCAATTTGACTCATGTGTGTAGAAAATGGTTAAAATAGAGCTCAAGCGATATCTGAAAGTTGCGCAATGAAACCAAATCTCCTGCAACTCGAGTCTCTGCTCAACGTAGAACTCCATACTCGCTTCGCGACAGCGACATTGGCCGCCATCTTCTCCAGCGGGCATCGCGTTTGACGTAGCCGTTGCTGTGGTGCTGCTGCCGTAGCGGCCACACTGCCGCCGCCGCCGCCACCACCACCACCACCGCCACTGCCACCGCCACCGCCACCACTGCCGTTGCGGCCTTGGCACGCGGTTCCCAATGCCCGCCGCGGCTGCGGACTCCAGTCAGTGTCACTGACTGCGCCGCAGAATGGTGGGAAACGGCGAGGAATCTACACTGAACAATGCCGCAGAATTTCAGTTAATCACGTGTCGTAATGATAACGTGATCACTATCATCGTTTCTGAATGTCCTCATTGAATGAGACTGAAATTCACTGGGTCTCCGAAAACATATCCCAGGATTTGAATGTTCGCATGGTAATGTAGTGGAAACTGAAGTTTTAGTCATTTGTAATCCCCGATCATTGGAAATGTGGACAGAAGAGATTTTTCTAATACACGGGTTTCTGATGTTTGAAGCTTCATATGCAAAATGCTTTTTTGTCTCGAGAAATGTTAGTTTAACATTAGCAAACGCATTTTCTTTGTCTTGCATTATAAGTTCCAACTGAAGCAATCGTTCCAACCTGTCCGTGGAGTGAAGAATTGCCTGCGAGACTGATTGCTAACTCGCACATTACTGAATGACCTCGACGGAAGGATGGCCAACCTCTCCGAAAGTCTCTCTCTAGACGCCCGTTCAAGGTCCCAATATGAAAGTACCTGCTTGGCTGGGCCACGGACCAAACGGAGAAGACCCGATGGCTAATAACACGAAACGCTGTAACCTTCGCGTTTTGAGTGATCGAAACGAAATGTAAAGAAGAAACATAGGCACAAAAAAAACACGATTTGGCATTTACTAATATGTGATCAATACTTTTGGACCAAACAAATATTACTGACTGTTGGTAAGTACGACAAAACATGAATGCATACGAATTAAGTTTCGTACTTTGATATCATAAGTCTTGAAATACAGTAAAGGTAGGTCTATTCTCTTGTGTTTTCTCCACTGAGAAAAACATTTACAGGTACTACGAGAATTCTACTTGCTACTATCGTAATGTGCTCTAGCGAGACTATAACATTAAGGCGTTATTTTAATAGTGGTACAACTACAATGACTCTCATTTGGAGGTAATGTGCTCTAAAAGTTAAACGATTATGAAACAAACGTAGATAGAATTTGAAAAAATCTGAGTGATATTACATGTTTCCGGTCCCAAATATTTACTTCGGTCGCTACATTTACTTCGCCGAGAGGTGTCGGTGTTCCTATCCCTCTGGGTAGTAAGATACGACGCCGACCTACACGTCAACTTGCGGGATTTCGCCCTCCTAGTTTTCCCCATCCTGGCACTGCTCTAGCTGGAAAACGGTCTAAGCTCCCGACTGATCTCTCGATATGTCGTATCGAGAAATGCATACATGCACTTTACTACCATAACTCTCGATATGGTAGTACAGTGTATGTGCATAAGGGGTGAGAAGAAAACAAAGATGAGGAAGGGAAGATCGTAGGCGGTTCAAAGCTTGTTTCTTAGGCTACGGCTCCGACATTCTACTCGTACTGACAGCAGAAATCACGGAAAACTACCGATCAGAGCAGTCTACAGCTCGAATTTTCCTCTAAATTGCCGCTGAATTCGACCTAGCTAATAGACAGTAACAAAAATCCGCCACCGTCGGAACTCGAACCAAAGGACTTCCCAGTGAGAGACGCTGCTGCAGCAAGGGTCTTATTGAGCCATCTCAGAAGATGCAAAAATGTTTTCTTTTCGTATAAGATGTTAAAACATGTTTCGCTCGTTTGGTTTTCACGTGAATATATCAAACTAGTGTCTAGTGCAGATCTGATGAAGGTGAAATACACGAACGATGGTATAGAAGAATAATTTTCTACTATTTTTGCATCCAAATGGCCCAATTTCTAGACACTGTAACATACTTGTATTTAAAATAACTATTATAATTTTACGTAACTTTACATAGAACCCGAAGAAATATGTGTTATACTGTAATACCGCCAGTTTTTATTGAAAACTTTTTTGACTCTTGGTTTTCTCTTAAATCCCATCTTGTATTTCCAGTCTTCTGTTACGGTTGTGCCGAAGAATCTGAAACTTTTAACTTTTTCTATTTTCCCCAAATGTTGGAAGTACACGACTTAAGTCATCTCTGTTGTACCTTACTCTTACCTTACCTTATTCTTTCCTACATTGACTTTCAGTGTGAATGACTATATTTACGATTAAAATTCTGCATATTCTACATTTATCACCTCGCTTCACTTGTTGGACGTCCTGTTTTGCTCATCTGATTCATAAACTGGATTTGGACCAATAGTATTCAGGGAGAGGAGACGTGGAGTTTTATTTTCGTTTCAAATTGACCAGTACAAATTCTAAATCAAATTAATCTGCTATGTTCAAAGATCCATCGGGAGTACATGTTCGCCAAAATGTAGCGAGGATATTGCCTCCGTTCTGAGAGTCATGTATCGTAATATTATCCGGTCGAAATTCAAGGATAACCTTTCATGAAGTTTAATTAAAACTGTACGGTTGATGCGAAATGTGCGAAAATACATTCTATGGAATCGACAGAGATAAATACTATGGCTCTACGAGAAATCAGTAATGAGTGGTAATAAACTTCCTGCCAGAAATATGAAGGGCTCGTTCACTATTCGGGTCAACTGGTTAAAATTTAGATTATTGGTTCACTATTTTAAGTACCAAATATTTGTTAACATTTAAAAAGACATGTAAACAATTGTTATCAAGGAATTATTTCTGTGATTAATTATGGCTAGTTTTCGATCACAACCAGAGCTTTCTTTGTATTGTATGTTCTTTTGTGCATTAAACTAGATCATAACATAAGCTTACAAATAAAAATAATTTAAAACAGAGGTATTCAAAGAACATTATTGTAACGCAGACGATTGTGATATTCATATTAATAAATCTTAATGTATGTTATTTGCAATATCTTACCGCCCGCTGTCCGCTTTGTTCTCTATTTTCTGAAAATCTATCTGGAAACACCAAGTGCGAAATAGGATAACAAGTATGATTTCCGCTTATTTCTACACAAAAAGTCTACATAATGAATAAATCTGAACTCAAAGTTCATCCACTTCCATTAATCTTTGAAATTACGCACCAGCAAATCATGCAAAACAGTCAGAATATGTGAAAATATAAAAAAAATTATAATGTCACTACCTCATGTATCCTTATATTCCTCGCGACAGAGTTCATGAATAAGCACGAACAGTAGTAGGTCAGCTAACACATCAAACCAGAAAACCCTCATCTGGAGCAAATCCCTGGAAGGTCGCTCGGTGCATTGAGAAAATGCCAAGCGGCGATGGGCGTTGCAAAATGGCACGTCAATGACAGGGTAAGACCATGTTAATAATACCATAAATTGTTTGAATTTCGCTAATTGCAGGCGCTGGCGGATACATGCGTGGCAAGGCAAATTATTCAGACTTATCATGGCCACTCACACTTACACCAATAATTAAATTGACGTAATAGGAAAGAAATTGCAAGGACATAGGACTATATAAATAAGAAACAGAATACTGGAGCACACACGTATTAACAATTGTTCTGCCATATTCGAAAAAACAAATAAAATAGAGTTTCGTATAGTTTGTAATATGTTAATTGAGAGTGCACTTTAAATCATGGCGAATGCGACAAGATTTCTAAAAACTGGATCACAGAACATTTTAACATTTTGTTATTATTGATAGAAACTATAGTTTGTCAAATTTATCTACACCTTTATAGATTTGATAGATATAATTCGTAAGAATATTCTAAGTAAAATTCTTCAATGTGCATTGCTTTGAGAAACAGCATTACAATGCGAATAATATTGCGGAATATCAATATCAAGTGATTTGGACAACACATACTACCTTAATACTATAAAAACAAAAAAATCCTCTCATCAATCCGTATGCAAAAGTAATGACTGCGCAATGGTTATAACAATATCACACTTAATTTTGAATTAACTTTGCCTTTGTTTCAAAGATTGTAAATAAAGATTATATCATTAAAATAATCTAAAAATAAGTACATTGCAGAGTAACCATCCTGGGATCTCATTCACAATTTGTTCTTGACTACAGTTTCATCATTAAAGGTAAAGATCACAACTTATCTTTTAAAAAAATAAAAGCTAATTAATATTAAACAAAAGTTCCTCTCTAGAAGTTTAAGTACATACGCCTCTGTTACAGATAATTGACTATTAAGGGCGATTCAAATAACAAAACATAAATGTGAAGAAACTGTATTGTAAAGCCATCATTAAAACTCACGTTTTCCAGGTTCAGTGTCTGAACTGAATTCTTAATGCTCATTTCTTCTTCTGTCTCTTCGATATTTAATATTATTTCTGTAACTCGTTACAAACAATATGCGCAGTTCTCTTCTCAAGGAACATGGAATATTCATTTATTTGCAAAACATCGTCTACGACTCGAATTCGCAAGAAGTTTAACCCATCTGTCGCCGCTGAATCTTCTTCGCGGAAAACGCCGACAGTTCACAGTCGACGTTTCTTGCTAAGTAATGCTGGATGATTATGACCTACGGTGACACGTGAACTTGGGGACACGTGTTTCGCCTGGGGACGGGCGACGCAACGAAAACAGCCTGACGCAGTAGTGAAGCACGTGAACCTACCACCAACAGAGAGGAACATGAATCCAGTGGCTGATCCAGAGGGGGGGGGCATGTCCCCCCCAAACGCTTTGGGTTTTCGTTGGTTACCTTTCTTTATTTGGCAAAATTGGTTTTAAATATTTATGTTAGAATTATGTAATTATTTAAAAAATAATATTGTATAGTATCGTACATACACTAGAAAAATAATATACAATGTAATAACAAATGTTTATTAATTAACAAAAATCTATGATGGCCCCCTCCAAAATGATCGGCTGGATCCGCCCCTGCATGAATCTACGTACGAACGTCTCGGTTGCATAGACATAGTTGCCACCCATGAAGTTGTAGTTTATGTTCAATAGTCAGTTCATTGCAATTGCAAATCTGCGAAGTATTTTACTTAGATACATGTTGTAGCAATGCATGTCATTAGGCCGATATAGAGAAACTAGTGGACGCTGTTTATAACTGTTAAAAAGTCTTATTTGTGATATCCGCCCTGAACCGAACAAAACTTTTCGTAAAACCAGCTTTTCATAACATCATAAGAAACAAGATTTATCAATTTTTTTCATTACCAGGGCCCAGTAGTAAGAGTTTTTTCCATCCAAAAATCGCCGATTTCCAGCGCATGATTTCAAAACGTTTTCTTCTTAGGAAGTAAGGAGAGAAAGAAAAAATAAAATTCATTGTCTTGGAATAGGAATATTCACATGCCATCTCTAACAACTCATTTGTTTCGATGTTGTAACGGACGCGGTCTTTTAAAATCCTTAACTGACGACGGCCGTTAAGAGCGCTATTTCGTTCCTGTGTTTGATTACATTATTTCAAAAGGTTCAGTAAGAGAAGAAATCGCAAGCAATGAATCCAATGAATAACGAAACAAAATACCTGCGTCAGCCGCACCTTCACACTTTCTATTTCACAATACGTTGAAACAATGTTCCTGTATCTTCCACAATTTCTAAGATTCCTACTGCATGCAACTGCTGATTACTACTGTACAAAAAGTCACGAAGTTGTTCAAACGGAAGAAGTACTAGCCCATATTTCTTTGCTTCGTGTTTCTTATAGTTACATTCGAAATAATAAATAAAACCACCTGCTACATTCATCATGAGAAAGACGTGTTCAAATGCTTGTAAATACCATGTGGTGACATGTTTACTCCACATTCATCAAATGTGAGCAATGATATCGGATAATTTTTTACTGACTTGAATGAAAACGCTTTCTGTTGAGGGTATGTAAAATACGGAAACACAGAAAATCATTTCCATTTCCAGTGCAAACAATCTTGGTTGTTCATGCAATTCCTGGCATACTAAGAGATCATCCTTCTCGATGGCGCGACTGATAAAGTCAGCAGAAGCAAGGCACGGGTAGAAGTTTATATTTATATTATCACCGCTTCCTTGGAGCTCCTATACAACCGTATATTCACACAAGTTGAGAGTAATGAGTCGTAATACATTTTTATATGATTTTGTTATCAATGTTTCATGACTACCATTTTAATTTCCCATCTGTTCTCAGCAGCCGATGAGAGGGATGGTTTGCTTTTACCTTCCACTCTATTAAAGATTGGATGTTGATTATGAAGGGTGGATGAATGGGTGGATAATGCAGGTTACATGCATTACTGAGGAGGAAATGCAGCTCTCATGGGATATATGGTGATGTGCGAAAGCCAAAATGACACAACTATATGATATAAACACTCATTCCTTTCTCCTATCAACACTAGACAAATGCCAGAGCAGCATCCGGACCCTAAAACGAGCCATGGACTGCGCGCGAACTTTCCTTCCTCTCACTTGTCTTATCCTCATCCTTTACATACACAGACTTATTACGAGTATATGCACAACGCCAAAACATGAGAGACCAGTCGGAAGCTTAGAGATTGTACAGATGGGGAAGTGCTCTTCTGATGGGAGATAATAGAATGAGGAAATCTCCCGCAAAGTGTAGGTCGGAGCCGGAACTCACCATCCAGCGGGGGAAGAACACTGCCGCCTCCCACGATAAAAACCATGAACCACACTTACGGGACTAATGACCACAGGAGTTGATGCGCCAGAAAACCTGAAATAATCAATCGATCAGTCAACGAGTGTACATAGAAAAAAATCAGTTTCGTTTCTTCTTCACCTTCTTCTTTAGGGATTTTATTCAGGCAAAAGTCGGTTACACTTTACGTCCCGATGAGATGTATATTCGACCGTACACAAGGCACCAACACACTTGTGGGCTCCTCTAATCTGAGTTCAGCAGAATGCGAGGCCCTGCGCGACAACATATACATGAGAGGCAAGGGACAAATAACCATGCCCAAGGTGGAACACTAATCCGCTACCCTTCAGACCGAAGCGCTGAGGCGGTACACGTTCTCAGCCACCTCGCTCATCCAAGTCAGCAGTTTCGTTTTCAAAAGGGTATAAAAAATCACAATTGAGTTTTAATCAGAAAGGCAGATAAGCAATAAGCAGTATCAGGATTCAATTTGTATCATCTTTAGACACGTATGCCAACACTGTGACTAATATTTTGCCAGTTTTTCTTTAATTGTGCAAATTTTGTACTTGTAGCTCAAAATGTATCATGTTTCATAACTCAGCCCCTTGCAAAGTTCCTTCTCTTGTAAGGAACGTGTTCATTACCTTAGTTATGTCCGTTTAAATGTTCTCAATACTGAGAGATTCTTACAATAAATAAAAGTATAAGATCATCTACATTACCCCAAAATGAAAATTTGAATATCTATGCAGAATACAGTTGGAAAACCCACATTTTGACAATTATCTTTCTTGAAAAAAGATATCTCAGAATAACTGGCTTCATTCTTCCCTTTTAAGTCACATAAAAGATTGATCTTTATTGATCTACACCTTGTCCATTCTTTTTAGATATTGTCCATGGAATGGTTTATCTCTCCACTAGTTCTTTAACATTTTTTGTGTCTCACATTTCATGTTAAGTAGCATCAGAAGGTTAGTGTCCCTGCCATTCTGCGTGTCTTGCATAATCTTGTTCGCAATGCTTCTTGCTACACTTACAATGCCTGTTTCCCATTCTTCGGTCAGATTTCATGACCTGCCTCATTAGAGGGCCATCTTGATGGTTGAATACATACTTTCCCATCCCGACTATTGCATTGTGCCAGGAGGCTTCAATTCGTCTGAAGCCTCTTCCTCCTTCCTTACGTGACACATAAAGTCAATGTACATCAGTTCGCGGGTGGGCGACATGATGCATTGTTAGCAGTTTTCTGGTTTTTCGATCCATGATGCGAGTTTCTTGCTCAGTCCACTCCACTAGTTCGAAACTGTATTCGGCTACAGGCACCGCCAAACCACCTAATGCTGATATTTTATTCCTATTTCTATTATTATTCATTTATTATTATATTATTATTTCATTATATTATTACTCTCCTTTGCTCTTGACTTATTAAACTCCTTTACATATTTCCTTTTCATTTAAAAGTGGTTCATTTGTCTTGTCTTGTCATTGTCATGTCTAGTCATTGCCAAACTGTTGTTATTTTTTTTGTACTTTTCATTAGCAATGATTTTAATGCACAGCAAGTACGCAAACATATCCCATTAAATCAAAAAATTTCCAAAACGAAATGTTCATCTTGTAACGAAACGTGAAGTTCGCGAAGTCAGTGTTCGGCAACACGCGTCCTTTGAGTGCTCCGCGTTTTGGTAGAGCGCCCGGGGGACCATTATACATTTCCAGCGCTCTGCTCGCAAAGCACGTCCGGGACGGAGCTCCGGAAAAAGCCCAAACCGCTGGCAAAGAAACGGGACTGTTCCAGGAAAAGCGTCGCGGCGCCGCGCGGGTCGGCGCACGGGCACGCCCGCGGCGGGGAGCAAGGGGGGAGCGTGGGTGGCGGCGCGGGGGGGGGGCTATGCAGGCCGTCTAGGGGCGGTCATGGGGGCCAAGGCACCCCCCAAAAGGCCTAGGGTTTTCGTTTGTTACCTTGCTTTATATGGCAAAATTAATTTAAATATTTATCTATATTAAAATTATGTAATCATTTCAACAACAATTTTGTATATTATCGTATATACACTTCGAAAACAATATACAATGTAATAAATATGTTTATTATTAACAAAAACCGATGATGCCTCGCCTGCCGACCCTGGGCCACCGTGAAAGAGGCGGAACCCAATTCGCAGACGAGACTTGCAATTTGCCTTCCTTGCGTGTTCAATACGATTTGCAGTGAATATGATTTATTGATTGGACGGCCGAGGTGGCTAGAGCCTGGGCCGACTCGGCGCCTCGGTCGGAAGGGTCGCGGGTTCTAGTCCCGCCGTGAGCATGGCTGTTTGTCCCTTGTCTTGTATGTGTGTTCTCGCGGAAGGCCGTGTGGGTCTGCTGACCACAGACCGAGGAGCCCGCAAGTCTGTCAGTGTCCTCCAGTGTAAAGGTTAATATGTGTCCCTATGAGGAACATTGATGGTACTCGGCGCGGATAGTCGAAAAATCGGCATCCCCTGAAGCTGGAAAAAGCCTCCGGAAGAAAAAAAATGGTTGATTGATTTTGGAAGGGACTGAGTATTGCGTCCGGGCGCGTCGACTGCATAGTTCATTAGTCTTGTAAGTGTAATGCATATAATATCCCGGGAGGTGGCGGTTTTTCTAACTCGCTGAAACGCGAGATTCGGAGCCAACCTACCTTTTCGCTTACGAGGTTCCCTCCAAGTATCTTCCCAGCAGGACACCCCGCAGTCAGGAAAAGTTTCAACTCCTAAGCTCTCGACCGTCTTCCGAAATTTGCGTTTTTGTAGTGTGTAGAAGTGTGTGTGTGTGTGTGTGTGTGTGTGTGTGTGTGTGTGTAAGTGGAAAAAGGGGACATAGGTGAGGTAGGAAAAATGAAGCGCGATCCATGGGCCGCTAGTGAGGGTGTGGAATAAAGTACCTGGCTGCTAGATAGCTCCTTCACAGTGGTTGAATTTCTGCTAGTTCCGAAAGTCCACCGCCGTCTGACCTCAAACTCTACGAGATTCCGGTGAATGGTATTGAAGTAGCAACGGCTACTGAGCCATTGCAGCCGGATATTCAATGGATCACTGCTCTTCCTGAGCCTGGGACAGGGAAATGCTCACGGCTTATGTCTTCTCCTCTTGTAGGCAGATCACAGGTTGTTTGCTTCACCCTTCCTCTCTGCGAAGGATACCAGGGTGGTCATGAGAGGTGAACGACACTGTTAGAGGAATGATTATGGATGGGATTACGTAAGTACTCTTTTTACATGTCTTTGTACAGCCACCATGGTCCCATCAATTGCCTCATCTATCGCACCCAAGTGACTTGTGAACTTATTGTTTCTGCTGGCAAATGGGGCCCGTGAGCTCATGGCCCTTGGTTCTAGATTACATTAAGTCTTAGTCTCTAGGATGTGAAGATGGCGTTAACGCTTTGACCCGTAATCCCTTACGTATCAACCCTGAACTTATTCCCACTTACACATCGTTTCACATTAATGTGATAATACTGTTTATCCCCGATGAAGGTAAAATACACGCCGAAACGATCGAATAAAAGTCTAATTTTCTAATAATTTTTACATCCAAATGACCTATTGACAAGACATAGCAACATATTTTAACTATAGTTATTTATGGGTCTAGAGGTCGTATTTCTAGCTAAACATGTTGCTAGAAAAGAATTAGATTTTTAACCCTCTTCTGCGATTGTAATATGATTGAAATACAAAGATATGTAAATTGGTAGATAGATGGATAGATATAAATATTATTATAGGTAGTGGCGTAGGACTCAGATTTGGTTTTTCCTTATTTTATTTATTTATTTTCGTCAAAAACTGTTTAAAACTGTGTGTAACGAGCTATGGGGAAAAGTGAAATTTGTGCACGTTTTCATAATTCCTAAACATATTCTAGTCGAATTTTGAATACAGAAAAGGAGCGGGTTTTTTCAAGTTTTGTTGACAAAATATTCGCTCCTATAAAATAAAATCTATTTTCAAAGGTAAATTAGCTATAAATTTGTGCCCATAACCCTCATCATGTTCTTCATGAAAGAATAATACTTTTCCCCTCGACAATTATTTAGGCTCTGATTGCTTATTTAGTGCTAGTGTCAATACCATAACGATTCCCAACTGTAAGGTATAGGGTGTGGTAATTGCAGTGTGTCGTGCAGAAATCCCGAGAGCGAAGCCGCGCAGGACGCGCCCGGAGCACCTCCCCCTCGCTCGGCGCACCCCTCGCACCGCTCCGATGACGCCAATGAGCGGGATCCTAGCCCAGCAATTACGTCATGGCGGCCTCTTCATAGGGCTTGCGTTTCACCCTCGAGGACCGGTTCTCCCGGCCACTTTTTCCCGCCGCGCCGCGCCGCACCGCACCGCTCGCCCGTGGCCCTGCCTCCGGCCAGGAGAAGCGGCTCCTGTGTCGCGTGCTCCGCGCCCGGCCGGACGCCGCGATGGCCCCTGGGCTCCCTCGCTCCCGCCGCCATCGTCACTGCCGCCGCCGCGGCCACCGCCGCTGCATTTGGCGTCCCCCCCCCCCCTCGCGCCTCTAAAAATGATTACGCGGGGCAACTGCAATATACCCGATACTTCAATTGAAGGATTGATTATGTTGATTGATTAGACATTCCGAGCTTGTCAACTGCGAAGGTCATCAATCCCATAAGTGTAGTGAATTTTTATCGCGGGTGGTACGGATGATATCCGCTGTATGGTGAGATCGGACGCCGACCTTCACGGCGGCTAGCAGGGTTTTCGCCAATCAGGAATTTCCCATTAGCGGGGCACCGCTCTAACCGGGACAAGCTCTAAGCTCCCGACTGGTTTCCCGACATGTGTGGTAGTGTAGTGCATACAAGTGTGTATGTAAGTTAGGGTGAGGATAGGAAAAGGAAAGAGAAGGAACAATCACACGTGGGCCGTGGCTCGTTTCTTAGGGTACTGTTCTGGCATTCGTCTGGTGTTGATCGGAGGAACCACGTCTGAATTTGGCATAGATATCTAGCTAGTGTCGAAAATCCTGTCAGAGTCAGAACTCGAACCCTAGGACCTCTAGGTCATAGACACTGCAGTGATATCAGTTGATGCTCGGAACCACCTAAGTCTGTTTCATTATTTTGAGTTTCCGAGGGAGTCCATTGCTACGGACATTAATGCCGTAAGTGTAGTGAATGTTATATGACGAGAGGTGGTGGTGGTGGTGGTGATGTTTCTACCCTTCTGGAACGTGATATCCGGCGCCGACCAACGTGTCGGCGTGAGGGGTTTCCCTCTTCAGATATTTAAGCCATTGAGGGACTGTCTTACACGTGACAAGCGTCAAACGCCTGACTGTCTCCTTACAAGACTGGTAGAGTAGAACATATAATTGTAAAGTGCAAGTGTGTGTGTGTAAGGGAGAGGAGAGGGTAAGGAACAAGAAGAAAAGCTTGTGCAACTTGAGTGGCCCATTTCTTAATATACTGCTCTGGTAATCGTCGGGTATTGATTTGAAGAAACCACGGAAAATTGCCGATCAGAGCAGCCGGATTCTAAAATTTTCCTTCGAAGTGCAGTTGAATTCGAATTAGGTAGCTGGTGTCAAAAATTCGCCATCGACAGGAATCGAACCCCCAACACCCAGCCAGAGTCGCTGCAATGACAACAGTTATTGGCCTGATCCAACTCAGCCGGTTCCGATACTTGTACAAATATTTCTGTTTTCGAAATAAACATCAATATGAATAATGGTAATTCGATAATATAACAAAATCGATATCAACGCTGATATATTGATATCGAAATCTAGATACAGACCTACTTAAATATTGATTGCTACAATTCTCATCTTTACAAGGTCATTGTTTCTTCTCACAGATTGTAAAAATCCACTTGTTGCAATACACAAGACATTTTTAATATAATTTTCGTACATGTTTTTAGTTCCTTAAATCGAACTCTCGAATACGCAGCAATGGTGCAGCAACGCACATGGTGCAAATATGCATTCCCTTGTGGGTGAATGAAATGGTTGCAATAGAAAATTCTCGTAACTGTTGTTTCCACGAAGAAATTGTAGCAATAACCAAATTCGACGTTAGTACTTGACAGAATTTGATTTCGGAGTGTCTCATATATGCTCTGTATCTTAATACTTGTGTTTGGTCACCCCAAATTTCTCAGAGAGTGTGATTGGTTTTCGAAACACGTGACAATAATTTTGCTCCACTCGAATCCTGGAAATCATGTTTAGCATTCCACCGAACGTCAAGGTAGTGAAGCTCCTACCCTTCATGGTGAGCAGTGTTCACTTATTTCTAAAGCAAGTGCGCATGTGCTGTTTATTTACCAATCACAGAACTCAGATAGGATGGGTTTAATTATACAGTGCTGCGATTGTTTTTTTGTTTTTTTAGTGTCAATCACTTTTCTTAACCATGGAATAATATACAAAGATAGCAACGTCAAATATGCAAATGCATGCTACGTGTTGAGTTTAGATAAGCTCAAAGAATACTTTTCAATTTTGAGGTATAGTGTACATATCTGAGTCACGAGAATATGTACTTTTTTCTCCTTAAGTAGGTTGCCTCGTATTTGATAGAAAATGGTGAAAGTGAGTCATACATGATAGACCGCGAAAAGTTACCCTAATATTAAGGTATTAGAAAGGCGTGTCACGATGAACTATGAACTTACAAACTTCAATCTTTACTACCAAGGAAGTTCGTTTCTGTTACATCCTTAAACAAATTCGTGAGAAAGGCGCCCGACGTAGATACGGAAGTCTCGTGACAACTGGGTAATACTCCGTGCATGTTCTTTTCTTGCCTCTGAATATGTGGACAAAGATATCCTGTGTAAAGATGAAATGGAAAATTTTAGACTGAGTCTATTTAATGGAAAATATTGCTTGACGGTTCCAAACGAAACTAATGAGATTGTTAAGGATGTGATGTAGTTAATGTGCAGTACATAAACTCCTACTAAGTTCGTTCCAGAAATTTTGAAATTGGTTAACATTATTATTATACTACTCTGATCACTTCGTCCCTGGCTGTGCCCAAAGAAAGTAATACAGGAAATATACATAAATTATTTCATAAATTCAATGAAATAAAATAACTAATAAACTTCCTTCAAGTTATGGCGACATATAAGACTACAATTCAAATTCCTCAAACACGTGTAAATGAGAAGTACTACGTGTAATTGATTTTAAATTCGTCATATGCGTTTTGGACGTCAGCTAATTTAGAAAAATTTTCCCAACTAAAACGCGCTCTGTAGGTACAGTCAGAAGGTTTTAGATTTATTCCCACGGCTGTAATGGAATGAATAACACCAAGATCCATGCAAAAGAAATTACACATTCTCGCTCTCCGACTCTTCATCGGCGTCCATCAACGTCCGGCGTCTTCCGTTTTGATACACCATTGCATCTCGACCCCTCCTCTCTAATCCGCCCCCTGCGACGTTAGCTGCTCTGTGAGAACAAAAGTGGACAAGATCATCCAAGAGCCGTTCTCAGAGTTTAAACAATTAATAGAACTTGAACGGAAATATTCTGCTTCCTTAATTTGTTTTCTTTCAACCTTCATACAAGATTTCATATTTCTTTTGTACTCTGTTTACTCTACAACTATTTCCACAGCACAAATAATTTAGGTTAATAATTTTAGTTTGACCTTTCTTGCTTTGCGACTTTTTATTCTTGGCACTTCTCTAGATCGTACAAGATACCAGTGGCGTAGCGTCAGGGGACGCTGAGATGCTGAGCATCCCCGTATATAAGAACCTTAAATACTGTATTGATAATCTTACAAGTGGTCTGTTGAGCGAAACACGTTTTGTATTAATTTAAAATTGATTTCCTATGATTGAATTCGGCGGGCTGTTGAAGCTGGCCTCTGATTGGTTGGAAGCTAAAATACTTCAGCGTCTGCCGCCAGATTGCGACGAGCAATGACGCATGCGCAGATGGCGAGGTGCCCCTCTCCCCTCTTCACCCCTGGCCCAGAGAAACCCGACTGCTTTACGCTAGCGTCTACTGCGGAAAGAAGCTCGTTTGTGCACGAGAGCGCAGCACACTTCAGGCGTTCAGTAAATTATCTTTCTCTCTCTCACTCGGGAGTCCCCGCTTGGTCATGGGTACAAACTGTAGAAATAGTGCCTGACTACTATTTCTTAATTAATATCCAAGAAATTGTATTATCTCTTAAATAGATTACATATTATTTAAGTCTGCAATGTATAAATTAACAAATGGTCTTATTGCCATTCACGTATAAGAATTAAAGCTGAGCCATTGTATAATTTGCTTTCAAGACATCGGCAGCTCTGACTGCTGTGAGGATTTTGTGGGAAGCGCCTACACCGTCGTAAGCAATCGAGATCGTGGAAGTAGTCCCAGTGTATCTGCCTTGTGTTGCGTTCGCCTGTTAGACGAAGTACTTGATAGTGACATTTTGTGTGTTATTGTTGAGCATCCCCAAACGTGTGAGTCACGCTACGCCACTGCAAGATACATTGACTTTAAGTTATAAGAAATACGTTCAATCAATTACTTGGAAGAGAGAATACGAAGCGCATCCAAAAAGTAAGTTTCTCTTGATCGTCAACAATAAGAAAAAAAATCACTGAAAAAAACGGGATACAGCCGCGGATACAGCACATGTTGATCTATTTTCCTACATAATCCATCAGAACTGAGACATTTGCCATATCCTGGGATCTACATTGGTGCCTATGTGTCTGCCGCCTGGGATAGATACCAGTGCTTGACAGCCCCCTTGCAACTCTGCGTCACAGTGATACGCGTGTTGCTGGCCGGACAGGAATTCCTTGAGGTGGAAGAAAAGGTGCAAATCGTTGGGAAGGGATCCGAACTATAAGGTGGACACATACGGCGCGGTTTACAACAAATCTTCTGCAGCAATTCCGCTGGGAGGTGTTTGACCATCCACCAAATTACAAATGAGAAATGTTTCAATTCTGATGGTGATTATGTGCAAAAGTAGTGCAACATGTACTGTATCTGTTACTATAAAGTTTTTCCAAAAAATGTGTTGTTTTTTTGTCAACCCAAGGACGCGTGTATGCGCTTCGTAACTTAGCTTGAGTCAGAATCAATGACATGGAGTGAATGTCAAAATTGTTAAGGATTGATAATTTGTCTCACATTCTTTCAGTAAAAACGTTACTCCAACGATAAATTGTTGTTAATACTATTATTTTTATTGCCATTATGGCTCAAGACTGTTATAATTCACCCAAAGTAAGAGAGAAGTAGATTTAGTTACTGAGAAGCGTTGCTTAATCCATACACTACTCCATCAGTTCCCTTGCTGTATTCCGAGGATACCCAGAGCTCCGTAGAATCATAAAGTAGTTCTCCGTGCGTTAGAAATAAAATTAATTTTATAAGAGCACCCAAAGTAAACTTTTAATTTCGGCGTTCACGTTGCAATAAAAATATGAAACGCAGTTCATTATTTGGGCCTCATACATTTCATATCATTTGAGAGCAACGAAGTGAAATCTTGTCAATCCGAGTTGTATTTAGCGCTTTAGTAGATCGCAGTAGAACGATCAAGACGCCTTTTCCCTACAGCCAAGATTTCACTGACTCCGACCTCCGAGATCTACGTTTTCATTTACAGTAATTACTTTCTTTCTAATAACTACGAAACCTCGACGAGCACGTTCACCAGTTACTTGGCAATTTTATCGATTTTAAATAGTTATTTCAGCTTCCCAGGTTTTTTCCATGATTAGTAACATCAAAAACATAGAATCCCGAGGCAATAAGTATAGCCTATTTTTAAACGGTTCCACCACCAAAAAATATCGAGACGTTTGCATATATCCTCAACAGAGGGGCGAAAGCTACATGAGAGACTAGACGCACAAAAGGGACCAATATTCATCCGCGTCCCTTCGGACAAACGCGATGAGTCTTTATATCCAAACTTCAAACGGGAATCATGTAAGGAAGTCCACAACTAAACAAGTAGCGGCCATGAATTTCCCATTATAGCCAGAAGGACATACATCCACCGTACGATCTAGGAAGAAAATTTGCATCGAATACTGCGCTCCTTAGCTGATCGCGTCGCGTCGCCCCGATCTGTTTAGTCACTAGACGCCCTTTCCAATGTGCATTGACGCAACGTGCAACGCAACGTGCCATCACCCGTCAACTCGTCCCATTGGTCTCACACCTTCACTCTACCATCTCCCCTGTGTCCACGTGAGTCACCCTCCTGCCACCGACTGCCATCACTTACGTTGGCCGGCCACCCTCCGTCAACCACCGTCGCTCCCCGCCGCCGCACCTGTCCTTCCCCGCTCGCCCCTGTCCGCTCCTGTCCGCCACCCGCCGCCGCCCTCCGCCGCCTGCCGCTGCCAGCCACTGCCCGCCCCCGGCCGCCCCCGGCCGTCCCCGGCCGCCGCCACCCGCCGCCGCCCGCCACTGCCCACCACCGCCCGCTACTGCCGCCCGCCGCCACCCGCCTCGCCTCCCAGCCTACGCGCCCCCTGCTCTCCGCCGCACCTACTGCCTGCCACCCCCCGCTCGCCCCGATGCCCCGTCGCCGCCCGCCGCCGCCCGACTCGCCTCAACTTTCCGCCGCCGCCCGCCCCCGCTCTCCCCAGCTTTCCGCCGCCACCCACCGCCGCCCGCCACCACCCACCCACCCACCCACGGGTCGCGACGGCGACGTCCACCCGATAACACCACGGTATCGCACCGCCAGCGACGCGGAAAACTACTTTTAAAGAAGCGGGGGAGGGAACTCACGAGGACATCAACCGAGGTCAAAGTCTAGCCGCTAGGCCACAGACCTACTCCAACTGGGAGCGTAGGCGGAAAGAATAATTACAGCCGGTAGGCGAGAACTCCGACGCGGCGCACGATCCCACAGTAAAAGTGGATTGAGGAGAAGCAAGCCACAAGAGGCTCGCGGTGCCCAGATTCGCTTTAGAAATTTATAATCCTTACATTATTGTTGTAAATGATAGACAATAGCAATGCATTATTTTTACGTTCTGCATCTCCTGGGAGAATTCCCTGGAGATGACTGGATCTTTTTTAATTTCGACACATAAGCCTCAGCCAAAAAGGGAGGCCACTAAACTCGTCATTCGATTGCGTAAACAAGTGCCGTCAACTTGGCAAATGCAATAGTATGTGTTATAAATAAACCAGTAAGACCGATGTATTGTTTGGGCTCCTGAAAGAGGTGGAGCAAAAGGATAAAACTCGATGCAGATTTTTGGAAGAGATGGGTTGATTTCGAGACGACTTCGCTAAAGCACACAAACACTGGAAAATCTATCCTTTTGCTGGCTACTTACAATCAAAAAATATTTCAAATCCTTACGGAATTGTGATGCACTGGTAGGGCTTGGCGCTGGCGATACCGTGTGCTAAATGAGAACAAACGAAATCCCAGAATTTTAAAAACGTGCGATAAAACGTTTCAAATGCTTTATCAGTATTCTCCCAAATATGACTCTAGGGCAAACAATCAAACGCACTCTCTTGATAAATGACAATTATCTAAAATATATTTAAAAAAGGAAACGTGTTATGGAGTGGGAAGGTCATATTACAAAAAGAACATCTATTTGCGGGAAAACCAGTAAAATTATTATAAAATTCGTGGATCATTTATTGAATGCAGCGTTAGAAAAAGGTCATGCAGTATATTCCTTCAAAACTTTACAAGACGCCCAACAACAACACATTGTTCCGTCTGACACCATCGAAGCACGTTCAAAGCCTAAGCATCATAATTGGGTGAATTGTTAAGGCACGTTATAAATAGAAAAATACACAAAAAACAAGAGTATTTGTGGTTTGTCGCTGTGCTCGGGGAGCACATGGCACTGCGCGTTGTTTGAGGGAGGCATTAAACGGAGGCCTTCATCTTCACCTTCGCAATGTCACCGGCGTGCCCCGCCTGTTAGGTCCGTTTGACGCGTCGCGTCTAATGCCGCCCGCGTCACTCGGGACATGAATCAGTGGCGGAGGGGCGTGTGCGGGCTGGCGGCAGCGGCGGCGGAGGCGGGGGCGGCGCTGGAAGCAACGGACACGGGGGCGAATCGCTCAAACAGATAATCGCCCCACACCTTTGCTCCGACAAGCAATCAATCATGTGGGGACGATGGTCAAACTCATGATGCATACTTCTTTAAAGGTCTACGCCATTTAGGGGCCTTCTAGAAGGCTCGTGGCTCTAGTCGGTAACGCAGATGGTATTTTTAGCTCTAGCGTGTTTTCATAAGAGTGATTCTCGTACCCTTGTCAATATCTTGACTGATTGACGTAAAGTATGTACTCTGTTCCTTTAAGTTTCCACTACTGTAATACATTCCCGTTTTCCTACCGCTTCTATTGTGTTGTACTCGTCCTTTTGTTGCTCTCTTTCAAGGTCGCTACAAGAAACTGAGAAAATGTTGACTTCAAATTCTGCATAATTGAAGCTTCTTGATGTCTAAAATTGTATATAATGGCTAAATTTCATTTGAAAATAAAAGATATGTGAGCTCAATGATTTTGGATGACAAAATTATTTAATTAAAACAGAATTCTCGAGTTGTAAATCGTACACATCATTCTTTGAGTGTTTTCAAGCTGAACATTGCAATTTATCATTATCAAGGTGTTTGTGACGTTTATGCATTTGTAACATTTAAGAAGCAAATGTTGTTTAGGTATCTAGTAGAAACCTACACACTTGATTCTTGAAGTTCCAATATATCATCGGAAAGTTTGGAGTATATTACCGTGCAAGAAATCAATATGCAAGAATTGAAAACGAAATTTGCTGAATCCATTTCACGTACAGAAGTACCGCGAAAGGGACTAGAGAGAACAAGAGTGATATAGAAGAAGGGATAAAGGAAATAAAAAAGAGAATAGAACGATATATAAAAACACGTAGAAGATACTTGCACAATCATGTATTACGAGAACGATACACCGCTAGAAGAGAGAACGATGAGACAGCTAGTATATGAGAGGTCTTGAAGGACAAGTGGGCAAGCTAGAGAAAAGAGCATCTAGTAAGACGAGCAGGAAACTACAGAAGAGAGAGACTAGGAAAACGAGTGAGCTGGATGGGGGAGGAGGAAGACGGTGGGGGGAAGAGGGTGCATGGATACCTGGGCGCCGAGGCATCAGCCTTGGGGCCGAGAGTCTAGGACGGGTCACCACTGATTAATGGATTGATGTTTCTGGGCACGCCATCTACTAATGTCATTAGTCCTATTAGTGTAGTGAATATCCCAGGAGGTTGCGGTGAATCCTTCCTTGAATGTTGAAATCCAGCGCCGACCAGCACATCGGTTTAAGGAAGATTTTTCTCTGTCGGGTATCCCGCCAAGTCGGAACAAGCTCTAAGCTCCTGAGAGGTCTCCCGACATATGTGGTGGGGTAGCGCACAGTAAGTGTGTGTAAGGGGAGAGGGTAAAAAGAAAGGATTGCGCGCGGTCCGTGGCCCATAACCACGAATAACTACCGATCAGAGCAGCATCCAACTAGAATTTTATCTAGCTATCTAGCTAGCGTCGAAAATCCACCCCAGTCGGCATTCGATGCCCAGTTCCTTTCGGTCAGAATCACTGCCGGAGAGAGCGGTAAACCATTTACTACGAATAGGCAGTGTACTTCCCCTTCATCACGGCTACAAAAGAAATAGGGGATATTTCAATTCTTATATACATTCGATATTTTTTATTATTATGATACTTACATATACATTTTTTTATTAATTGTTTAGCTATATTTAATATGATTACAGTATAAAGAACAATCTCATGTGCAGATATCGCCATCACGCTCAAACATTCCCTCTTTACAATTCAGTCTCACGAGGTCAAGATTCAGAGTATCAAAATATATTACCCAACTTCTTTCAAATCAAAAGTTACTTTAACAATTTTATATTACTATTATGTCCATTAATATCTGCAAATGTTTCTTTTTTTTGAAAGAAATTCCTTGTTCCTCCCCTTACTCTAAGCACAAGCTCGCCGGTGCGAGCCCCGCCGGCAACGAGAGGCCCCGCCGGGAAGGGCGAGGGAGTGGCGGAGTGGCGCGTGTGACATCGCCGAGTGGTCGGCGCGGGGGAGGGGCGGCAGAGCGCGACGGAGGGGGGAGAGGTGTGGCGGGTGCGCGGGCGGCGTGGGCGACGAGCAGATTCTTCGCAATCGGCTGAGCGGAGGCTGCGCCAGAACCGTAAGGTGGGGGCCGCGTGACGTCACAGCACCGGGCGAGCCCACGCGGTGACCGGGTGCCCGGTACGGCGGCGCGCGCCGGGCGACGGCGGCGGAGGCGGCGGGGGCGGCGGCGGCGACGCGCACACGGCGTACTGCATCCTCGTCACGGTACAAAAAAAGAAACAAGCGAAAAATCAAAGGACAGTTATTTGATTTATATTTTAACTACGCTTTAGCGGTTCCGATACACAGCGTTAGCATCTTCCAAGCAAAACATCTTCGAGAAAGCGCGAAGAAAATAAACTGCGTCTTTGGAATTAATCCTGCGCAGTAAACAGCTCGCCGTCTGTCCGAATAGACATTCGACACAAATATTTACGGTCCTGTTTCGCAACTACTTTTCACGTACACGATCATATTTTTCTTATGAAAGAAATATAGTCGTGTGTGTCCAGGTCTTATCTCTGATAAATTCGAAAAAGAAATGCCATGCATATTCTTCTCAATTTGTTCATTATAAATAACAGACAACTTTGTTTTTAACGGATTTGTATATGTCGCTCTGTGCTGTTCTGTATGTGGTATGAATCGATATTTCTGTGGTATTCGGGGATGGAGTGCGAAAACATTGCGCAGCCTTTGCCCCGCGGCTGTCCACGTGCAGCGATCTCCCCGTGTCTCGTGCACCTGTGGCCGCGGAGCCGACGGAGGCGGGCACGGCGCGGAGTCAGAGACGGCTACAGCGACGAAGACGGCGGCGGAGCTGGCGGCGGCGACGGAGACAAGCGGCTACAGCGACGAACACGGAGTCGGACGCGACAGCCAGTGCAAGGGCGAGGGTGACGGAGTCGGAGACAGATACAGATGGCGACAGGGGCAGCTGCTGTCGGTGGTGTAGTCGGAGAAGAGGGAGGAGATGGCGACGGCAGTGGCCGTGGGGCAACGCGCTGCTAACCCATTCTCATGACACAAACATGAGCCGGCGACGGGACCGCTTCCTCCTGACCGCGACGTCCTAATTGGCGAAGCACACTATGGCGAGCCCTCCGTCCCCGCCCCCGTCTCCCGACCCTCGCCCCGACCCCCGCCCCGGCCCCCGCCCCAGCCCCTGCCCGCCGCCGAGGCGTGCAAAACACGAGCCCACGAGGCCTTCGCCGTCGCCGCCACCGCCGCCGCCTGCCCCCTCAGCACCGCCCTCGCCGCGCCCTCTGCGAAAGAAAAATGAAGCGGAAAAGTGGCGAGCACCGTTGCGTAGAAAGCGAGAAAAGTGAGGGAGGTTGAGGGGGGCGGCGCCTATCGCGCGCACGAAACCCCCGTGCGAGAAGGTACACGCAGAGACCAGGAGCGGAAACGCGTTGCTCTCTCAATGTGCACTTCACATACATTTCAACTTCACTTCAGAGGAAGGTTTGGACGTGTGTTTCTTTGCGAGGGTGGGCAGGGAGCGAACGATATTTGGAAAAAAGAAAAAAGAAAAAAAAGTAAGTTCAAAAGTATGAAAGTAATTCAGGAATTTGTTTCCAACTAAAATATTGAATAAACCCATGTTACTTAGTTGATACTATTTAAAATACATTATTGGATTGGTAATTGGATCTCAAGCGTTAGTCAATTAAAATAACTCAATTATCTTCTATCCAACGAATGGGCAGTGTAGTTCCCCTTCATCACGGCTACAAAAAAATAGGGGATCTTTCAATTCTTAAATACATCCGATATTTTTTATTATCATACATCTACAATTTTTTTATTAATTGTTTAGCTATATTTAACACGATTACATTATAAAGAACAGTCTCATGTGCAGATATCGCCCTCAACAACATTCCCTCTTTACAATTCAGTCTCACGAGGTCGAGATTCACAGTATCAAAATACATTACCCAACTTCTTTCAAATTAGAAATAACTTGAACAATTTTATATTACTATTATGTCCATATATTATATTATATATTTAACTTTTTTATATTACTAATATCTGCAAATGTTTCTTTTTTGAGAAGGAAATTGCCTGTTTCTCCCCTTACTAAGCGCTTCCGCTCCTGTTATAAATACACTTGATGTTCTTGTAACATTGCCACTTCCAACCGAGAAGGGGCATGTGGCCTACATGTAACATGAGAAACAACAACACCAAGTTCCTTCAATTATATGGAAGTTGGTGCCAGTTTTCAGATGAAACTTCCTGCTGCGAAAATGAACAATGAATGATTTACTGCGTGTTGGATTGCACTGTATTCTTCTTTCAACTTCCGTTTTCCGCACAAAATTTAGTTTCTGGTTAATGTTTCTGATGATGAACCGTCCATTTCAAAATATCGTAGCACTGCGATTTCACAGTTGATATGCACGTTAAACTGGTCGATGGAGGTAGAGTTAAACACATCGCCGTTATATAATTATTGTTTAGTTTTTTGTTGTTTTTTGGAGAGGACGCGTTTCACGGATAGCGAGGCTTAACTGTACCTGTAATGGTCACACTTTCAGAAGTGCGTGACAAAATTTGTCAGTTATTACATAATAAACAATATTTTTCACATACAGCATTTCATTTATAACATGCAAAACAAAATTTGTTTAATACTGAATTACCATATTTACGAACATTGCAATTTTGTTTCATAAAATTTATATTTTTGGTTTTGCTTTATACAATAATTCCCATACAGTTCATAAAATAATGCACAAGAAAGAGTATCAAATGAATAAGTGATGATGTTAAGTTTTGAATCAGGATTAAAGCATGGTAAAATAGAGCAGAGGAGTTAGGCTCAAAAAATGCCAAAAATGTCAAAAACAAATAAATTCACGGTCATTTATCTCCTTCTGTTCGAGAAAGATTCCCGACGTTAACTAAATTTGTTTTGGAATGAAGGAAAACCTTTACTTCTGCACAGTTGAAATTCGTTACTTACTTTAATGCCATGTTCCATTTATACTCCATTTCCTAAAAACATCTCAGATAAAATTTGAATTCGTGCACGACCATGTTTCTAAGCCTAAACAAATTTTACAGGCCATTATCTGAAACATGTATTAGAGTAAGTGGGGTAGCTACATTAATTATTCTATTTTCATTCAGTTTATACAACTGGGAAAATTGTAGATTATGTTATCCAATAAATTATGAAGAATAAACACGGTTAACAATTTATAGGTTGTATAATCCTAATGAATAGGTTCCTACTAAATCACTCTACAGTTTTTCAATTAATAAAACCGAAAAATTATTGAAAGAGGGTTTATATAATAAATAATAAATAGTAACTTTATCGAAGAAGTCTGGTTTAAATTTAAAAAATTGGCATTTGCAATAATTCGTCATTTAAATTTTTCTTTCCCTTAATACATTCTATTAAAACGCAGAAAATGTTAAATACGGAATCATTCTACATTGTAAGATATGAAAGTTTTAAAATTTCAAAATTTCCTACGCGGTACCTTTACCTACCCCTTTAAGACAATCTCTACAGGTAGTTTGAAGGAAATTCAGGAGAACACAACAGGGAAGCGAGTACAAGGCAGGAAAGGTGGAAATGACAAGAAAATGACAACTAATACGAAGACCATTGACGAAAGTTTCAGGGAGGGCACATCGGCCGCTCGGGCAAATGTATTTCGCTGTGTTTCAATGGGCGCTAAACGAACTGTCTGCCGCACTCGGCCGACCTTGGAGAAGCCGGCCGAGAAGAGAAATACGTATGCGTTTGCGCAATCTCTAGAACATATGAGGAACAACTAATTAAAACGCATCTTGTCCCTGGTGGAAAAAATTGAGTTTGATATAAAATCGTGTAGTTTTTAAGCTCTACATGCTCCTGCTTTCAGATTTCTTCAAAACGCATTTAGTTTAATGTATTAAAATGAGTTTTGAAGAAATCCAAAATCAGGAGCGTGTAGATCGCATGAAAACTACACGATTTCATATCAAACTCAATTTTCTCCACCAGTGGACAATATGCATTTTGATTAGTTGCTCCTCATATTTCCTATTATGATTTTATTTATAAGGGGGTCTGCAGCAGAAAAAAATCTGAATAATGTTTTACCAAAACGTATCACGCACTCTGCTCAAGAACAACAAAGAAAATACTCTCGTATAACACAGCAATAAAGTAAGTATTTTAAGGAAAAGAGTCTTCACGAATACAGCCAAAACGAAGTATACTATACATAAAGTGTTAACAGTATTTTCTATATCAAGAATATCAAAAAAGTTGAAGTTCCATAATGCAATACGTGAGTAGCAAATATATAATGGCGGGCGGACTTCAACTTGGAATCTTGATATCGCATATCGTTAGCTGTGTTGTAAGAAAAGACGCAATGAGTATAAAAGTGCAGTCGGTAAGGGCAATATGAGAATAGACGGAATAACACAATCAAATATTTGCAATTTTCTTTCAAAATCGAAACGGTATCGTTGTTTTTTTCAGTTCCTGAGAATCAAAACCATAGGCACCTCTCATACGGTCGGAAGCTGCATAATTTTCTTTCAATTTCTACGCGCATCGGAAATTAGTAATATAGATTTATCTAAGAAGACGAAAGCACTGAATTTCAGAAGTACATATCCAAATCGCTTCAAATTTGATATAGACAATGAGAACGAAGAGGTTAATTATTATAGATATGTCGACTCTAGTATCTCTCATATAGATTTTCATGTATTAAGAAAATCCACTTCAAATCTCCCATAATGACGTATTTAGTAATATGCACCAATTTCAAAACACATATGGTTCTATATATAGGACAAAGGTAGGTAAAAAAAAGGATTTATGGCCACATATTTCACACATTATTAAGTGATGGAGGTACCAGCTCTGTTGTACGGATCAGGCTCCTGGTCATTGAGAAATAAAGATCAGAGCTTATCACAGAGCCAGGAAATGAAGTTTCTGCGAAATGTCAATGGATACACAAGAGCAGATAACAATTCAAATGTCGAGATGTAAGACGATTTGTACATTTTCAATCTAAATATGAACGAATATTAGGCAATTGAGAACGATGTTTCCAACACGTGGAAATAATGAGCAACACTATGATTCCCCAAACGAAGGTACAGCACTATCTCAAGAGACGGAGAGATCTAGGAAGGTCATCAAATAAGCACGATTTTGTTTCACAATATTGCCGATGGCCACAGTTAATGTAAAACAATAAATTATTTTTTAATTGGACGGGAGATCATTAACTGGGGGTAGTAGAACCATAGTTCAAGTGACATTTTGACTGATTCAAGTGACATTTTGTCCTTTTTTGAGCTTTTCGCATATATACATGGGAAAAACTATAAATCATCATGCCACAGTGATCCAAGTGCAAAAACCATCATCTTCTGTAGGAAATTCTCAATCTCCCACTTCCCTTCTCCCGTTCTCTTAAACCAAACACAAACGCGTTTCCCTTGTTTTCTCTAAATGATGAGAATGCCACTTGGATCAGTATGGTTCTCTTCTCGTCACCTCTACTGAAACAATATGGTGCCCTGATATCTCTTTCCTGAAGGAAGAAAAGAAGCAATATTTCTGGCGTCCATGCTCTTGAGGACTCTTATATCAGGCATGTACACACTCTCTCAGTATGCGTCTCAGTTTGGCGTCAATGGTGCAATGAGTTTACTGCGGGGTCATGGAGGACAGCACGTGCCACGTGCTGTAGCCTATTGCAAGAGAATAAGAGACTCATTGCAGTGATTCACGTTCAGGTGCTGTGCTGCAAAAGCAACACTCCGGAAGCACGACTGCCCCATTTCATCAATCGAATCTACTCTTTCTCTGATCTGTTCTCTGAATTGTTCGGTCGGTGCTTCATACGAGTATAAAGTGATATAGCCGATGGAATCTTGTCAACTATGCGTGCTTCAAACACTTTTGTTGTGTGTTTTTCATTTTTGTCATTTTGTGACTTACTGTTGAATTCTTTCACTTACTGTTCACTTACTCTCTCACACATCTGTACAGACACCTTAAACAATATCGGTAGCATTTCATTTATACGAGAAAAGTTACAAAAGGCAGTTTCAGTGACATGGTACGGGTCTCCCGTGGTATAAGGAGCCAAGACCCAAGGATTGAATTTTTGTGATCAAAAAGAGCGTTCTTGAAGTTCAACAAACGAAGACGAATTCATAATTCAAAAATCTAAATAGATCCAGCCTCAATATTAGAGTTACGGTGTATTTTGTTCGTACAATATTCACTTGTTAATATTTTCTAAGAACAGCTCTTTCTCAAAGGTCAGCAAAGTTGATAAATGTCACGCCGAGGCCCAGAAACTCAAATTGTACAAATAATTATGAACGAAGTTTTTATCTATTCAACCCGTGTGGACCGCAATGCGATCATTTCCCATCCTCATCAATCCCTGCCTTTCGTATTCTTCTCAAACCGAATCCGTTTCTCACTAGTAGCTCTCTGTTTCCTTAGGATACATTGTTACGTATCAATTACGCACTTTCCTTTGTCCCAACAAAATAAGTTTAAGAAATGACTCGCATGAACATCTCTGTTTGTAACTGCTATTGCATTTCAAAACCTGAGCATTTGTCTCTTCCCACGCTCAATGACGTGACTCCACATCAGTTTCAAAGTGCGCAAATGCAACTAAATAAGAAGGCATTACATTACATACGTTTTTCCAAAAACAATATCGATTTTCACTTCTCCCCATAGCTCGTCACACACAGTTTTTAACTGTTTTGACGTAAATAAATATATAAAAAATAAATATCGTACAAATGAGTTACCCAAGCCAGTGCAGAAACGATACTAGATTTTCCACTCATCTTGCAATCAATATTATTAATTTGTGTCATGCTATTGTTTCAACTGTCTAAATATGTATTCTTAACAAAATCCTAAAATAACGTGTTGCAATTTTCGTCGCTTAGTGTTACTGTGTCGTATATGTTGCGTAGTTGTAGGCGTATTTCCTTCTAATATAGCATTGCGAATTAACTCAGTACGTGACATAGAACTTATATCGTTTCCCACAATTAACTGTAACGAACGAAACAAAACTCATGCCTCACAAACAACCGTTTTGTGCCGGCTATGTGCAAACGAGCCACGTGATCACCTGTTAACCGACTATTAAAATTGGCTCTTCTTGGCTAGCGAAAAATAAAATATTTCCATGTACAATATTCAGTTAGAACACTTAAATCTACACATTTTCGTCAGATGGAGTGCCTAACAAGTGAAGGAAGCTATAAAAAGAGAATTCTCATAGTGGAGTGCAGTGGCGTAGTTAGGAGCCATGGGGACGGTCTGCTCTAGATGGCACCATTGAGAAAATTTTATAGTTGGAGTTATATAATTTTAATGACGTGTTTAAAAAGTAGATATATTACAGTTTATAACATATAAATGTCATGTACAAATGCGCTAGTATTTTTATTAAATGATGTATGAACTATTCAGTAATAGATATTTTTATATTTCATTTACGGGGGATGATTCCATTAGTGTTGCCCCGGGTGACACCAACTGTAGCTACGCCACTGATGGAGAGTGTTCAAGGCGAAGGCGTGTCTTTGCAAGTCTGGATCGACAGACAGTTTGTTTACTCGTCGCATGGGTGTGATGCGCGGAAGACAGAACGAAGGTCGTCGTTCCCCAATCTGACCCCCATCAGTCGTTCCCACTGCACTGAGCGCTGTGATCATGGGAAAGAAACTAAAGTACATCAAATGGCGTAGAGATGATTACGAAAAAATATTTGCGGAGTGAAATGTTTATTAGTAAAATTATTATTTATTTTACAATAACACGGAGTACATTGGAAATACGCCGTGGTTCTCACCAGAATTACAATACAAGTGGTGGGGGTCGAGTATTCATCATGCAAAGTAGAATGCATGTGCTCTGATGACTCGAAACTTACCTAAAAACAATTTTTAACGAAATTATTTCTTCTGCGTTACGCAGTAAATGATGCTTCTGTGATACATCCTTTGACCCATTTAACTAATTTTAAGAAAGTTACGTATCTTTCACTGATATGGGTTGGGGCTCTTTCATCACTCATACACGTCTGTCCATAACTGGAAATTATGTACGCGTTCACAATGTTTTAAAAAGCGTTACGTCGTGCGTGGATCACATAAATAATGAATTTCCCGCCGTATTCCCGTTCTCGACGGGACGTTTCCGCCTTGATTGGAAGCGGGGCCCTGGTTCGCCATTGGCTGCGGACGTTTCTGGAATTGCAGGCGGGTCGGAGGCGCGCCGCGCGGTTGTGAAGGGCGTTGGAAAGTCGCCTGTTCGCGCGTCCAGTCAACAAACAGCGGCACGTGCGCGGCGCCAGCGGCTCCGCGCGGAGGAGGCGCTTCGACGCCCTACGCGCGGAGTGGCGCAATACTCGGCGTCGCCCATTCCGCCATTTTGCGTCCAGTGGGTAGGAATGTTCGAACCGTGTGTGTGTGTGTGTTGGGAACAACCAATCCACCCAACATCAAAGTGGAGGTAGTCAGTAGGCATACGCCAGTGTTGTTAAGGTCGATGCCACGTGTGGGAGTCCGTGGCATGAGTGCCACGACGAAATCGCCTCTCCACGCAGTTCATAACCCCGCCGCAAGAGACAACTCCATCACTATGGGAAAACGGCGCGGTTTCTAATAGTTTTCTCTCCCGACGCTAGTGGCGCAGAGAAGCTCGTGGTGTGGCACGGTATCGCGAGGCGTGCCACTGCCACCAATAGGAGACCTTGACACCACTGGCACGCGCTAAGGGCCGTTGATAAATGGTTCATTGTAGTGATTCCGGGCGCGTCAACTACTGAGTTCATTAGTCCCGTAAGTGCAGTGCATTTTTTCGACGAGAGGTGGTGGTGATCTTCCCCCGCTGGATGGCGAGATCCGGCGCCGGCCTACCGTCGACTAGTGGGGTATTCCCCAACCAGGTGTCTGCCACCAGGTGGGCACCGCCCCAGCCTAGACAAGCTCTAAGCCCCCGACCAGTCTCTTGACATGTGGTAGTGTAGTGCATGTAGTGTAAGTGTGTGTGTGTGTAAGGGATGAGGATAGAATAAGGAAGAGAAAGGAAATTTCGCGCTCGGTCCGTGGTCCGTTTGTTAGGGTACTGTCCCGGCATTCGCCTGGTGTTGATCGGAGAAACCATGGAAAACTACCGATCAGAGCCGACGGTCGCTAGAATTCTCCTCCAGGCAAAGACGGAATACGACCTATCTGACGCTAAGCTTCGTCTAGCCAGGCTTGCCGACAACCCACCAATTGGGCCCCTGGCGCCGACCTTTAGGCTGGATCGGGCGAAGGACGTTCGATGTTAACATTACATTTCGGATCCCTCATACAGCAATCCAGACGGAGAAAACGACCCCGCCCCCGCCAGGTTGCCTAGGTTCTGGCGATACTCACGTCAAGAACCTCGAGGTGGAGGCAGTGATGAGGCGGGAAAAGCGTCCCGAGCCCCCCGGACCTTAGTTCGGGTGGCCCCTTTTTGGGCTCTCGGCTTCGTCGTAACAGTGAAACGATATTCTGGGTAGAGAGGAGGAACTTGTTCCCGGCGCATGTGAGTAGCGCATTATTCGGACTGCGGTACTAGCCTGGATACTACTGCGGTACTAACCTACTAAACCACACTAGAATGTAGTACTGGTCCACAAACCGAGGCAAGACTTAGAGAAGATGATAATGAAACCCAATGTACGTACAACTACAAAAGGTGTCAGCTCTAAATGCCTTTATCAGACAAATTTAAAGCTGGGAAAACCCCAATATTTAATTATGGGAAATAACTGAAGCAAATCTTATGTTCATTCTGAGATTACACCTTCAGAAACGCACTCAATAGATTATTTGATATAAATATATTATTGTCATAAGAATTTATTCATTAATGAATGGAATTAATAAATTCATTAACGAATAAATGAATTAATTAATAAATGAATGAATGAATGGATCATGGCTATTTATATAAGTACGATAAGTATTGCTGTAAGTTCATTGTTATTTAATAACATGAATTGTTGATTACTTTCTTGACAACTTTTAAAGTTGGACGCATCCGCGCTCCACTTTACTTAGATCGCCTGACGATCCGCTAAGATGTCTGTGTATAAGGCTTACATCTAGAAGAGCCAATGGGTTCCTTTGGTCCCCTGAAGGAGCTCTGAGGACAGTCCATCAGTCGTCAGGGAAAAGAAAGAGAAAACGGAGAAAGTATAGCTCCGCCTAGAGATCCTCCGTTTGACATTTGTCTGGTGAATTCAAGAGAAGATAATCCATCCAAATCATGAAAGCTGTAAAGGCAAGTGAAATGGAATTATTACGAGACGTGAATATGATGTGTCAACCACACGTTATTAACAATCACACAAAAGTGAAGCTCAGACAAGGAAGAAACAGATGCAAAATTTGGAAGGAGCGAAAAACAAAAATAACACGGGAAAGGCGGAAAGATCTGAGAAAAAAGTAAATTTTATTGAATGAAAAAAGTTAAAGATGGTAGATTCATACAAGTTAACTTGAAACCTCCAAATTAAGCGAAAGAAGGGAGAAAAGATAGCGTAAAACCAACAAACGGAGAGGGAAAGCAGTAAAAATAATCAGAATGAACAAGGGAATGTAAGTCTTTAGTATTTCTGGGTCGGCAACTACTGTGAGTATTAGTGCAGGAAGTGTAGTACGTAATATAACCCGGAAGGTGATGGTGTTCCTCCCCTACTAGAACGTGAGATACGGCGCCAACTTTCACGTGGGCTGGTGGGATTCCTCACATCAGGTATCTCCCCCCCAGTGGGACACCGTCTCAACCTGACAAGATCTAAGCTCCCGACAGGCCAACATGAGTAGTAGTGTAGTGCATGTAAGTATTAGAGAATGTGAGAGAAGATGGTGTATCAACAATGAGCGAGGAAAGATCGTTCAGAGGAAAGATCGTACGTGGTCCTTGTTTCGTTTCTTAGGGTACTGCTCAGGCATTTGCCTAATAACAATAAAAAAAAGACGGAAACTACCGAACAGAGCAGCAAGCAGCTAGAATTCTCCTTCAAACTGTGACAGAATCTGGCATAGCTATCTAGCTAATATCGAAAACTCGCTACCGGGGACCTAAAAAACGTTCAGGACTCGAATCCTAGGTCCTCCCGATCAGAGACGCTGCGGCAACAATGGATGTTCTCACCGAGCCATCTCAGGCGGCTTAGGGTGGAGGAATAGAGAGCAGCGCGGCGCGACAAGCGAATGCGAAAGAGCATGGACCGTGGAGCTTCCGGAGGCGCCGGGGCTTCTTCTGACGTCGCTCTGGCGCCGCCAACTCCCTCCTCCTGCTCCCCGCCGCCCTTCCCCCTTTTCTTGGGCAAGATTTCATAATTGATCGTGTTGACTCGCGCCTCCAAAAGGATCAATATTTATGAGACATTCTCATAACGCGAGCTCCGCGCCAATGGCCACTCACGGAGGATGCCCAGCCTTGGTCTACAGTTATGTCACTATGTTAACTTGAGATCCGCACGTCCGACGCACGCGGCGGGGCTCGGGAGAGGTGAGGGGGCGGCGCGGGGGTCGCACTCGGCGGGCGCTAACGCGCGGCAAGGTGACGCCTGGCGTCGCGGCGCTCAAGGCTTGCCAAACAGGCGGCGCGCGTGCGAAGACGCCACTCAGCCCGAAGTGTCGCCTCTCCAGAGCAGAGCCGGAGCTAGACAATTTTGGGCCGTGGGCAATGCTGAAACGTAGTTCCCCCCCACCATTTAAAAAAGTGTAAGTTGTATCAAGAAACTATATGTTATTTTATTTCAACAAATAACAAAAATTACAACGTTTAAGCTAGAAAAAAATTTGGTAATATATTTTAAATAGTTTTAAATAGCAGTATTTAATGACAAAATAATACAATTTCCACTGCGAGCTTAAAACGCGAAAAAAATTGTTGTGTTTAGTTAGTGTTTAATAAAATCACTTGTTAATTACATGAAGTAATAAATAGCATTTCAGTAGAATATATTTTAATGTTAGTCATTTAATTCCATACATTTTTCCATTTCAGGGATACATACATATAGTAAACGTAACTCCCATTATCTGAAACATACTTGAATTGGAATGAGTCCTATTTAAGGTAAAAAAATTATTTGAAAATTCTATGAAATATCAGACCACTCTACTGCGACTTATAAAATTATGATAATGATTTTCTCGAGTTCTAATTTTTTTCAATGTTTTACAAATTTTTTCCCATCAGTCCCATCATCGGGCCCCTTGACTCGCGGGGCCCCGGGCATTCGCCCGGTCTGCCCATGCCTAGCGCCGGCACTGCTCTAGAGCAAGTGAAGCCAATTAAGGCACACAATGGATACAGGTGCGAAATTGCGAAGTGTTCCAACGAGTCAATTGGATTATAGAAATTTATCCCCAGAGGTCTTCTCACCGTGACCAGGCTAATGATAGTCAAATCCTTCTCGAGATTAGAAGGAACTAATTTTTATTATATGATTTCTCTTCTTCTGCCCTGTACATATACAGACATTTACTCCATGGATTCCTTAGTGAAGCCAAAATCACTCACAATGCAAAGAAACAAGACTATTATTTCTTGCTTGTATTGCTGGACACGAAAGCTATTAAAACAAATTGTTCCGTACTTCTTAATACGTATTTGTTCTGGGCAAATCTGAATTATAGCTACGCGTTTTTAATGGCCACAACTTCTCTAATGTTTACAAATTTCGAAGACGGTAAACTTACTGAAATCAATAATGGTATTTTTACGTGTCTCGGCGGTATCTCTTGCAAATTCGGGATGACTGACACAGTCGCCGTCGCTGACGACCAATATGCAAACACAGCGGGCGTCGGAGAGTTCGCCGCTGCCTCCGCCATCGGTGACACCGCCACCGCCGCCTCCGCCGCCACCGCTGCCGCTGTCACCATCATCACTCGGTAATAATGCGAATTGTCAGGTGAACAAATTCACTACCGTAATTTTGATTTAGGCAATCTATAATACTTTTGCAAGAACGTTGATGTAAAAGCATAGATGCCTTGCTGCTTAAATGTATGTGCTCCTGACCATGATATAGCTTCGAACTTGTAAACTGATTTCTCCTGCTTCTTTGCTCCTGTGCATTGTTACTAGTATATTTCGATAAACTTAATGATAAATTGAGAGATTCATATAGCAAACTATGAACATGGCTAGACCGTACTTATTAGAAATTTAGAACCTCAATGCACATCAACACAATGGCCGTGCCTTGGGGTAGGCAAGGTAGGTAGGGCCTACACTGATGAATATGCACTACATCAATTCATATCAATTTTTAGATGGAATTTGTGAAAGTATTTTTCGTCGGGAAATAAACAATGAATGTTTCATTAAAGTGGTACGAGGTACTTCTTGGTTAGAGAGTTTCGTAATGTGAGCCGTTATGTTTCGTCTCTTCTTTGCGCCTGTTCGCATTCCCCATGGTAGGCAGGTTTTGACGTTGTCTCGCGTCATACCATATTCTAAGAAAAAGCACCCTAGAGAGCGTAGAGCGTAGACCCACTCAACGCATGCGCGTTCTGCTTAGGCAGGTAAATTCTGACATTGCCTCCACGCTGGTAAGACCGTGATTTCCAGTTATATTAGCACTGTGACGCTTGCGATTCTCAAATAAACAATCGGAGTAAGTGATTATCATTCACGATATTTTTATTATTTTATTTTTACCTTCTCCCCTTACTTCGTAAGAAGAGAAAGTACTTGTTCGCCGGAAACTGGCGAATTTTTGATAGAAAAACCCTTATTGCTTGGAAACGAAAAAGTGGATACATTTCGTTCCATATGTAGTAAATTACTTCCTCTAATACGTTGTGTAATCAGAATCCATGATTTGTGAGTCCTTGGTACCGAAAAATTGATTGAGGGCAAAATGTTTGTCTATCTTGTTTATGTCCATCTGCATGTTTGTGATCAACTCTAGCGCATAAACCGTTCAGACGATTTTCTGCAAAATTAATATTCCCTGATCCATCTAAACAAACCCTGCAAGTTTCAAACAAGTACTTTTATTTTTGGGGGTTCTTTGCATGAATACTCAACATGTTCAAAATTTTCTCAAAAATGGCTCTATTGTTTTTATTAAATTCTGACTTCTGATAACGTAAAGGACACTTAAAAATGAGATAGGTTGAATTTTCTATGAAATCGCTAATTTTTTTGTAAATTGCAAAAGTTAAAATTTTTTTGGTGAATATTGAATGTAGAATTTTTTCCTGAAAGAATTGATTGTTCATTGAGAGATCTAAAATAGTCATGAATAATGTTTCGAAAGTAAGAGAAGTTTTCACTCTTTTGCCTAACATGGGTTGAACATTTGCTCATGAGCCGGCTCAGCTACATTGCTTTGTTCTCACTGATAGAACATGGTAAAGCTATACGTAAGATATAGTAAATTATCACCTAAAATATAGAGCAATAAAAAATCTGTACTTGTAAATATGTAATGTAAAAATCTCAATTAACGTATTTCTCTCTCATTTGAATTAATGAATCAGAGTAGTTCATTTATAATTTTTCATGCAATATCACTAACTCGTAAATATAATTTTACCTAGCACCTGCCCCCCTTATTTTTACTTTTCCACATGCTACCATCGACCATACTAACGATGCGCAAGCAGCAAGGTCTGTAATACGCAATAACAACCAGTCCACGAAAAATGCAGTCAGGCACATTCTTCACTAATGCGAGCGTGTCACTCGGAAACTGGACGAAAACCAGGATTGACATGGCGATTCAAAACATGTTATTATATTGCAGGAACCAATTATTAGTTTATGGAAAAGTTTTTCAGTGAATAGAAGACGAAAAATTACTCAATATTTTATATGAAGGACGTTCAATATTTCAACATTTTAATTCAAAGACCCGGTTGTAATGATTTCGTTCCCTACAATATATATTTTTTTATAATATGTACAGAAAATAAGTAAAAAGCTTATTAAACCATCAAAGCTTTAATTAAAAGAATGATTTTATAACATATGCGTATGAATCGTATCCTTCTTACTAATTAAAATAATATCGGAAAACATAAAACACGTTCAACACAATTAAGTTGTATCAGGAAAGGCGCCTTAGCGATTATCTGAACAAGATTCAGAAGAGCCATAGGACAACTGAACTACCGGGAATATGATGATGAATACGGATTTCTTCCCATGAGAATGAAAGAAGGATGATGAGAAATGAGTTCGGGCTTGCCATCATTGCGCAGGACATCAGCGGAAAAACATAGGGAAAAGTAAGTAGGTGGATGAGCAAAGACTTCCTGCTGTGGCTGGACGCCTGAGAAGAGAGAGGTTTGCAGAACACTGAGATGAGTGGGTTGCCATTAATAAAGCTAACCCCTTCCATCCCCACAAAACTTTTAAACGGTACTCTTTTCAACATTGTTTGCAAATTCAGTAGTTATTCACAATATAATTCAATAAATATCGTTGGAACATTTTCATTGCAACGTGTTAGTGATTTTTTCTTAAACTTTATCCCCTACTTCATTCATTTGGAACCTCGCCTTGCAACATGTACATAAAAAGTTAGTGTTTTCAATTTCACGCCATGATTTAAATGCAGCAAAACGTTACACAAATCGATATTTTCTCTTTACACATCCACATTTTGTGGACCTCTTAAACTCTTGAGTACTCCAGCATGACTGATGCGATTCGCGGGCCCGGCCCATCCCTTAAATGACGCCCCCGTCAACCATTCGCATCGCTTCGAGGGCCTAATAAGGGGGGCCAATGCAAGCAATCCAATTGGATTAATCTTGGCACAACATGGTGAGTGGAACAAAGAAAATGATTACCATTAATCGTCATAAGTAGGAGGGGTGGCAACGCGAACTTGTTTGACGGGATTCGCCGGAGGCAAGCAGGAAACTCAGGTGCGAACGACGAGTGTCTGATGTTTGAAGGGGTTTAAGAGGTTCGGAGAACTGGTTACTTTGAATGTGTCACTGCACCTGTCACAGTGCTTCACACCTGTCGCAAGGGAAGGAGGGCGAAGGTCATCCAGCTCAACGCGTGGCAGACAGGGGGCCAGACAGGCCCAGATTGAGGAGCACTTGCCAGATGGCAACGAGTGCAGCTCTATGAAACAAGAGCTGTGAACGAGTTGGGGACTAGGGAGTGTGCGAAATTCGTGGTGTGTGGTCAAAGGGTTGTTACTTCTGATAAGATTCTTACTTTGTTAAGAATATGTTGTAAATGTATTGTATCTGAGGCATCAGTTGTAAGTAACCGAGGGTAATTAGCAACAAATTGTTACTAGTAGTAGTAATAGTATTCCTTTTTCCGCCCTTTTTACATTTCGACGTCCATAGGACGTTATCCGTTCCGTCTCAGTCTCAACTCCAGACGCATCCTTCTAGCAGGCTCCCCAAACCATTGTCCCGATGTGCCACGTAAGCTTGTGTTGACCATACCATGAGTAACTACTTACCAACCAGTCAGCGGAGCTCGTGAGTTCATCACCTTAACAGTCTTGTCCCGATTGTTCTTCGACCGCGATAGCACGAGTGAACCGTAGGTCCGTGGCGCCGGGAACAGCATTGATTGATATTTCCGGCCCCGTCAACTGCTATGGTCATTAGTCCTGTAAGTGTAGTGATTTTTTATCGCTGGAGATGGTATTCCGTCCGGTGGATTCGGCGCCGACCTACACGTCCGCTAGCGGGGGGGTTCCTTTCCAGGTATCTCCGTCGGTGGAGCACCACTCCAGCCGGGTCGAGCTCTAAGCTTCTGACTGGTCTCTCGACAGGTGTGGTAGAGTAGTGCATGCAAGTGTGAGTGTGTGTGTGTGTGTAAGAGGAGAGGAAGGAGTGCGTAGTCCGTGGCCCATTTGTTAGGGTACTGTTCCGACATTCGCTTGGTATTGTTCTGAGAAAACACGGAGAACGCGGATCAAAGCAGCCCTTCTCCAGGCAGCGGCAGAATTCGACCCAGCTATCAAGCTAGTATCGAAAATCCGGCCCCGTTGGTTCTCGAACCCTAGGATCTCCGGGTCAGAGTCGCTGAACAGGCAGCGGCAATGAGCTAAATGAGCCGGAAAGGCGGAAGTGGCGATCGAGACGAAGGCGGGGGCGCTGACAGCGGTGCGGAACGCCTCTGTTTCCCGCGCCCCTGGAGCTGGAGCCGGCGAGGGAGTGGTAGAGCGGCGGAGTTCTGTTCTGAGGCCCCGCGCCGCACCGCGCCGGAAACACAGGAGCCGGCGGCGGTCCCTGCGCCGACAAGGCGCCCGCTGGTCACCTCTTCCGGCGCCCCCCCCACCCGCTGCGACTGGGTCTCTCTTTGTCCCGGACAGAAGCCAACGCAACTCCCTTAGCAGCACTTACTAGTTCACCACCAATAAATTGGCTGGCCTGGAACTAAAGTGGTCTATGAAACATTTTGGCTAAAATACTGATTACGGTAAATTTAATCTGAACAGGTGAGCATCAATACATTCCAAAGTTGTCTATGTGTCATTTGTCGTTGAAGGTACCGCATAACAAAAGTACCATTTGAGTTTTGGCTGATGGTTTTAATGTTGGTTCTTAAGTGGTGTAAGTCACATTGTACTATTTGTACCATAGACCAGGCTAGCCAATTATTATATTGTAGTATACATATTACACAATTTGTGTTTCACTTACCTATCCTATTACACCATAAAATATTTTATTATATGTAAACGTTTTAAAAACGTCTATTTATGCCGTTATTATTTAGAAGACGCCTATCAATTAACATCCAGCTCCATCCTCATTCGATCCAAGGGGAGCTTGTGCTGCACAGAGCGGGTTCGCAGCACGTTCCCTCGGGATTCTCCCGTTTCCTCTGCCTCTCATTCCATCGTCTCCATCTTCAGGCTCAATACTCACATCATCATCGTAACATTCGATCATAAACGCCTTATTAGGGAGAGCCGTCGACGGCAATTTTGAAATTTTTGACTTCGTAACTACGACCGTTCTCTGAAATAATTCGTGCCATACGGTGATTAAATAAACAAATAAATCTAAAAAAAATAACTACCGGTAGCGGTGAGCGTAAAGGCGACACTGTGTACCCGTAGTTGGAAGGTTGATAGTTCTATTCCTACCAAATGGCGTACACGTACTTGATGTGTTTAACATCGGCGTGTTTGTGGCACCTGCCGTATTCGAATTCTTAGGTCGGCTGCTCTCAACAGTGGTTCCCCTGATCTCTTTCAGGCGAATACAGGAGCGCCACCCCAGAATACGGTCGATGCTTCCTTCCCTCTCCCGCCCTCATTCCCGTCTTTAGCACCGAACGGTGGGACGATCACCTGTCCTCCCATTCCATTGATTCAAACTATCCGACCATTGTCGGAGGCCCGGAATCGAAACACAGCGTGTGTCCCCGAGGCACTAAATGTGTCTGTAGTAGACTCATGATCCGGGAATCTGTAGTAGACATAATGATTGATTTTTTGAGTTTTCGATCGCGTCAACTGCTGTGGTTTTAGTCCCGTAAGTGTAGTGCATTGCGGGAGGTGGCAGTGTTCCTCTCTCACAAGGACGTGATATCAGGCCGACCTTTACGTCGGCATACGAGGGTTTGTCTCCTCCTCTAACCTCCAACCCAACTCCGCATGGAGTTGCTGAAGCAACTTGAATATGTTGCTGAGTGACTGTAAAATTAATTAGTAAGGTGTATACAACTTTATATCACTTTTTTTGTTTATCATATGCTATTATTGTGGATTGTAGTTTCATATAGAAGTCTTCCAGCTTTTGTTTTCTTTTCCATTAACCCTGATGAAGGCTAAAAGCTTCCGAAACGTTGGCAAACTAGCAAACTAACTGTTTAATTGTTTATATTTCGACCAACCCCGTGAACAACATCCCTCAATAATGATAACAATAATAAAATGAAGCACGAACATCTGTGTGTGCAGTGGTTGAGCGGTGCGCGTCCGCCCTGGCCGTGGAGGAAGGCGCCTGTGCGAGCGGAGACCGCGGCGCCCGCCCGGCGCCGCCCGGCGCCGCCGCCGCCGCCGCCGCCGCCGCGAGTCCTAAAGCTGTTGCTCATAAACAATAGCCATAAACGATCGGCCACGCGGCTCCCGGGGCTCCTCTCGCTTCGCGGCGCCCCTTTGGGCTTCCACTCGGACGCTCGGCGGTCGCCAAGGAGGAAGTCCCTCCGGGAGGCCGGGCAGGAAGACGCTGCACGAGAATAGCATCACGAGCTTCACAATGCTAGGATATTATGAAAGGTAGAAGGTAGCCTAGATGCATTGGTCAAATCAGCAGAAGGTTGCATTTAAATTTTGAAATTACTAGAAATAGGTAAATCGAAGAACATAATATAAAAATATAATGATACAATAGTTTTAGTTGTTTAAGTATACTGTGTGTACTGATGTAAACACAATAGAGGTCGGAAGTGGCGCGGAGTTTACGATAATTGCATCAAAGAAATACATTTGAGGCGTTGTTTTTCCATCGTATTTGTTTGAGCATAAAGCTTTTTCGGTCGCATTGCGACCATCTTCAGTGCGATTCTGAGGCGGTTGTGGGCCTCCGTCTTGTCTAGACAGCCAGGCTTATCTGCCTGTGCTATTATACAGCGACCATATATATATATATATATATATATATATATATATATATATATTTAATTGGAGGTGTTGATGGTACGAATAAATTTAGCAGCATTGATTGATATTTCCGGCCCCGTCAACTGCTATGGTCATTAGTCCTGTAAGTGTAGTGATTTTGTATCGCCGAGATGGCGCTCCCTCCGGTGGATGGTAAGATTCGGCGCCGACCTACACGTCCACTAGTGGGGGGGTTAAAATATCACCTCAAGGGCTAAGTTCATTTAAAAACCTGCAATATCTTTCTTTGCTTCAAGTGACAAGTGACTCCGAAATAGCTCGATTTTTATGCATAAAAAAGTAAAACTCTAAATGTGACCAGGAATACATGCCTCCATTAAGTTGGGGTCACGGACCAAACGAATTATTTGCTTACAGACATACAAGCTTTCAGTATCACACAATATAGGGTGTCCGGGGAGGAAACGTCGAAACTTCAAAAATAAGCTCTTAAGACAATTCTAAGCATATTTTGTCTTATAAACTACGTGTACATTCCAAATGATTAAGCCGCAATAAGCACTCAAAAGTTGGTTTGAAAAATTGATTTCTAGGCAAAACTTTGCATTATGGAAGCATAGAAACACTCCAGAAATGTCAATTGTTTATTATTTACAAAGAAATGAACATATTTGCTCAGACAGATAAATTAAGCTTGAAATAATAAAGCACCGAATTTACACAATTCGACTCTTTTTATTTCTCGCTCAATTTTTCTCTGAAATTCTGTCTGGAATTCTTCTGACATTCTTCTGGCAGACGTCTGACATTCAGTATTTTCTACTCACGTGTTGCGTTATGGAACAGCAATTTTTTTTTATTTGTTGGTACTTAAACAACTGTTCCACTTTATATACATTATTCTATTGCAGTATTCGTGAAGTTTTTTTTCATAAAATATTTAATTTATAGCAGTCGTACGAGAGTATTTAATTTCCTTAAGCAACGCGCGTGCTATTCTGGAAAACTATATTGTGTGGATTAGTTCAGCAGCATTTTTGCTGCTGCAGGACACTAGTAAATACTATTTTTGTTTTTCGATGTTGACTATAGTGTCTTATTCTATAATAATAATAATAATAATAATAATGACACTTAAGCAGAAGAAAACAATGCGTGATTTGGGTTTTTTGTGCGATTTGAACATCACTAATGCAGTTTGAATTTCAATTGTTGTTGCTTGTAAAGGGAGTTAAATTTCATTTTGATAACGCTATTTTGTACCAACTTTCGGCTTCATTTCAAAGCAAGGTGATCTCTAATTCTACACCTACTAATCTCATACTACATGCTTCTTTATTCTGCTTGATATCGAAGACAAACAAATAGATCCTAGTTAATACTAACAAAACTGAATTATTGATGCTTTCACATAAGTGCAGATACATGATTCAAAATGAGGAAATTATATGATTTTCTTAACAATCATAGATGTTCCAATAAATCATATTGTTCACCCTTATTTTTCGTATAAAACGATTTCTATTGTTCTCAAATAATATAATCTAATTGTTTCTCTTATTACAGTAGTGTTTTTTGCCCCGTGAAGTGCAAAAAGTGGAAGAACACGCTTGAAGAGTTACAGGTATTTGCTTCAATTCTCCATTTTTGTGCTGGTAGGTCTTTCGAATAGCGCTATAGCAGCACGGATCGATACATTGGCGATCCGATACTGCAAAGATAGGAAATCAACTTGTCGAAACTTGAAGCATGAAAACACCAGCAAGGTCCCCCCGCGGGTGAGGAGGTCGAAGGAAGCGGGCGGCGAAAGGCCTCGGCCGCTCCGATGGGTGCGGGCCCAATGCGGCGCGTCTCCCGAACTCCGCCTGAAATAGACGTCGTTGGCGGAAGTGGGCACGCGGTGGGCGGGCTGGGGCGGGGGGCGCGGCGTGGGGGAAGGAGGGGGTGGCGGCAGGGCGGCGGGGGAGCGGGCGCCCTCCCTCCCTCGCGGTGCGCGGGCGCCGCCGCCGCCGCCGATGGCGCCACTTCCGCGTTGGAGCCCGGCGGAACCGCCACGCGGCGGCGGGCGATGACGCTCGCCCCGCGGCCCCGGCTCCCCGCCTCTGCGCGGTGGCGGATGCAGGGGACGGGCATGGGGGCCGTGCCCCTTCCCAAAAAAGGACTAGAGTTTTCGTTTGTTACCTCCCTTGATTTGACAAAATTGATTTAAATGTGTATTTGTTAGAATTATGTAATTATTAAAAAATAATATTGTGAAATTTCATTTACACACTACAAAACTAATAGTTCTTGAATTCACGACCACACTATTAATTCTAGGAATGTTTCATGGTTTTTGGTCAACAATTAAAAATTTTCCTTTTAGTTCGCCGACGTTTCGTAACTTTATTGTTCCCTCATCAGGGCTGTGGGACACATATTTACAACGTTACTCTTCCAAGTTGGATACATAACATATAAAGTAAATAAAAACTACACTGAGATACAGTGTACTAGGGTACAAAAATAATATAAGTATAATAGCGATTGTTTATTATTTAACAATAATCTACGATGGCCACCTATAAAATGATCGGCTAGATCCGCCCCTGCCGCTGAGTGCGCCAACTTGTGTGCAGTGACGGAGGCAGAGGGGATCGCTGCCCCGGCTGCACATCTTAAGCGGTTTAGGAAGCTCCAACATTTGAATGTTTTGGTGCAGAAACCCTCATGTCCGCTCTCCACGATTTTTTGGAAGGAAGAAACAGAATTACTTTACACTCTATTCTGCACTAAACAAAAGCTTTAGCCAGATGTTACACCCACAGTTCGTGTTGGGATTTTTATACCAATCAATGCGTCTATATATCATGCGAATCGTATGTTTTGTACATCGTCTATGTATCGTGTGATCAATATGTCTCCAAATTTGTAGAAAATGGGGCATGAGGGTTTTCTGCCCTGAGCGAATCGGTAAATAAAACAATAGGGATACCAGCTCACTGACATTGGCAAACCATTCTCTCTTCCGTAAAATATGAAAGCTCCTTAAGTCACAACGAGATCCTAAGGCGAGGAAAGCTATGCCAGACTAAGTAACAGCAGAATCAGTCAAGCGACACCAATATTCTAGATCTATCAGCGATAATGAAGCTTCGCTAAGACTCAACAAGCCAGTGAAATTGTTATTTATTGTTAATACGCTTCTATTTATAAAACGCTTATATAGTTTAAAAACGAAACGGAACTAAGTTGTACACTCAGAAACAGCATCAATGAAAAATAAATAATATTTATATAAACAATTATTTTATGCAATTTTATATTAATACTAATATTTCTCTTCTGATTGAACGTTATAAAGTAATGTTAGATATATTTTTATATCCGCACTACAAACGACTGTCCTATGCACGAAATCATCATTCCTTCCCCGCACGTCTGCGTGCGGTTTGTCGCATGAAAAACAATTAAAAATTGGTTTTATAGAAAATTTTATTCCCTACAAGTTTGATAAGAGTCCCATTTGAAGTATAACGCTTAGAAATTGAGATATTTGCGAAAAAAGTGATTGTTTTGTATTACTGTAACCTTACATATCTTGAAAACCGCTAGTCGCAGAAAAAAGGATTGTAACAATCAACTTTCTGGTAAATTTTATTATCTTCAAATGTTGTAATACTTTTATGGAAAATAAAACTCATAGGAACCGAGAAAATTGCGAAAAACTTTTTTTCGTGACCTTCGACCTATAATATATTGGAATACAGAAGAAGAAACAAGAGTATGTTGCAAATAGAAGAAGTCTTATTTATCACAAAGGTAAAGAATCGGTACCAGTCGGTTACGCGAAGAATTAAAATAGCAGGATATGGTAATATTTCCCTAATTACATTAAAGTATAACAATCACGATCAAGGCTACATAAGTATTGTCAGAAAAAAACACATTTGCTATTTCAGAACATACATTTTCTAACAATTTTGAATGTTTCAGTTGTTTGTATGGAAAATTATGAAATTCTGACAGTTATAATATATTTGTTTAAAATTTAAAATTGAGAAATATAGTCTATGTATATTACTCGCTCAATGTCTAAAACATCAACTTTCTTTTACCATCTTCTCTGGATCCTTGTGTAAATTTTACGTTTGTAACAACGTGTGACATTCAATATTACCACAATTCGTTGCTTAATTCCCTTAGTTTAGGGAAGCTAATGGCATCACAATTCACCCCTCCCACTCTAACAGCACCAGAACATTGCTGTCAAATGGGAACTGACAGAATGCAGCTGACTGCTTGGCTGACGTGGCTTCGTTTGCTAACCAAGCATTGATGTCTCCGGCTTGATAAGGCGCGGTAAGGGCGAATGCCCTGGTTGAACTTCGATCTCCATTTGCCAGCGCAGCACAATCTACTACAAACAAGTAGTTCATGATAGTGGACGTAGTAATACATCAGCATTGGCAATATTCACAACTCTCCAAATAAAGTGACAAATAATTTCTCTCTCATTCTTTTCCATGGAAATTTGTTCTTTATAACATACGATCTTAAGCTTTTCTGTTTAAATATTATTTTTCCTCAAATACAAAGTGATGTAATTTACTTAATGAACAGGAAAAATTATAATTTTCATTGTACTTTTTTTAAGAAATTCAGAGAGCCCACATTCATTCTGCTGTAATTTGGCGCACCAACCGACCGACCGACGCGGGACCGAATAATCGCGAGAGGTAGCTTCTAAGCAGATGCGTATCTAAAAGTATTCGTATATGTATTCGACTTCAAGATTGTTTGCACAGAATACCATAATGACATTTTCCAATTATCTTATTTTCCGTATCTGTCCATTCCGATATAACAATGTACAAAACTTAAAGATTAAGCAACAATGAAGAACGGAAGCATATTAGTTTATAAATATTACTTGATTAGAAGGCAAATATTCATTACCTATCAAGAGAATATTTATAATATTATTTAGATTTAAGAATCATTTGGAAATCAACATGTGACTGTAAATGTAGAGTTTCTCACCGTCTTAACGTCACATGAGTATGAACTGGATTATTATTGTTATTATTTTTATTATTATTATTATTATTATTATTACTTTTATTACTAGTGAATATATAAAATATACGATCAGTAAAACTTCATTCGTAAATGAACTCACTTCATTGAGATCGTCTCAGTACCTTCAAAATGATCAAGTGACAAAGGCTTGAACCGAGATGCTTAAATACACATTTGACTCATAACTGTACATTTTGTCCGTAAAGTCAAGTTAAGTGATGAGAAATTTCAACGCCAGGACTTCCCTTCACTTACTGGACGACCACTTGGGGAAGGTGGCATATGACGCTTCGGGAGGGAAAGTCCTAGCCTGTTGTCACCTCAGCTGTCCCATCAACCGTAAACCTTAAAAGAAATATTCATCGAAGAATAGGCACAGAAAGCTTTTTAATCTCATGAGAGTAGAGCTTGCGCAGGTCACATCTAGACGTGCGAGTAGCAAAGAAGATGAAGAGGAGTATGTATTAATTTAAATATCAATACTTTTGAAATAGTTCTAAGCTGGAAGTTTCACAACTGAAAACTCTCATTAGTGTAAGTTTATCACGAATGACATATTGTGATGAACAGTAAATATTTTATTTAAACTGATGCAATTTTTTCATTGTGTGGAGCGTATGCACTTCCTTTAAATCAATCGAGTAAAGTATCACAAGTATTCTTGAAGTAATGAATATTATTAATGATTTATTAAATTAATACAACTAAAAGGGAACAATCTTACTCTTCATTTGCCAACCATGAACTTCTGAAAACGAGAAATTGGAATAATATATTCTCAGTGTGGTTCGCACCTGCCAGTAAAATTCTTATAAAGTGGTTTAAAGCATATAATTTGCTTTTCCTGACAGATTTCATTTTATTTATTTACAAGCGCCTTCTTTGAACAGTTTACTAATTTCAATAAAAGAAAGAAAAGTATTTAACAATAATCGTAGATGAAACCATCGCAAATGAGTAATCACGTCAAAATATAGTACACATTTTCGTTTTACTGCTTGTATTACTTTACTCCTATACAGTAATTAATGGCCAATATTAATCTTGTCCCTCCTCCCCGTAAACCTTACATATCACGTACACGAAAACACTTTTTTTTCTTCAGGGCCAAAATAAACTATATCTAAAACTCAGACATTCCCACCAGAAACGTGAATTGGAGCTAGTTGCCTCGAACGAGTGCCATACAGTGGGAGTCGAAGCCCGAACCAGTGCTCGTGCACACCGTGACCGCCGCGCCCGCCTCGCCTACCTCGCTCGCCAGGCCGCGGCCGTCGCCCGCCACCGCCGCCGCCCGCCGCCGCCCGCCGCCGCCCGCCGCTGCCCGCCGCCGCCCGCCGCCCGCCGCCCGCTGCCGCCGCCGCCACCGCCGCCCGCCGCGGCCCCGGCGCTTCCGCGTGGAGCACGGAACCGCGCCTGCGCTCCATGCCATTCTATGACCGAAGCAAGGTCTCGCGCCGGAACTGCAGCCTTCGTCAAAGCCTTCGTGGAATATTTTGGCCGGGATATCAGCATGGGTGAAAGAGAAAAAAGTCATTCTTGAAATGAAATTGAAAATGGAAACTGATTTATTTCGATTCAAAGTTTTAAATGCATATGGTTCATAGTTTTATTTTATTTAATTTAGGAGTAACTATAATTATAGATCTTATTTACAACTATTCATACTTCTATATCATGAAGTGACAATCGGTAAGTAAATCTAATCTGAACATTAAAAAATGTTAGGAAAAGATAACCCAGTTGAACATTTACAGGTCGAAAAAATACAAATCAAACCAAATATTAAAAACAAAATGAAAAATATTGATGAACCGAGAGAGAAAACTTCCGGTTCGATGCCCTGCGCGGAGAACCGTGGCTGCGCTCTGTGCTATTCTGTGACTAAAGCGAACGGAATCGAAAATGGACCACGAGAGGAAGTGCGGTTGGGCAATTGGCCGTGACCTTATGTAATGGCAGCTACATACTTGGTACTGCAAGAGAACCTCTAATTCCCTAATCGACGCGTGTTCCAAGTGATACAACGCAGCACCCTCTCTTCTATAGTTCATAAAATTAACGGCCATTTGAGTTTTGTTTGTCGAAAATCAAACCGATTCTAGCATTGTATAATCCAAATGACCTACGTTTACAATTCATATTCAAGGGCATACAATGTTATAGTATATGAGCGAAGTTTTCTACTAAAAGGGCATCAAATACCCCACTGTTGCTTTCCAAATTTTGTTAATTGCCCTTCCTCCTTTCTATATTTTCAAGTCTCTTAACAAACCATTGTAATAACTTTTTTCCTTTTATGTAAAGGGAATTTAAACGAACATTTTTTTTATGTGGTTCTGAAACTGAATTTTGAAAATTAAATTTAACAATTTAAAAAATGTACATATTATTATTATTATTATTATTATTATTATTATTATTACTGCGCAAGCGCGATTCTTAAAAATTGCTTTGGTCACGTGGTCTGCTTAATGGTTGACGCCTCAGGCGAACCGTGATCTTGGCAATGGTTGAGGTTGTATTCTCTGTCTCTCTCGGCGGCGCCCCTCCCCCACCCCGCCTCCGCGGCCGTAGCCGAGGCCCCCCACTACCTCCGCCAGCAACCTGTTGGTGACCATGGCAGACACTCAGGAAGGACCTGAGATGCGAACAACGGTTCAGCCAGTCGGTGAGTGAAGTACAACGGTGTCGGACGTGCACGTGGAGCGCTGTTGCGTCTTGGATATGAAAACTTCCAGAAGTGCTTGAAGGTCTGATAGAACATACCGCTACAGCTAACTACGAGGAGTAACAGTTCCGTCCTGGATTTTTCGGTGTATGTGATAGTGAAAAAAAGGTTTTATAGAATATGGTAAATTCGTCTTCGCTCGTCTATAAGTGTTATTTTATTTATTTCAATGTTTCCGAATGATTGTCAAACGAATGTTATGAACCAACAGTACTGTGAAAATGACCTTATATTTACGGTGACCTAACTCAGTGCAAAAGTTGTACTCGTATATTTCGTAAACTGTTCATTCTGTTGCACGTAGTTTTTTACTAGGAAGACCCGTGTCTTCACACCAATGTCTTCGTGCACAGTGTTCGGACAAAACCAATGTTCTAGGTCGATATTGTTGTGGTTAAGAAGAAACCGTGTGATTTGCCGGCACACATCGAGTGATTTTTTTTTCGGGCATTCTTGTGGAATAAACCTTACAAAGGCACAGCAAGATGCCGAAGATATTTCTGATCAAGAACAGACTTCATCTGCAACAGCAGCGGTTGCTCGAATCTCAGAAGCGCTCCGAGGATGCTCTCACGCCACCCGGCTCGCCACTTTCCGATTGCCAGCCACTGCCGCTGATCGTCAACAACAGAACTGCAGGTAAGCTCGCTTGCATTCCTTCCTGCGAGTTCCACGGTGCCTCTCCCACTGCAGGTGAACCTGGGTATGGCTGCGTTGTCTGATCTCCGGTTCCGCGTCCTTCGCGCGTACCAAATCTCGGCGTGGGGAAAAAAAAGCCTCTATTAGCACCTTAACAAACTCCCACATTCAATCATGCTAGTAAGTTGTTTCTTTTTTTGGAGGGGGGCACTTTGTTTAATATAGCACTCAAGAACACATTTTGTTTTAAAACTGACATTTGAGAGTAATTCGTAAATCGAGTAATGTCCCGGCGTTTTTAGATGCACATTGAGAGTTGAAAATCGTCAGACGCACTTTGGAATGTGTTCATGGGTTCAATGTACGACGCGTCGGGGCTTGCCAAAGGGTTCCTTAATAGAGCGACCCGTTACTCATCTGCTAACGGAAGACGCATCAAATAAGGCGTTGACTTATTTATATCTTATTATATTTAAATTTATATATATTTTATCAATCACGTTCACTTTTTTACCACACTGGTGTCACATTGATCACTAAATTTTCCGCGTTTCGTACTACGGATTTGCGGTTTGCGTTGTCTGTGGATCGAAGCTAGAATAGTATCTCCTTATCCTCAAATTTTAATATTATTTTAGAGACTTAAGTTTCTGTCCGTCAGACAAATTTAATTTTGTATATGCGCGAAATGCTTGAAATATTGGTGTTTTGTTCAATTTTATCTCCATAGCATAACAGTTAAATTATACTTTTCCAAATCATTATCAATTTCAAATCGTTATTACAAGTAAATTATTTGTTTCGATGAAATTTTAACGTATAAAGATTTTATTGGTATAGGAAAGTTTAGAATCAAAACCCAACTAATATGTTCGTGAGTGGCGCCTTGCAGAGAATTTTCTGACAACTAACGCACTCTGGAAGCGATCGCGGCAAACAACTGTATTTCGAGGCGGGAATACGAACATCTGGATGATTTTTACAAAATGTTACAATAGACAGAACGGACTTTTGAATCATTAGAACCGAACGGATATTTGACTGGCCACAAGACAGTATAATGTTATTTTGGTACTAGTCTTGTTCCAGCATAATGGAAACACGAAAGAAAAACAGAACCGCGCGTAGTTAAATATATTTTCGTTTTTTATGAGCGTTGAATCCTAATTTTGCGTGATGTACACACTTTTTATGTTAAATTTAAAATGTATTCTTTTAATTAACTTTCTAATTGACATAACAAAATAGAAAAGCTGGTTTCATAATGCGCTGCGCCCATAATGTTTTACAAATAACAGATGATAAAGGCTGTTAATAAAAGTTTTCTGTCAAGTGAATTAAACAATCCACGCTGTTAAAAATTTGAGGCGAAAAACACTGTACGTCGTAGGATCAGAAGTAAAATCAATTTGTTGTTAATTCAAGAAATTGTCAGAAGATAATTATAAAACTGAATTTGAGACACAGTGTATCGGAATTGTTCGCCTAGATGATAACTAACGCCTAGATGTGTTCATGTTTATGGACTGTATAGTTTTCCGAAAATACAACATTCGAGAGATCATCCAGCAATAAATAATCTTTCCTTTAAAAATCAAATCATTCTTGATCACATTTAATAAGAACCCAAATGAAATTTCAAGCATTTGCGAGGACAGTGTCTGGAGTTTGCATTATCGGTGTACTTACAATGGCACGTATCCCTTATTGAATTGTGAGCTAGTTTGCCTTACCAAGCTGTTTTTTCCAGAACAATTTATCAGTATTTGTCTAAATATGTTGTACAGTAAGGTCATTTCAAGTGAAAGCGACTTTAGTGACGACAATCTTGAGTGGAACTCCGCAGTATCCTACTGTGCGTCAAGTAAATTTCGCGATGTTTATAGTATCGAATAAAATCAAATACAACGTAGGGAAACGAGGACTTTATCTACTGCCGGGTGAAGCACATGCCAAGTTCGTAGTTCCATTTACCGATAAAGAGCCATGGCGTAAATGGATTTGAATTTACTGTTTGCTTGATAGAATTTCGTACTGCGATAATTGAATGGAAAATCGATGATGTATTCTATAAAATTAAGTCTTGTTAAAAATGTGAATTCACAAGTATTTTTGCTGGTGGTTTTATTCTTTGATCACGATATGCATTTCAGAGGCATCTGTAATACATTACAAACAACAAAATCTGGTTATTCCATACTACAATTTGAGATAAACAAGGCGACGTCGATATTTGCTATAGGTTTTTCTAATTAAGATAGTTTCTGCAAAGGTAATATGAGTATATTCATTGAAAAGAGAAATTTCCGAAAATAAATTTGTAGCACAGATATTAGCGTGTGCCTCCGAAGACGGTATTTGTAATTTCATCCCTTGAACCAACTATTCGGTTAGATCTGCGTACATAACTTAAAAAATATATCTTGTGCATTGCGCTATCCCCCATCTTCCAGGTTTTTCTTGCATAGATTGTCATTAGTTTAATTTAATGGTCATATTTCAAATTCCTGGAAAACAACAACGGACAACTGTGTTTCGCGGCATCCTATGAATGTAAGAGATAAGTTAGAATTCTACCTAAAATATTTACTTTTTCGTTGAGACGTTAAAGTTCAGGGAGGTTGGGGAATACAAAGTTCAGGGAACATTATTTTCCCCTTGCCATTTCGTTTCCAATGAATTGCTTGGAATGAGAATTGAAGTGTGATTTCATATAATTAAAAAGAATAACTTATCCATTAACTTTTTCTTATAAAAAAAGCGAAATTGGCGACTGGAATAGTGGAGAAATTAGGAGTTCTGTATATGGTAAATGGTACAGAACTTCTGCGGTATATTGGCTTGCGACGGAGTTGTGTACACGGAGCAATAGCACAGAACTCTGCCGTGACGAAACATTTAAGGTATGAGAGTCTGAACATCACGATAAGTAAGTAAATGAACATTTTGACCAAAAATGATAAAGAAACTTCACTTAACTAAGATAAAGGTATTTTAATTCTATGTTCCGCCTTCAGTCTAGTACATGCCGCACCCGGAAAATAATTCATCCTTTTAAAAATAAAATATTTGTTCGCCCATGCAAGGAAGTGGTAACTTCGAAACATTGAAATTTTGATGCAACTAAAATGTGTATACTTCTTTCACCATTCCTTTAGTATTATATTTATGGGAAGTTCCGTTACGGGAGATAATTCTTTATCAAAGTTCGTTTTAATAATTTGTTGAGACGCTGAATTTCGATATTAGATCATTAATTTTTTCCCTTATACAGGCCTACCCAAAATTTTTTAATTCTTATTTCGACAAAATAGCGTCTCTAGTATTTTTAATATTGGCGTATTTTTCATTTACGATCAAACATCTACTGGAATTATTATAATATAATTGTGTTTGAGTACAAAAATGAATATATGTAATTAACTAACAAACCAGTCAATATGACATTCTAGAAAATATATTTTCCATTTCTTCAAAACAGTTGATCTCGCTTTCACCAACTGAAGCCACCTTAATGGCCAATGAGCTAAGCAAACTAAGGAGTCCTAAACATTATCGCATAAGTCTTGATCATACCTTCGGAAGAGTAGTTGCGTAGTGTTTCTTAGACAATAGGAAAGGAGGAAATGCAGGTAGTCCTTTGACAGTCCGGAAATAGGGAATCTACGAAAATTAATGGAAATCCAGAAATCTTTTGTGACTAGGTATTCTCCATACTACCTGCGTTTTCAACTCTTGATTATATGAAGATTTTTTTAAGAATGGGAAATGTACAAAAATAGAAAGGTTACAGAAGTCGTATACTAAGTAATTTTTCATTATGCATGAACCCAAATTTCCCCAATTTGTCCAGTCTTCGTTAAATGTGATTTTTTGTTATCATAGTTCTATAGTGCAAACGATTATGGAAACATGGTTTTTAAGAAGTTGAGATTTTTCCTTGTAAGCTGTTAAATTATTTGGGAAAAAGTTATTTGGAATCTTAACTTGCGTTCTTGCATTCAACAAAATAAACTAGTTCAATATTCCCTAATGCATTTTTGAAAATTCAAAAATTAGCATTACGGATGTAAGAAAGAAACACTTGTTCTCCGAATGTTATGGTATGCATCTAGAACAGGTTCTAAGTTAGCGGCCATTGGTAAGCTAGTGGTAGACCTTGAATATTGTTGATGCTGCTTGCTGGTTGGTTGCTTGAGAGCTGCGGCGGTCATCACGAGAATGGATGACAACAAAAAAAGACTACAGTAAAAGAAGACCGCAAAGTTCCATTAGCTATCTACATAAACTTACCGATGAGCTCATGGATCACGTTCTAGAAATGTAGATTGTGAGGGAAATGTAGTTGCTCTATGAATTGACTCTTGCTCATTGCTCACTATTTTTACGTAGTTACTCCACATTTTCATCTTCGCTTCAAATGGGTTCTACGAACTTGCGCATCGTACCCGTAGTCCGCGCTCCTACCCGTAGTCTCCTTTTTATAGTTTGTAAAAAATTGTTATCTTTAAGATTATCATCGCCTTGGAGCAATCAGATGAAACTATTGTGAAAACTCTAATTCAATTGATTGATAAATCGAGATAGCAAAAATTAGCGATCATTTTATAGAAATCCCTGCTTGAATCTTGGTACGGTTAATTCTTTATAGAGCGTGAACTTATAGGCTAGTGAAAGCCTTTTTTATTAGCATTTACATTTTTTGGTAGTAATAAATTATTATTCTGTTGAACACATTAGGTATGTAGAATTTTTTTTTTTTAGTATGATATTTCAAAGTTCCCGAAAAATTCATTTGCATTTTAGCTTCATTTTTTCATAAGCGTACGACTTGTACTTCTCAACAGTTTTATATTCCTTTTTTGAGCTCATCGCCTTTCAGTATCTTTCGTAAAATGGTACCATACTCCATTACATTGAATCGTTAACTCTGTGAAATGTCATAATGGAACGTTACAATTTCTTACGTTTCTTTCCAAGTTCAAGACCTCTGTATTGGTTTCCCCGCCGCCGCCATTTTGTAAATTTCAAGGTGACCTTTCTGTCCGTCTGTTTCTCTTCCTCCCTCTGTCAACTTGAGAGAACGTAAACTAACCGGTTTGTTTACCCACCTTCTGTCGTTTCTTCATTTCTTGTTCTTAAGAGAAACAGTAAATGACAATTCACTACAAAACTACCTACTTCTCTTCACATTACCCATACTACTTTTAATCGGAATCTGATAACGTCTCTCTTCTCCTTTTTATATTTTTTCCATGCTTATGGTAATGATGATGGCCCTAAAGAGAGCAAAAGCAATACGTGCTGTAATTTTAAACTTTTGCTTTGAAGCTATAATAAATCACTGACAAAAATCTCCTAGAACTTCACCGATTTTATTGTTTTATCATGTGGAACCATTTCCATGCTATTGCATTGCACAGTTAATAGATGTAAAATCTTGTTGATAATGGAATTATAAAAATACAATAATTTATGTGTACTTAACTAATATTAGTGATTTTGCTTCAATTTTATAGATGAAGTACAACTAAATCATTAAATGTAATATTAATTCTACATTTAGATTAGCAATATTGAAAATGATATTTATTGAGTTAAACATTGCATCTCAAGTTACCTCAAATTTACATTATTGAATTCAATAGTTTGTTTAATAAAATCTTCCTTAATGAATTTATTTCAATAATATACATTTTGTCTGAATATGTTGATGAAATAAATTATTTTCTAGGATAAATATGTTTAAATATTTTTGTTCCACAAGCCCATTTAATTTTTTCTCCATGTTACATACTTTTTATGTACTGATTTTGGAAATAACTTAAAACAACTCATTTTTGAACCAAATGTAAATTATTGTGACGTATTTGAATGATCAATGCATGCTTGCTTTTAATACCCCATGGGTTAATTTTCTTCTTTCTTGCATTATTTCATTCTGTTTCAAATAAGGATTGTGAATTAAAAAGTTTTCCACTTCAGAAGACTCAATTTATGACCCAAGATTTCTCTCTTCTGTTTCAGATCGGGCCCAATGCAAACAGGATGAAGAACGTTTCTTTCCTCGGCCACTCACTCCTGATAGCAACAGATCTGCTTCACCAGCAAGTCCAAATACCAAAGTAAATCCAGTTGCTGAGGTTGCTCCCAACAGTACAACACCTAGGCGTTTCACTTCTTCAATCTGTGGAGGTGATGCACCATATGGAAGCCGAGGACACATTTTGACACGAGCAGAGAGGAAAGAGTATCTGCCTTCGGTCAATGGTTCTCTTACTCCTCCGCCGCCACCTGCTCCACCTCTGCCCTCTTCTTCTCCGACACCAACCAAACCACGCTGTCAACAAGTTTCTGTAATTCAGAGAACGCCATCTGTGCAGTCCACTTCAGTGAAACCTGAAAAAGATGAAGACAGTAAGGATGAAGACGTTTCCATGGTTATTCAAGAACCTGAGCAGGAAGCACCCATTGATTATCATATACCAAAGAAAGATGGAGATAAACAACAGTGTGACAAAGATGAAAAGAGAGAGAAATCAGGAGAAACTTGACTCTGCGAATTGCAAGTAACATGAAATGGGGCCTGCTTCCACCCTTATTTTGGGTCGACACTTGAACAGCAGTAACAATGTTACACCAAGATCAGCTGCTGCAGGACATGGTCACAGCAACAGAAGTAGTGGGGGGAACTCGGGAGGGGGAGGGCATCAAGGAGGGAGTGGCAATCATAGTTCATCATCAATGCCTTATAGTGGAGGCAGTGGTACACTAGGTGGTGGCGGTAGTGGTGGCGGTGGTGGAGGCATGTTAGGAGGGGGAGGAGGAGGTAGCCCAGGGGGTGGTGGATCAATGAATCCTGGAGGAGGAGGTAGAGGCTCGAATATTTATGGACCAAGTAGCCCTCCTACTGGATCTCTGCCACCGTTCTACGAAACTTTAAAGGGTGGTGGTTTAGGTGCATTCAATAGCAATCAACATTACATATCAAATGGGAACAATAATTATTCTGTGATGTCAGCTCCTCTTCCTATGGAGTGCGACACTGGACAGGACCAAGGTCAAGGGCTTGGTTATGGTGGTGGAGGAACGTCACAGCAAAAACAGTATTCGTTACTTCAGAATGTTTGTGAATCTTATGGACTTGTTACAATGAAAGAAGAGGATGACTTGAGTGAATTTGTCCCCAAAATGAGCCCAGATTCTAGAGATACATTGCCACCTGTCCATCTTGTAGGTGGAAGTGGCAACTTGAGTTCCTCCCTTTTAGGAAGTGTTGGGTCTGGTTACATTTCAGGAGGAAGTCAGTATGACGTTGGGGACAATATGGTTGTTGATATTGTATCAGGAGCTGTAGTGGACCCACTTCAGTTTACAGCAACATTGACCTTCT
>JAHLJT010008446.1:196493216-196567301 GCA_031308135.1 Acheta domesticus
TTGAAAGACAAGTTTTCGCATGTTGACAATTCCGGCATCGTAATGATAGAACTGATTGAAGATCGTTTTTGACTGAAATATTAGGAGTTGTTCGGCAAGTCGGTCCCGTCGCGCGATTGGTTAATGCACCTTGGAGTTGAGATCTTCAATAATGAAAGGTACCGGGTTCGATCCCCCGCGGGGATTTTAATTTGATGAATGTGATGTTTCAGGAAAAAAGCACTGAAGAGTGTAGATACTTTACTGAAAATCATTTGAAGTACTTCTTCTCACGAATAGATTTAATATAGATAAATAGACAGGACTTGTCTGTGTTTTCCCTAACTGCGTCTTTTAAACTATTTTTCAACTCTGTTATTCGATTTCTGAAGCGTATGACATGTCAAATCAACCGTTGTCTAGTATAATCTGTATTAACCAATTTAAAGTTATGAGCATTTTAAATGTAATTGTAATATAATATAACCAGAAGGCATGCGATGAACTTACATATCCCTAACGGTTCCAAAAATTGTTATTACTTTCTAGCCTTACGAATACTTCGTAATGCGATTTATCGCTGCCTTTCTTGGTCATGTTATAAAGACACGTTTTTCGCATGTTGAAATTACCGGCTCCTAATGATAAAAGCGATAGAAGTACGTTTTGACTAAAATATAAATAAATGCGATAAATGTCGTGGAAATGTCTGTATATATTTGTTCAAATAATTAACTTTTTAACAATTTTTTACTTCTCTTGTATTTGTAAAGCGTTTTGCCATCCTATCAATTGTTTCTTATTCATGCATTTACCATTTTATAGGTCGGTTCTATTCTTTCATGGTTCTGTTCGACAGAGACGGTGTTGGTGTTGCGTTGTGGTGTAAGTGCCGGTTCGTTGAATTTGAGTTTCGGTTGTCTGGTCTTGGTACCGAAAAGGTTTGCTGGTATAATACACTTTTTCTGGTGTATGAAGTAGTGGAATAGCAAAAAGGACCGTACAGAAGCAGAGCGAGAAAGTATGTGCGTTGGAAGCACCACTAGTTACATATTGTTTTTGACATTCGTGTACGCCGTAGGGCCCGATTAGAGAAGAGTCGCTGTCATATTTATAATTTATGTCATGCTCTTGATAAATAATTACGGATCCGACTAGCATGTGACTTGTGAGGGGATTTGTATTTCTTACTAAATTTAATATCGGTAGTAATGAACTCAATAGTTTCCCTCCAAAATGGAACCAAAGTTCATTTTTTTTTGCCAGTGAAATATCAATATTGTTTACAAAATGTTCACACGGAGAAAACTTCAATCAAAACAAAAGACAATTTTCATTAAAGTAGATATTGCATTTCTGTAAATTCTTATATTTTAGGACAATATATGAGCCCTTGCTATTGCCCTATTGTTGTCCAAGTGAAATGCTAGAATTACCACTGAAATTTCATTCAATCTATGGGTTAAAATAAATGTATTTATTATTGTATATGTTTGTTTATTTCTCTAATTGCGGCATGATGACAAATTGTTATTGCCGGAATCTCAACGCGTTGTCGTCGGGTTTTCCCGGCACGCCACGAACGCTGGTCTTGCGATGGGCCTGATGATGATGATGATGATGTGGTGACTAACGAGCAAGCAAATAGAGTGTGGAGTGAGAAACAAGAAAAACCAAAGACCCCAGCGAAAATCTATGACGCACCTACCTTCATCATACATTTCTCATGAAGTGCCCCCAATATGAACTCCAGTACCCAGAAATAGAAAGCTAGAACTCCGGAGGCTAAGCGACGCGTAGTCCGCAGATATAAGATAAACTTAAATAAATTATTCATATACTTAAGAAAATAATATACAAATCTTAGACAGAAGAATAAGATAAGGAAATATAATTGGATCAGGAAAACTTTTTATAGAGCTCAAAAGGTAAGTGGAAAGAACTGAAGAAAAAATCAAATAAAAATAGTTTTATTTGCAAAAGGGTCATATGGAGGGTCAAGAAAACATGTAAGAGACCTGGTTAGAAGTGAGCAATATTTGTGAAGCTCCAATTCAAAGCTAATACCATATTAAAACGCAGGCCTTGCTAACAATGATATTTTATACTCGGTGCAAAGGCTATCGTTTCGTAAATACTTTCAAAAGTATTACAAAGCAAGAATGTACGTATACTGTTGAATTAACACACCCTATAGTTTTTCCCTCTCTTATTATTAATTAAATTAGTAATAACTTTAATATTAAAGAAATTTCACCGAATTAAATAAACGTATTAATCATTCAAATTTCTCATTGTTAGTGTGGTGGTTGTTTAGACACGTCTTTCTCCCTCGAAGCCTATTGCAAAGCCAAATAATATTTCCGGAAGTGACAGGATTGGTCATTGAATACGGAAGGACTACGCACTTATCTGCTAGTCACGTGTTCACGATGGGATGCCCTATTGTTCCTAATGATCGTAAATATTACACTGGGAGTCAGATGCTTTTGGGATTCTGACATGTAGTAAAACACACTTGTGAATTCAGATAACCTTCCTGAATCACCAAGAGTTTTTCTTGATGATCTATATTACGCATTTGTATCTACATTACTTCATTGTCGGAAAACCATCTACTTGAAAAGCTATTCGAGTAAATTTCGCTGCTTAACATCCCGAACCCTTGCAAATAGCTACAATGTATGCCAATCGATGTTGTCATTTTATGGCTCTTCTGTAGCGTAGTGATATGGGTGATAGCAAGTTAATTCGGAGAACCTGGGTTTGAATCTCGGTGCGGAAAATAGTTTTGTTGGTTAAAAACGTGTTCGCATGGATTGATTGATGAGCCATTGAGTCCCGGCGGGAGGGTCGCCAGCAAAGGGGTACGCTAGGACACGTCGCTTGCTCTGCCGTGGAAAGTGCGCTCGAGAGCGAGATGTGGCTTCCAGGCGCGGTTCCTCTTCCTCGCCTCTCCCGCAGCGCGGCCTGTAGCCGCTACGGCCCGTTCGCGCTTCCGTTGCCGCAGCGGGTTCCGTGCGCACTATCAGCGCGGCGCCCTCCGGTGGAAACCGCGTGTGTGGGAGGGGCCTCGCCAATTTTCGCCGGAGCGCTCCGCCGAACCAAGGCCAAGGAGAGTGACGGCACGGAAGACGCTCCGGCGCACCGCGCGCGCTTCACCCGATGCGAAAAAGGCCCGGGAATGCTAGACCACGAAAGGAAAGAAAATTTTTTTTGTTATTTTAGATCGCATTAATATCAAGGTCATTAGCGACCACTATTGGGTTTAACGTTATATAATGATATGGTGATGACGGGGGGTGAAAGGAACACAAGTACAACCATGCTCGAGGCGGGATTCGAACCCGCGATCTTTGGGTCCGAGATCGCTATGACACTATTGCCTTAACGATCTCGGCCCACCGCGGATCGGCATAAAACAAACGATTCTCTCCTTGAAATTCGTCTTTAAACAAGTACAAGCAATATATTGCTCGTGAGCTGAAATAATGGAACAACTCAAAAAATAGGAATTTTGAGTTAATGCGCTCTCTAGATTTATAGATCGGTCTATCTTTCAGCAGCAACAGAAGCATATACAAATGACAGACGTGTGAATGCAAGAATTATGCAATTCAATGCAAGATTTAAACTTCAAACTCATTTATCTCAACACCTAATTTTTTGAGTTGTGCCACTATTGCAGCCTACGAGGGATATGTTTAATCAGAATTGTTTAAGATTAATTCAGGATAATTAAAAGTCAGAATTTGATAGATTTCAAAGAGAAATTGTAAATTTTAAGATTTGTTTGCGAAGGAAAATTCTGGAATTCAATAGAAGTGAGACTACCACCGCACATACTTTCTCGCGTTATTTCCGACTTCTGCAGTTTTCGAAAATGCATGTAGTTCAACAAGACCTGGGCCATTTTAAGCGTCTTTGTGTGTATGTGAAAATGATTGAAACAATATATGAAAAAAATTGGGGGCCTTTTTTAAAAATTTGTTTTATAAATAATGAATGCAATTCCTACGAAAGTGTCTTTGGCGTATTCATTTCAAAATGCCGAACTCGACTCCTATTGTCACCACGTCGGTCAACATTTCATTCGTACGGCAGTGACTCACTTTGGGTCATTCCATATTAAATCAACACAGTCATTTTACATCACCATCCCAGATTCAGATGAAATTGACACACAGGTAGTATGAACGAAGAATAGGAAAACTAAAAATTTTGAGTAAAATATTCCACCCGTTTGTGAAATACAGCCATGTAAAATTTTACAAATTGGCTTTCCGAAAATGCTTAAATTGATGTAGAACCTCTCCAAATTAAGACAGAGCTGGAACAGGTGTCATTTTTTTAGCTTTCTTTATGGCCTTTTATCTGATATACAACTCAATAGGGATTGGGTTTAAAATAGTTTTTCAAATTTGAATTTAAAATTTTGATTTTAATTTTTTTCAAAATTCTCATCTTCAAAAGAATTGAAAAATATGTACCAGAAAACTGTGAAAAATAAACTAATAATAATAATAATAATAATAATAATAATAATAATAATAATAATAATCTGATATACAACTCAATAGGGATTGGGTTAAAATAGTTTTTCAAATTTGAATTCAAAATTTTGATTTTGATTTTTTTCAAAATTTTCATCTTCAAAAGAATTGAAAAATATGTACCAAAAAACTGTGAAAAATAAACTAATAATAATAATAATAATAATAATAATAATAATAATAATAATGACAATAAAACAACACACTACTTAAATATTCCAAACTTCACTGATTAAATATTCTGAGGCAAAGTAACTTAGGTAAATTTTAATTTCACCAGACTGATTTTAATAAGGATTTTTGGACCTAAGACAAAACAGTTTTTGTTGTCCTAGGTCGGTCTAATTTTAAAGTTAGTTAAGACGCATATGATAAAAAAGGGTGAAACGCTTTATTGTCACAAAGAAATGCTATCCCAGCGATTGCAAAGCCATTCCATAAGAAATTTGAAATTTATCTATTGGATAATAAATTTTATCACAAATTTTTATTTCGATATTACTGTTGGTTTTTTACATTATCCATTACTTCAGGCGATACGATAGTCGTATTTTATGTTTTCATGATGCGAAGCTGTTACAAGAATTCATCACACACTAATGTTTTCATGACTGTTGAGTCTATTCGTTCTTCTGTCCTACATTTCTTGTTTTTGTCCAGTGTCAATTTCAGTTTAATTTAACTTTTCAGTTCCGTAGACTACCACTAACAAATATACAAATTCGCAAGATTACAATACTTTCTCATCTTCAGAAACATGGACGGGAAAGCAATGTGCCACATTTTCGATTGCTCGTTTTTCTCCATTATATAAAACTTAATAATTTGACACTTTTCTTCAAGCCGCAGTACTAATACTGCTGTCTCTAAGCCGTAGACCTGCCTCACTTCCTCTCCTCTTCCGGATAGTAACGAAAATATTATTTTTAAGACCCAAAGATGACCTACTTGTTTCGAGTACTATGTTTGCATAAATAATGTGCTTCTTAGAACAGATTGTTAGACTGCTCTTGTATTCAAAAGTAGATTATTTTATGGCCATGTGTAGTTGCTAGATAATATTTGAATTGATTGACTAACATTTGGGTAACCAAGAGTAATGCTTCATTCATCACATCTATGGAAAATAGCGCTAGTAATTAAAAATGTGTTCACATTTAATCAATTTGCGCTCAAAGAATGGAAATGAAAAATGGATTCTGTCAATAATGATTTTCAAAAGTTGATAAAAGTATATGGTGTGGTTATGCAAACTTCCATCAATTCTTTGGAAAAAATATTATAAAATAGCCGTCTCTAAGCATGAGCCAAATTATCATTATATGATTTAATTTCTTTGGTTAGAGGAATTGGTGATACTGTTAGCGGATATCTGCGAATATATTTTTCTTTAAAGTATATTTCTTTTGCATTTAAACTAGTTATTCATATGATAAACGTAAATTTTATGAAATTTATTAAAGCTGTTTGTTTTCTTTTTCTGTAATATTCTCCATTACGCATACTTACATACATTCTTTAATTAGGAATACATAGTTGCAGTTGAAAATTTAAGAATATTGCCATTAAAAATGGAACTTTGTTAATGACTATATCAAATAACTATTTTCCGTCACTCGCAGCAATACGAGAAATCTGTGCTTGCTCTCGACTTTTGTATTTAGCTATGTACTAGTTTATTAATTTAAAATGAATGAACTTTTTTTACTGTCAACAAATTGTGTAAACGGAAATCAAAGTCATCCACATATTTCATTGTTGCCAACTACTATGTAAATAGGAGTAACTTAATCATTAATATGTTTGGTTTTCAAAAGAAAATATTCACATTTCCTAAATGGTTTCCGTACTCCGTAGTCACTCAAAGCATAAATAAGACCATAGAATAAAAGCAAGAGCCTTCAACCTGGAATCGTGGCTCTGACGTGGCCACGCAAGTGAAACCGCTGTGAGGCAGATCTAGTGAGATTGCGTGGGTAACTAGCTATGACGATGGAATAAAAATTGAAAGAAGGGAAGCAGATAAGCATGTTTTTCTCTTTTTACCTTTCGTTCTTACCGTTGCAGTATGCGCTTATTCGCCGGAGTGAGCACAGAGAACACAACTGCTCCCGTAATGACGATGAATATTATTGTTTGAACAACGAGTTTCTTGAGTAGAAACAAATGTATTAGGGTAAATGGTGCTAGATAATGAGTTTTCCATCATAATTTTTAAAAAATGTTATATCGACATTTTACAAATGTTCGTTTGGTAAAAATATAAAAGCTGTATGTGATCGCAATAAGTCATCTTTAATAATTCATTTTCACTGGTACTGGAGCGAGGAGAATATTCCTGAATTTGATGCAAATAGACACTATAAAGAAATTCTCTAAGGGAAAGGAAAATAAATATCAAGAAAAACAAAGAGGATAAGAAACGAAAAGAATTCAGGGAAAAAAAAGAAAAAATAAGTAAAATAAATAAAAAATTCAAATGTGAGAGCAAATAAGACAAAAAAGGAACATAAAAGCAACAAATATTACTTTGGAGTTTTATTTCATTTAACCTTTTCTATAAAAGGATAAGTATATGGTGGAACTGTTCTTGAGTTTAGATCAGGTTTAAAAATTAAAACACTTTTTTAAACTTCGCAGTTTTCCGGCCCATGATTACATAAATCCCTCTTCTTACAAAGTACTTCGTAAGGCGAGAAAGTAAAAATTACTTTGCAGTCTTTTATACACCCTCAATTAGAACTTAAAAACTATAAATAAAACCTACTCACCAACAATATGCTATATTCGTACATGATAGTACGCATTAGTATACACTATCATCACTGGTGGTAATTCGTTCTATATACACATCTTTTGTGGGAGCTTTATGATTTGGTTGTTTGGTTGTAATGTGATATGGCTTCGCTATCTCTTTTCAATTTTTTTTCACCACCATGACTATTGTTAGGCATACCGTTAGGTGTTATCATTCTGAATATGACTAATTCCTTAAAATTCCATAAAACTCCTCGCCTTTCAGAACGTTGGCCAAGAAAAAAATATCACCGTCTCACCAGTCTTAAAGCTGACTTTAAAATTACTAGTCACATCTGACGTGCTATCTCTGCCGTTACTCATATGTCGCCACCATTAGTGTAAATGAGTTTATGATCCACTTCCCAACCTGTTTGGCGCTATAACGTCGCAGAACAATACTCGTATATTTCCTTGATGTCCTTCGCGTGACCGTTGAGTCCCTTGACCCTGCTTGCGGAGGTGAATACCAGGACCTGTACATTATCGGGACTGCTCGACTGGGCAATTGATGGAAAAAGCATGTGCGTCACCCTCCCCTTGCAGAGTTCTCAAGGTTGCTCATATCTGCGAGATAGTGTTATTACTGTACTTGGTGTTTTCGATTTACTGAGCACGTTTTGCTTTTGATTGTAAGTCGTTTTTTTCGCAAACTTAAGAAGGCAAAATAGACAAAGAAAAGTCCACGTGTAGTGAGATATTTAACATTGAATGTCTTATGTTTTAATGTGGCTAGAAAGGATAATTAACCCTTAAGCGTGTTTGAATAACTGCAATAAAATCTAAGATAATAAAATGTCTTATGTGAGTTGAATATAGAGTACCACTTGTAAACCTTAAAGACGAACGTGTCTAACGTAGCATGTGAGAAAATTCCTAGCTTCTAGGTTAATTTCTACTTTGCAATTTTTTTCTGTTAGGACATTGAAATGAATTAATTTCCTCGAATTTCCAGTTTTAGGAGAACGGTAGTACGTCAAGATATTTTCAATTTTGGTAGAAAGTTTCTCCCTCTTTTTCCAAGTTATGAATTGACGACTTCTTGATTTCTAAACAAAAGGTTTACGTAAAAGAACTAGTGGTGTTAGGATATACTTTCTAGCACTATTTCTAAAATATCAATTTTCGACAATTTAGAAATTTCAACGTAACTGAGACCCGCACCATTCTTTTAATCGTCCATTCTTCTATTCGTGGAAAAAAATTGGAGCGGGTTTTGAAAAAATATTTTTTTATATATTGCATTTATTACATGTCTAAATTACGCTAAAACTACTCGTTTTCAATAAACTGTAGATGAGCATTTTTAGACATGATCTCTTTGGAAAAGACGCTTACGGCAAAAATTTATCTTCAATTTTGTAGTTTTGAAATGTTAAATTTTGCCTATTTTCGAAAATACAGAGTTTCTCATTCCAGCCCTGAGGAATTTTCTTCCTCAGGACTGGAATCTCATGGCTGGAAGATGGTCGAAACGTCGCTAACACAGCCTTCGACGCGGCGTCACCCGGACAGCCAAGATCATCCACAGAAAAGAATGGCGCCATTTTAGAAAAAAATGTTTAAAAAAATTAAAAATTGCGTTGTTTCGCGCAAAATAATTTGAAAACTACTCATATTTTCGAAAAATTGTACATGACCTTATTTCAAGATCTGTCTTTAGGGAATAGATTTCATTAAGAAAAAATCTCTATCTTCAATATTATAGTTAAACGAAGACACCCAAAAAAATGAACTTTTGCAACATTCAAACAAATCAGGAATGTGAACGAACAAGTGACCTGCAGAATTGTCTTAAGTGTCATTTACGCTATCCGAGGACAAAATTTAATCAACAAATTTGGTGCCATGTTTGAGAAAATTTTGTAAATGTTTTTGAGGCATCATGTAAAGTACCTTCAAAAATCGAAATATCCGTTTGAAACCCCCCGTTTGAACTCGCAAAGCCTCGAATTCATTCAGATCGATCGGGAAATATCAATTTTGGTGAAAAGCGGCAGTACGGACAGACGGACATTTTACCGTCAATCAATTTTTCGGTATCAAGGACCACAAAACATGAATTCTGGCTACACCACGTGTTAGAGGAAATAATTTACTATATACAGCAACAGGAGTTCTCGTTACCAAGAACTAGCAATAAAGTTTTTCTGGCGAAAATTCGCCATTTTCCGGCGCACGATTACATAATTTTCTTTCCTTACGAAGTAAGTGCGAGAAAGTAAAAATTATAAAAGTAACAAAATAGCAATAAAGCATTTAAATGAATTCAGGTGACGCAGGATCGTGAACAGAAGTCCTCCTTGACAGATATATGTGATCGAGCAAGTTCATTTTCACTCCCATCTTCTCTGCTAATTTTGTCTAAAAGACAACGGCACGTGAACGGTAAAGTAATTATCGAGAGACGTCAACAGCAATTGAGAACGCATTACTTGAAGAAATGCACTCTCACGATGGTAGCTATACAACTTCTCGATTACAGCAATGTTGTCTTGCGTAGATGAGAGAGATAGAGAGGAAGCGAGGTTTGAAAATGTGAAGAATGCGCGTTGTAAGAGATGTGCAAATATCGGAACCTGCAACCAAAGTGTAGAAGGGCCACTTCCCGTAAGATCAGAGGTCTTAAGCTCCTTCATGAGTCGAAAGTTCTTTGAATGGAATTCTGTCCAGCGAGTCCATTTACTGCAGCGAATACAACTAAATTCGCAATCAATAATTGTCTTGTGGTTACGGTTAGGCATGTCTTGCCATAGTTAACATACCAATGGAAACTTCTTACTATTGGTCTACGAAGTGACTTTTAAATTAGTTCGCTATGCAGTATTGATTTTGTAATTAAGTTATAATAGTTAAATAGGAAAAGAAAAAACAATTAAAAACTGATATGTATAAGTGATTATGAATGGTACGTTTGTAAGATACCTCTCATATTTTTCAATCAGAGACCACTCTTATTGCATTTTGGATATTATGCTTCACGTCCATAACCTGAAATAATAACTCATAATTTTATGTGTATTCTGAAATAGAATAGAACAATGGTTTATAGCAAGGTGCAAACAGGATTTTCTCCTTGAGAAAGGCTAAAGGTGTAGCGTCCGGCCATCTTTCTGTTTTCTTATAAAGAAATTTGCATTTATGTTCATATAAAAAGTAATTTTTAATTCATAATTTACAGTTATTTATATCTTATGTCATAGAAATATTGAATGATTTTCGTTAGTATTGAAATAGTATATTGCCCTGTTAAAGTAATTGTCCTTATAAAGAAGGTAAAAGAGTTACAAATGAAAATAATATAAAATTATAAATCAAAGTTACTTATTTTAAACGTTTATAGGACTTGAATTTTTAAAATTTCGTTAATTTACATACGTTTGTCAGTAATTATACTGACAAATATTATTATGGGCAATTTAACCTTGGTTTAGACACCTACAGTGTTGCTATCAAATACCAATATTTTTTATCTTATATTTTCTAACTTTTTTATTTACGGGACTTAGCAATTTGAGACAATTAAATAAAATAGAATCGGTAAAAAATAGTTATTAATATATGTTAATATCTATTAAATTAGTAAAAACTATAATTTTGAATTTGTGTCCTCGGCTTGTGGTGTGTGGGAGGATAAATCCCCATTAGCTCACGTCGATGCGCCACTGTTTATGTGAATACATTCCAAGACGTGAAACATCTTAATTTGAAATTGTTATTTTCTTTTCCAATAGATAACTGGTCCTGCTTCTACAACTCCCAGACTCTTCATCGCGTATTCAAATTTGATTATACATTTAATCAATATTTATGTGTTTTCATCAACATTTATAGGATGTATTTTTTGTTTTTAGAATGTAAGTTGAAAATATACTTGGGTCAATAATCAAGTCGCATGGCGTCAAAAGCTGACTAGTTAATGTGGGTGCACTTTCGAAACGAAAACATAATGAGAAATTAATATGACTTCTTGGATATATACATTTCCTCGGTATTTCTATAGAAAAGAAAAGCGTGGTGAATTTGCACGTCATATCTATTATGTCGTTAGTGATACTTCCGCCTGGTATTACGTCCTTGTAACGTGATCGTTTGTCGAAAGCGGAATACGGGAAACTGAAAACGTAAACGGTCGTTGAGCTTCCGTTACCGAATAGAGAGGCCCGTTTCTGCTACCGACGTCGTTTGAGCAACACCCAGCGAAAACAAGAGGACGCATCGGGAAACACAGTTCGGGCACACGACGACAGCTCGAGGGAAGACCGACGTCATTCGCCTGTGAACGTGGGACGGATAATGCTGGACGACGCGTCTAGCGTGGGAAGAGAAGAGCCTGAAGCTTCTGCAGTTGGCAGGTTTCGGTGAGCTTGGAATGCTGTTAGTCATTCTTCCAAACAGGCTCTTTGGAAAGCAAGTTAAAGAAACTAAGTAATATTCAGAAGAAACGTTTGGAAAAACTCAGCTTATCAATGAATTTTGTTTTTTTTCTTTCCATGTAGGAACAGTATTGGTAAATTTCTATTCATAGCCGATGAAATTCTTGTCATGGCAACAGAAGTCCATTCCACGTCACAACAAAGGACGATTAACTTTGGAATTACACAGTTCTTTCATGTCATTCAAAGTTAAAGTAATTCATCCCGTAGTTCCCCAAAGAAATGGCTCCATTTTAATTAAAATTTTTGAGCGGATTTGATATGATTCTCTACCCAGCTCTAAGAACTTTACCATCAAAAGTTGCTTCTGAGGGATAATAAAAATCAGTTGATAGCAATACTGACCTGAAAATTAAAATATTAATCGACTGAAACATTTGAAAGTAGATGCTAAGTAGTACCTACCGATTTCAATCAGAATTTAGCAGATAATTGTATGAATAGAGTGAATATGTAATTCTTCGATTTATCGCGGACTTTCAAGAATAACACGCGATTAAAAGCTTGCAACCAAAGGAGATTTTTCTCAAGGAGATTCTTCTTTACATTGTTATACTGTGAATACTATTTATTAAACATAACACTGAATGAAACACTGATATATACATTTACTAAGAACTGAGTTATCAAGTTTAGGACGAATAAGATTTACAGCGATTAATGATGATGAAAATAATAATAGTGAAAAATGAGGGAATAGTACGCGAGGGTAATACCAATTCACTGTCACTACTTCCTAAATCACTAGAATAGGAATGGAAACTTGGAAGTCCCCGTCAGAGAAATTTAAAAGCATACTTTATGAAGAATGTGCAATTAGAGATTTTATTTGTTTATTCCAAAATCATTATTTCGTAAATTAATAATTTTGAAAAGAAGTGCAAACACTTTTACACCTTGTTTGGGGACTATTACAAAAAATATCTTTATGTTCAACATTAAAATTGAATTAACTAGTATTTATTCTCATACGTCGGCAAGAACCTTAGGTTTCGGCTTCTATAATCCTAGCCATGAATTTGATCATGACCAAAACGTCAGTTTTACTCTACCCATTCTGGTGGAAAATAAACCATTTTATGCCATTTTCTGATATAAAAACTGTTCATTTAACCACTATTTAGAGCCCTTCTTTCAATAATTCCACATTCAATGTTGCCAATACATATTAATGAACAACACAATATGAGAAAGGAAACATTGGAAAAAGAACATGGAAAAGGAACATTGTGTGAAAGTTGTTATCATCGGTAAAATTATCAAACATGCTTGGGAACAACTGGCGAAAGATGAAGTACGTCGAACTGCAACTCAGAAACTGTTGTTAAGAAGAACTTTAGTTAAAAATATACAGAAGTCACGGAGTATATGTGTGGGGAATCTTACGAAAAAAAGCCAGTTTATTTTATTAATAGAAAATTATCTCCACAAAATTGCATTTTGTAGAGGGAATTTCTTTAACTCGATGCCTCTTCGGTGCGCGCTACAGCCCAGTCTTCCACAGCGCGTCCTCCCAGGCGGTACTTGCTGAGCGGTGCGCCTCTAACAAGCAGGTTTTCGTTTATTCAGCGGCCACTTTCTTCCCGGGGCACAGAACCCCAGTCTCAGGCCTCAGGCGCGCCTTCCCAAGAGACCCCGCGGAGGTCTGTGTGGCTCCCGTGCCCACGCCCCGCCCCGCCCCGCCCCTCCCCACCCCGCCCCCACGCCACCCCGCCCCGCCCCTCCCCGCCCCCACGCCACCCCGCCCCGCCCTCGCCCCGCCCCGCCCTCGCCCCACCCCGCCCAGCCCCGCCCCCACGCCACCCCGCCCCCACGCCACCCCGCCCCCACGCCACCCCGCCCCCACGCCACCGCGCACCGCCCCGCCCTCGCCCCACCTCCGCGCACACGTCCGCAGCGCGCAATTCGCCGCTAACCCGTTACGTGAGGGCCGCATTCAAATGGCTCCCCCGGGCTCTTTGTAGCTCCGAGACACGGAGAAGCGCGCCCAGCAACTGGCCCTCGCCTTTCAAAAGCCGTCCGCCCCGTGTGGACGCACGCTTTGTGTCGCCCTGCGGCGGAGCTGGAAGTGGAGGAGGGGACGGCAATGGCGGGAGGAGGCGGTGGGAGGGGAGTGGAGGAAGAAGCAGCTTGAAGGTTGAACATTGGCGCTGGTGCAGTGGCAGTGTCTCTCAAAGATCAAATGGAAAAAACAGGTGGCGGAACGAGAATGACCACTTCAGTACACAGACTGTGTACTAAGTCGTGAACTGCTCAGACGCGCTACCATAGATTCTGTTTACGTCAAGGGATAATTTTCGACGCCCATTTATTAAAATTATTGAACTCATTTTCCGAAACAGTATTTGCCAGACCTGGTTTGAACTTTGCTTCCGGCCAAATAAAATAAAAACAAAAATAAGCAAAAATGCGTTACGAAATGCCTACTTGTAAGTATCCTAAATTAATGTTACCGAAAAAATTGAACAACTTTTTAGTTGTGATTTCGTTTATTTCAATGTTAGCGGTTGAAAATAATTTTTAAAACGTTTGCTGGAGCAAACGATGGATGCTGTCATTTCTTTAGAACTCACTCAAAATGGAAAGTTCTGTACCCAAAATGGAAAATTATCATCCAGATAAAATTGTGGAATATTACTGTTGCTTTCCCCATTACGTAATTCATAGTAGGTGAGGTTTCTCTGAGATGACTAATGATTCTGAAGAGATGCATACTAGTAGCATTTCAAACTAAATGTTTGGAAAATAATAATCAAAGATGTGAATGGTGTTTGAAAGGTCCTAAAATATATGAGTTACTACTGATATACTGCATGAATCCACAATCATCGCTCCCCGCTAATTTACACTGACAAACAATAGACATTTACAGACATTTGGCATGGTGTTTACTTTTCCAAATTCACTTTTTTATGTTGATTTCAAATATGAAAACCGTTTTGCTCTGTCATGTCAGGTTTTAAGATCGTCAAAAATTAATTTTAATGGAACACCTTTCATCAATTTTTTGTCCCCATGTTTTTTGTATTTTTTTCACGCAACGCTACACAATGTCTTCCCCATCTGTGAATAAATTTATATTTAAGGTAATATTACAAAGCATTTTGCATTTTCGATATCGCATTCCTTTGCAATGAGTGACAGTTGTCATGTCGCGCTGGTCAGGTCGCGTATGACGTTTATAATTGGCGCGCGAGCGGCAAGACAAACGCGCTCGGTCGGCGATCAGCGGCGTTGCAAGCCGTGGATACGGCCCAGCAGGTTCGAGATATAAGAGCGAGTCTCACCTCCTACCAGTGGCCCTCTAAAGGGAGCGAGCCGGCACCCTGGGAGAAGTCTGTGGACACGTCAATTTTTGGCAAATTTGGGTAAGTACTGAAACTACAAGTTAAGTAGCTATATTTTATTTTAGTAAAACGACCGAATTCAAATGTTGCCTCCTTAACGAGAAAAAAAATCATTAAGAAATAGCGTTTAGCATAGGAACAAGCGGTGACTCAATAATCTAACCCATGTTTTCTCCAACTGAGATTTTTGACTTAAGAACTTTCACCCCGTGACCACAGAAGTAGCACCCTGGGAGGAGTGCCCTCACAGTCAAGATTCCGCAGTCGGGAGACCAACCCCGCTCCGCCAGCGTCAAGTGCACTGACAGATCTACAGGTCGCGCGTGGTAAGCGCGGAGACCGCGCAGTGGTACCGTACATGGGAAGCACAGACGGAAGCACGGACGGATACACTCTTCGCGCCGAGAAGATTTCCATTTCAACATGTTTGTTGTAGTTAAATGTATATTGATATGTACCGAGATTGCAAATAAACAATTTGTTAATTTGTCCTAACCTTTGATATTTTGGTGGACAAACAACAGTATTTGCTACTGTGCGGACGTTCAAAGTCTGTTGACAAGCTTCGGGTGGAACACAACACTGAAGCCTAGAGATTATTCATCGACTCAACTAAAAAAAGGTTGAATGCAATATTACTACAAAATGGAAACAAATATGAATAAGTATTGGTTAGAAATTCTACCCACCTGAAAAGACATATGAAACTATCTCGCTACTTCTTGAAAAAATATTCTATCACGAGTATAAATAGTGCATCTGTGGTGATTTAAAAATCATCACCATTCTCATGGGAACGTCTGACAGGGTACAGGGTCTGACAGGGATGCTGTTTGATCTGCGAGTGGGACAGTAGAGATAGAAAACACCACTACATAAAGAAAAAATGCTCTATCAAAACTAGAACAGACCCAGGAAATAAAAAAGTTCTTCATGTGCTGTTGATTGACTCTGACAACGTAATCATGCCACCGCTTCACAGGAGCTGGAACTCATGAAAGATTTCGTGATGGCACTAGACAACGACTCGAATGCTTTTCAGTACCTGCGCAACAAGTTCCCAGATTTGAGTTATTCGAAAATGAAAGAATATGTGTTCACAGGTCCACAAATTAAGAAGATAATTGCTGGGAGCCATTTCCAAGACTTATTGAATGATTCTGAAAAAAAGAGCGTAGATGGAATTTAAATCATTTGTAGCTAATTTTCTAGGAAATTATAAATCTGCTATGTAATTGATTTGTGAAGAAGTGCACCAGTGTATACAAAAAAGTTGGGTGTCAACATGTCCTCCAAAAGTCATTCCGTGACTTTTGGGGAATATAGCTACTTCTTGACTTCTCGAAACCTAAGTCTGGTCAGTGACGAACATGGTTTTCACCGGAAGTCTCGGTGATGGAGTAATATATCAGGGCCAATGAAGTGCAGGAATGTTGGAGCTGGTTGGAACTGAAATGAGACTAAACAAACACATATTTTCTGAACCCATCAGCGTTACATGCCAAATGCTCAGCACAAACGCAAATCTACAGCCAAGAATTCAAGCCAAATACACCTTAGATTAAGTATTTTCAGTGTATATGGATTTTAGGTGTGTGTTATATTATGAAATATACGATATCGTATATTACTAAGTAGTATGCATGACATGTGATTCTATCTCACTATTTCCTTAGCTAATTTCACGTTCATTAGTTCTCCATTTAACAAAATGTTTTCTAGTGAAATATAAGTTTTTGAAGGAGTATATCTAACAAACGGTGGGTGACAGAGACAAACGGTTTGCGTATTTGGAATCAGCATGTTTCACTTATCTTAGAAAAAAGTGTTAGATACCAAGATATTCGCCAGTTTTTAAAATTTCTTTTTCAGTGTTATTTTTGAAGAAGACCCAAGAAACTATTAACTACTGATTAGAACATACCCTGGTATGCAAATTAATGTTTTTATCTAGTTTTAAACATTTAGTATCTATTGTGGGAATGCTGATGTGGTGCTGTTGACATTATAGATGGATGAAATAATGGATGTCATCTTTGTCAACTTGCTTTTATTTTGAGAATCGGCTTTTGTCGCCTTTGCCATCATCATTAGTCTTGCAATGTGTAACGAGGGTCTGGAGAAAGAGCCCACTGACTTTCAACACTTGCCACCCATTTCTCCACTGATGATGACAAAGGCGGCGAAAGCAGTTTTTCAAAATGAATTCAAGATTGTGTCCATTTTAAAATCTACATGACATGGAATCTTCTCCTAATGCGTATGCATGTGCTTGATACATTTTAAAATGATCTTTTTAAACAATGTAAACATTTTATTGGTCATAGCGAAATTGTATTATTTTGGTTACATGTGTCTTTTACAGAATAACTGATTAGACATTCAAAGAAGCATGCAAAGAAGTATGCGAAATATTGTGCATATCAAAACCCATTTGTATCATATCATGCTTTTTGAATAAAATATTGTTAATCCAATGTGAATCGATTTTCTATGTACTACCTGTAAATACAAGTCACATTCCATAGTGAACAGAATATAATCAAAGTGTGGTTGATTTTAACCATCAATGAACATTGAAACTAGTTTCCTTTTACATAAAGTAATCAGGCCTTCTTTCAGAAGTAGAACGCGATTGCCCTAGCTATACTGAACACCATACACAGAAAATCCCAAGGTAGAGTGGAATAACATCACTTGAAGTGTCAAAACCATTGAAGACAAGTAAGAAGTAGACAGAATATTGATTATGAATGGAAAGATGTGAAGGCATGCGGAACAGAAAAGCAGATGAATATAAATGCAAAGATGGATTAGTAGGCAGTCGAAGAAACGCTATTTTTTGACTAGCCAGCAGCGATAAGGCGTAGAGGAGGGGCGGATATGCGTCAAAGAATGCAGCAGAGATCGTCGCCTCCGCAGTGTAGACAAAGCTACCGGGAGATATCGAGAGGAGGCTTCTGCTTCCCGCAGAGATAAATAAAGGGCCAGAAACAATAGGCCCCTGGTTGTGGATAAATAATTGATGGAGACTAAACAAACACGAAATAGCGCCAGGAACCCTATGCCAGGCAAATTCAAAACACACGTTACATTCTTCTCCATCTGTATAAACAAATTACCAACAGGAAAATATTGATTTGTTTCTGTCTTTACTTTTACTTTCCCGTATACATACGTATATACGGAGTAATATACGTATAGTATAGGAAAGATATGTAATGCTGCACGAAAAAAAACGGCGAATTTCCGGCAGAACAAATTCAATGTCAGGTCCTGATAACGAAAAGTGGATAAAACCAGTTGTTGAATTATGAAAAAAAAATCCTCTAACACGTGGTGTAGCCATAATCCATGTTTTGTGGAGTCATTGATACCGAAAAAACCAATTGAAAGCAAAACGTCGTCCCTCCGTCCGGTGTATGTGAACAACACTAGCGTCTAAACTATGCATACGATTTTTCCAAATTGAAGAAACTCCTGTCTATCTGGCCTGAGTTGAAGCTCTACGATTTGAAAAACATTAATTAATTTTTTTGGGTATTTCACATGAAGCCCCCCAGACATTTTCAAAATGTTCTCAAAAACGGCTCCAAATTTTTTCTTAAAATTTCTTATATGAATAGAGTAAAATACACTTAATAAGTTGACAAAGGTCCGATTATCAGGATTAATACTGAATTTTCGAAAATTGCAAAAGTTTAAATTTTTTCGTCCTCTTCCTACAATTATAAAATTTAAGATAGAGGTGTTTCCTTCAAATAAAATTTTCCCTCCATGATTAGTTCATTCACTAAGGTCATGTACATGTTTTTGAAAATTGTAGTAGTTTTCGCACAAATTGCGTGCAATATGTGCAATTTTAAAAAATTACAGAAACAAAATTTTCTCAAAAAGGCTCCAATTTTTTTCCTTAAACTTTTGGTAGGGATAGTGATAAATGTACTCTATTAGGTGAAATAAAGGCCATATTGCTCTATTCTTTTTTTTCAAAAATTGCAAAAATATAATTTTTTGACTGTCTCTCATGTCGTGAACATTTACATTAGCGGTGATTTTTTCACATTATTATATTTACGAGTACATTTGCATTAAAAATTATCATAAAGATTCTCGAAAACGCAATTATTTTCTGTTAAAACTAGCTCAAATTTCTGCATTTTCAGAAACGCTCAAACGTTATTTTCTCAAAAATGGCCCCAAATTCTTTCTTCAAACTTTTCGAAGGGACAGTGCTAATTTTTGCACTCTTTAATATGACGTAAAGTTCATTTTCGGGTATTTTTTGTTTTTGCACTTGTACGCCATTTTGTAAAAAACGACTTCAAATTTTTCAAAGAAAATTGCCATTTAGGAGAAGACTTTACTGTTCTTTAATATTCTTAAAATAATGTTTCCTTTCTACTGTTAGGAAACCGAAAAATTAAGAAAATGTCAAAAAAATGTAGTTTTCAGGAATACGTTTCTTAAGGGCATATCATGAAATTCCTTCACCAAACCTCATGAAAATCGCATCTGCACGGAAGTACACATGTGTTTGGCAGGAACTCGTTCTGCCGAAGTAAAAGCAAAGATGTACCAGCAACAATTTACCTGACCAGACGGACCTGCCAAGCGCCAATTTGAGATACGTTTGCCTGTCAATCAGGAGCACGTGTCGTATGTGTAACTTCGTTATATATGATTTCTCACCAAATGCTTTGGCAAAAAATTATCTTCAACACCCCCCACTGCCCTACAAGTTTGTAATATTTATAATGACGCACTTGTATATGACTCAGAACCGGGAACGAAGAGCGTGCGTATGAGAGAACAAAATAAATGAGAGAGAAGAAGAACAATAAAAAATGTATTTACTTGTTATAAAATACACTCTAAATATTACTATCATACAAAATTTTTAGAAGCTAATAACGTGTGTTAATGATGACTCAATGGCAAATCCAAGAACAAATCTAAGAACACTTGTACAACTGCTGATACCCGAGATGTTAAACCTTAAACTAGCAATATTAACCAAACGACAATACAAGGGTACAATAAACAGCAAGAACGGCAACTACGAGATGGCTCAAGCATTTCATTAAATGCAATGCAATCACAACTCAAAATCATATATTCGGCCACAAGTCGACGGGGAAACAGTCGGACAGTGGTCGGTTCTTCCGGGCGCACGGCATGGGCTTTCATTGTTCCGACCACAGCCCCCACCCCTCCCTGCCACCATCCCCGCTAGCCTCCACACGCTGTCAGAAGGAAAACAAATCGTAGTACGTAGATCACAGTTACCTCTCAGCTGTACCGCTCGGAAACACGGGGCAGGACACTGGGAAATTAACACTCCATATTTAGTGAAGCGAAGTTCGGTTCACTAACAAATCTATGTAGAACGACTGACTCACGTCCCCAGGTCACAAAGATAAAGCTCAGAAAAAGCCAAACAGCTGTCACGGGTTGCCAGATAACATAATGCGGGCGCTCCGTAAACATCTGCCGGCTCCCGGAAAGTGTATATTTAGAATAACGACATTAGGACAAAGTGCTCTTTATCAAGCGGTAAGCAACGCAGTTTCTTAACACCACACATCGTTATCGCATACGCACTTTGCAATCTTTAAATCCCAAACAATTATTCAATCATTCACAAAATCTACGTGTACATACGGTTCACTTGCATGCTACGTATTTTTCCTACGTTAGTAAATATCTGGATCTTTCCAAAGCACAAAATTATATTCCGCTGTGCCGACATCAACGTCATTCTTTTACTTTATTAGAAATTGTATTCTCTTATTCTATTCGGCTATAAAATAGATTGTGATATAATTCCAATATAAAAGCCTTAATGCGGCAGCAATTCATTAAAAAATGGGATTCATGGTTTCAATAAATATAAAAATTAAAATAGTAAAACCGACTTTGAAATAGAAAAAAGCATTAAAAGAGAAGAAAAATAATTTTGAACTTATATTAGCCTTTAGATTTGACAATAACATACGTGAATTTTTTGTTTCGTTAGTCATTGTCTAATTGAAATGATAAATTAATTTTTGTTTCATATTTAAATCAAAACGTCTGTCTTCTATCCGTCCGTTCGTCTATCGATGTACAACGTTAGCGCCGAAACTTTTCAGATTTTCTCCAAAATTAATATTACAGAATTGACCTGACCGAATCCTAGACCCTGCGAATTTGAAACATTTTTTTCATTTTTGAGCTTTTGAACCTTGAACCTTACATGAAGCCCTACGAACATTTTCAATTTTTCTTTCGAAATAGATATCATTTTTTTAACTCAAATTTTCAAAAATTGAAGAATTTGAAAAAATTGAAAAAATGTTTTCAGCGTCTTCGTACAACAATATTAAATGTAGACTTATATTTAAAGGAAATAGAGACATTTTTTATACAATTATATCCTCAACAAACGGCCAATTTTTTTCTCTGGATATAGCAGAAGAAGATGCTAAAAATGTCGTATGGTGGTCTGGCGTGTGGTCGCTATAGCGATAAGCCTCTGCCTTCTGCAAAGTAGCAAAACGAGGGACTGCCCCGGGCCGGCGGATTGCGGGAAGTTACAGCACCATCATGACAACACTAAACACATACTAATAATACTAATTTTTATCACATTAATACTAATTTTTATTTCATTAATATTAGTATTATATTAGCATATAATACTAATTTTTATCATATACGAAACACACATTTCACATAAATTTAAGAATATTTCCAAAATGTCTCCCACGCATGTGGAAACACGATAAGGTCGTGGTTAACATGAACTCCAATGTTCTTGTTGACCCGACATTCCAATTTGCGACAGTTATATCTATACGCACGACAACCTTCAGAGCATCGATCAGTGGTTGTATTCTTCCATGATGGCCATGGTATTGCACGACTGGTGTCACGCCTTTGACGTGCTAATACGCTCCCCGTTGTGCATCATTGGCGTTTCACGGGCAATCTGCAAATATGTGGCACATACCACTTACTCAGATACGGCAAACATGTCCATTTTGCTATACCTACACCGCGCCTCGACCTGCCTCAACGTCGACAAGTTTTTCAAATCTTCGCAACGACAAATGCCCGTGACCTCAGTGAAAAGAGGGGGAGGCACGCACAGACCACGACTTAGCAGCAACTGGTGTGAATCACATGACGAATACAATAGTTCCTAGTTGCGCCCAAACTCCGTACAGTGTTGGGTAAACCATGTGTGGAAAAATTCGAGATCGCCCACAACCAGCGGTGACAGCGGAGGGTTGACAGCTGGTATGATGACAACTCACTGGACCACGCGCTTCAGCGGGAGGATACATTCAGGTTTCTGTACATCCACTTCATTTTCTCGCAGGATAAAGTATACGATATTAGATGGAGATTTTTTCCTTAATAAAATCTGTTCTTTAAAGACAGATCTTGAAATAAGATCATGTCATATTTTTCGAAAATAGGAGTATTTTTCATGTAAAATTACCGCAAAATAGAAGCAAATTTTTATTTTTTTAAACAATTTTTCTCGAAAACCGCTCCAAATGTTTACAACATTTTTCTCCTCGTATGTGTGAAGGGACAGTAAGAAATGGTGCTACTCTCGTTTTCGGCGAACTCGCCGTATTTTCAAAAGTGTCAAAAATTGCAAAACGATAACATTTTAAAAGTATAAAATTGAAGATAGAGATTTTTGTCTTTAACAAAATCTGTTCTCAAAAATCAGCTCTTTAAAAAAAGGCCAAATACATTTTTTAAGAAACTAATCTTCACGTAGTTTCTTGTTGAAATTAATGCAAATTATAAAAAACATTTTCTCAAACACTGGTCTTATTTTTTCTTTAAATTTTTCTGTGTATTAAACAACGAAACGCTTAAAAGAATGGTGTAGATCTCATTTTCGTTCATCTCTCTGAAATTTAGAAATTGCGTGTAGGAAATGTTGGGTTGAGTCACTTCCATTTTTAAGTCTCCCCCGATTTCAGAACTAAATTGGTTTCCATAGTGTAGAGGAGTTAACTGGAAGGACCTAAGTTCGAGTTCTGAGTCCTGCAGTCCGCTCTGAACTCCAGGAATAAAATATCTGCAATTTGGTAGTTTGGCGGTACCTGTAGTCAAGTACAGTTTCGGACTAGTGGACTGGACTGAGCAAGAAATTCGAATGATGGATCGAAAAAACAGAAAACTGCTTACAAGGCATCATGTCGTCCACCCTCGTGCTGATGTACATAGACTTTGTGTCACGTATGGAAGGAGAAAGAGGCCTCAAACAAATTGAAGCCTCCTGGCATAATGCAATAGTTGGAATGGGAAAGTATGTAGTCAGCCATCAAGATGACCCTCTAATGAGGCAGGTCATGAAATCTGACCGAAGAATGGGAAACAGAGGCATTGTTAGTGTAGCAAGAAGCATTGCGAAGAAAACTATGCAAGACACGTCGAATAACACAGACACTGAACTTCTGATGCTTATAAACATGAAATGTGAGACACAAAAAATGTTAAAGAAATCGTGGAGAGACAAACCACTCCACGGACAATATCTAAAAAGAATGGACAAGGTGCAGATCAATAAAGATCAATCATTTATGTGGCTTAAAAGGGGAAGAATGAAGCCAGAATCGGAAGCACTTGTAATAGCTGCCCAAGATCAGGCCTTGAGAACACGACATTATGATAAAGCGGTTCTCAAAATTTCCCAAGATGATAAATGCCGCATTTGCCAGGGACAAGTAGAAACCATTGATCATATTGTCTCAGCTTGTCCAATCCTAGCAAAGACCGAATACTTGAAAAGACACGACAGGGTGTGTAGCTACCTCCACTGGCAGATCTGTACCGCCCTCGAAGTTCCAAACACATGCCCCAAGTGGTACGAACACTCACCGAAACCGGTGACGTCTGTTGGATTGTGTACGATATTGTACGACCAACAAATTCAAACTGATCGCACGATAGCGGCAAACAAACCGGATATAGTTATCCGGGATTTGGAGAAAAAATCGTGTTTACTTGTCGATGTTGCTGTACCTTGCGATCAAAACGTCGTTACCAAGGAGGCAGAGAAACGTCTTAAATACAAGAGTTTGGAAATCGAGATCAGCCGAATGTGGGGCGTAAAAGCACAGGTCGTCCCGATAGTTATCGGAGCTCTGGGATTTGTTCCGCAAAATTTGAGTAAGAACTTGTCTAAACTCCCAGGTAATTCAAAAGACTGGGAAGTGCAAGAAATTGCTTTATTTGGAACAGCCCACATTTTGCGCTAAGTATTGTAGAGGCACCGACAGTCCCAGATCTGCTCCTTAGGTAGCTGGTTGCAACCTGGAGTAGATTTTATATTCAGCCGACTCATAACATCTTTAGTCGTGATGTAGAGGAATAATAATAATAATAATAATAACAATAATATAATAATAATAATAATGAGAAAAATAAGAAAAAATGAGATGAAAGGCAAAAAAAACTCTCGAAGTACACGATATATCATTTGTCGCGACAGCTTCCAAATCCCGCCGCAGCTGTAAATCGAAGCCGCGCTTGAGGTTGCCCAATGTAATCGGGGCTTTTCGTCCATCCGGCTCCGCGGCGGGCAGGTGGCAACCCCAGCGCTGGCGGCGGCGGCGAAGCAGGAGGGCCCGGGACCCAAGGGGCGGCGCGCTCCAGCGCCTCCCGGCCGCGGTCTGCCGTGCGCGGCCCGTAGCGGGGCGGAGCGTAGTGGGGCTGCGCGGACGAAGAGCGGAGAAAGACATCCGGCGCCCGGAGGCGACTCGAGAGGAAGACAAACGGCCTCGAGGGCGCGGGGCGGTGGGGGCAACGCGGGAGTGAGAGGAGGTGGGGCAGTGGGGCGGCGAGGACGAGGGTGGCGGGGATGAGGGCGCTTGGACGAGGGCGGCAGGACGAGGGGGTGGGTACGAAGGCGGCGGGAGTGGGGAGAGACGGGATGGAGGGATTGTGGAGCGGCGGGGACGAGGGCGGCCGGGCACCGCGGTGGCGGGGCAGCGGGGATTGTGTGGTGGCTGATACAGCGGTACCGGGGGCGGCGCGGGAACGGTGGGGCGGTGGTGACAAGGGCGGCGGGGACGAGGGAGGCGGGAACGAGGGCGCGGGACGAGGGCGGCGGCGACGAGGGCGGCGGCGACGAGGGCGGCGGGGACGAGGGCGGCGGGGATGAGGGAGGCGGGGACGAGAGCGTCGGGACGAAGGCGGCGGGGATGAGGGCGGCCGGGGATGAGGGCGGCGGGGACGAGAGCGTCGGGGACGAGGAGGGCGGGGGCGAGGAGGGCAGGGACGAGGCTGCTGGGACGAGGGCGGCGGGTACGAAGGCGGCGAGACGAAGGCGGCGGGGAAGAGGGCGGGGACGAGGACGGCGAGGACGGCGAGGACGGCGGGGACGGCGGGGACGAGGGCGGCGGGGACGAGGACGGCGGGTAGGCCGGACAGCGCTGGCTGTGGGGAGGCGGTGTCGTCCGGGCAGGGGGCGGCGGTGGCGAGGGCGGCGGGAGCCGTGCGCCGAAGGAGAACGCCGGGGAGGAACCTCACAAAGATGAGAGATGCAGGGAACGGGCGTTGAATGTTCCGAGATGCTCGATTCGCTGTGGCGGCAAGAGGAGCAGCCATGCATGTTATAAGTGCTTGTTCGCGTCCCGCGCACTCAAGAATGTGAAGAACACTGCTTGGAGCTTCGAAGTCCGCACGCTACACACACAATAGTAGCACTACATTAAGAAATCCAGAGAATCTAGAAATAAGAAAGATCTTCCCATTGCAGATATTTATTATTCATGGCAACATCTTGAATATTTTTCTCAAGACACAATTTTTGTTTCCAAGAAATTAGCATGAAGCGCTATTTTATTTCAGGAAACAGACACTGTTTGAAATATATACACTGAAAATATTTGCAAATATATTGAAAATTAAATTATATATATATATATATATATATATATATATATATATATATGTTCATGTTCTTTCATATATTGCATTAGAAAATATATTCCCGTATAATTATCACACAACCCCTGGTCTATAATAAATTAGACAGATCATGATCCATACGCACAACTACGAATCTGTGTATTCTTCTGAACCCTTGTGTCTTCTGAACGCCAGCAGGTAACGACGGACAGCAAACAAAAAACTTTTACGCTAGACCGCTAGAAGTACATGACGCGGTCATATCCTCTCCTGAGAAGTCGTTTATTCGAAAAAATAGCAATACTCATTGGGCAAGAAGATGAGCAAGTCTAAAATCGGTTGCGGACAATACACACCTTCCTTTGCGCAGGATGCAACCTCGAACGTTCCTCCCTGATAACGAATCTCTCTCAGTTCACGGTGCACACACGCAATCACGACTTGCTGATTGGCAATGCCACTCGAGGCGCCTGAATGGTCCTCATCTCACTAAACGCTGCGCCGCTTCTCTGCCGTCTAACGCGGATCTGACATCTGCGAAGGGGTCTCAAAAGGAAATCACGAGAGATGACTCAAGAGAACTGAACAGTCCGATACATAATTCACCAATTCTTAACCAAGTAATATATCGTTAAATCCTTATAGAATATCAATCTATCTGTCAAAGAACATCAGGGACGTATTTTTATCGAACTGACAGTAATGGTTGAAGTAATTGAAGATTATGGATTTGCCTTCCGTCGATAACCGTTCTTTATTTTCTGTTTATCGTTTTTAGTTTTCATATTGGACGAAATTCCCTACTACTGGGGGCGTCTTCATGTTGTCGTGGCAAGTCTTCATGTTGTCGGAAACTAATTCAACCTGTTGCACGTTTTCTCGTACCTTTCATTCCAATACCTTCTCACTCTCCATGTTTTTCATTTCCTCAGTCCAAAACTCTCTGATCGTTTTGGACGTTTCTGGAACTTCGAAGGTTGGTATTTTGGTACGAGTAGTGATTCTGAAAATCATCTTCGTAAAACGTGGTTCAAACAATTATTATTATTATTAGTATTATTATTATTATTATTATTATTATTGTTGTGTTGTTGTTGTTGTTATTATTATCATTATTATTATTATTATCCTCTTTATCACGACTAAAGATGTTATGTGTCGGCTGATATAAAATCTACTCCAGATTGCAACCAGGTATCTAAGGAGCAGATCTAGGGACTGTCGGTGCCTCTACAATACTTTGCGCAAAATGTGAGCTGTTCCAAATAAAGCAATTTCCTGCATTTCCAGCCTTTGAATGACCTGGAAGTTCAGCCAAGTTCTTAAACAATTTTGGGGAACAAATCCCAAAGCACCGATAACATCGGGACTAAAGACCTGTGCCTTTACGCCCACATTCGGCTGATCTCGCTTTCCAAACTCTTGTATTTAAGACGTTTTCTGCCTCCTTGGTTACATTTGATCTCATTGATTACGACAGTTGATCACAGGGCACAGCAACATCTACAAGTAGACACAATCTTTTGTCCAAATCCCGGATACAATATCCGGTTGTTTGCTGATTATTATTATTATTATTATTGTTAGTATTATTATCATCATCATCATTATCATCATCTTTTCCTCAAGCAGCCGAAATAAGCTAGGTTCGGTGATGGATTACGTCATGTTGCCACATGTCTCCCTTATCGACAGGTGCGGATTAATCTGATTGATCCGACCCTAAAATGCCAAATACATTATTATGTTATTAGTGTTATTGTTATTATTTTTATTATTATTGTTCATTTGAATTCCGAGGAAACAGGCGAGAGCCGAGTAAGAAGTCAACCTGGCTCGTCACTGCCTCGCGAAAGCGAATTGCCCGCGGCGCTGGAAGGAAGTGGCGCCGATCGCTGCTCCAGTCATCCCCATTCAAGTCATCCCTCACTGCCGCTTATGCATGAGCACCCACCCTCCGCCGCTTTACTCAACAGATGAAGGTGCTGACGTAAACGAGAGTGTTGCCCCCGCGCGGCTCGTGACTGCTTGGCATAGCGACCGCGTTTGTATTGCACCGCTGCCTCCCCTGCCGACCCGGGCTCCAAACACGCGCCTGCCACCGTTCAAAGCTCCCCTGCTCCAAAAACGACGGCATTTAGATCCGACGTCACTATCGGGGAGAGAGTCCTGTTCTTGGAGGTTGTGTAATAATATCGGATGTTTTTGTTGTTGTTGTTGTTGCTGTTGTTGTTGGTGGTGGTGGTGGTAGTGGTGGTGATGATGGTGGTGGTGGTGGTGGTGGTGATGGTGGTGGTGGTTGTGGTGGTGATAGAAGAAAGAGTAGTAGTTGTGGTGATTTCACTTGTATTTGTTGATGATCATGATTGCACCATTGGATGTTATATTTGATGATCTGTAGAATGTTTCCAATACTAGGTAACAGTGGTGGTAAAATTACTTAAAAGGGAATGGGGCTTGATTACAGTTACTTGTTAAGAATATTGTACTCAATTACAATGACAAATTACATTTTCAGCATATAATTAGTAAAATTACAATTACAGGTAAAGGTACAAGTAGAGATGTGTCGTTCATGAAGAACTACTTTAAACGAACTAATCTACGTTCGGCGCTCTGGAACACTGTGTGGTGGCCACGGTGTGCATAGAGCCACGGAAATTATCCTATACCGTGGATGGGGGTCTCTCGATCAGTCTAATTAGTGAACTAAATAATTTATCCATCCATTCGTTCGCGACGAGCAAGATAGTTGGCGGGCGAAATTAAATAGGCATATTTAAATATAATTTACGATCACATCCGACAACGATTACAATTTTAAACAAGGAGTAAATTACGAGTAAAAAGAACATTCTGCTAAAATTAACGATTGCATGCTAAATTACTAACAAAATAGTCGTCACAAGTACTTTAATTACTCCGCAACCCTCCTATCACTGAAATAAAAGTAAATGCAAAAAAATATTTTCAGTACTCGTGCATGAAAACCTTCACTGTTTCTTGATCGGAAAGTGTTCCTTTGCGCTTCCTCGTTCATCAACATTTCATTTGTACGCCAAGTCACACTTTCTGCACTAGTTACGTAAGTAACTACTGAATAGAGAGTTTCAAATAAAGGTGACAGATCCTACACGCATATTTCTCAGGAGACAGTTTTCCACACGCATAGTTCTGAAGATTAAAGTTAGTTTTTTAGATTGTTCGGTGTGATTCCTGACGTAAGTTCCCTGTCCCCCTCGTTCGCATAAGTAAATTTTTACATGCTATGACGTGACGTGATGAACTTTGTGTTTTTGTTAGTTGTCGCTATGACTTATTAACTGAAATATATCAACTCGTATACTGTCGTATTCCATTATGTGAAAAATTACTTGAAAACTTTTCTAGCCTCATTTTAATTTCGTGATACTAGATTTGACTGGAAACTAATTTTTCCCTGGCCTTTATTACACTTTTCTCTCGTTTCCAATCCCTTAAATACCTAAAATGACATAAACCTAATTTTCTCAATTGTCGAATGTTCGAGACAGAGCTGTGTTAACAATTAGGTTACTAGCCCCGAAAGTGAGACCCAAAAATTTAAATATCGCTCATTTTTAAGCACGGTTTTTGTTAATTTCGCGAGATTTATTTAAAGAAACTAATGATTTCAAAGAATTATGAACAGAGTATTAAAATTCGAAGTTTTTTAAATTGTTTTAATGTAACTTACGCAATTTCGGATGTTTGATATTAATTAATGGCGGTTCAATAAATATAATACTTTAATAAATGATGTAGTGGTATATTGAAAAATTATGGGTTTATTTCTTTACACATAGAATAATAAGAAATTTTGAAAAAATTCAATACTTACCTAAACAAGTGGCTTATTTTCCAGAGTTTCTCTCCTGGAATCCTGTATCTTGTTCCTGGAATCCTGGCCAAAATCGATAATTTTATTCGTTTCGGATCTCAAATTTTACAGAAGATTCCAATTTCAGTTTTTCCTGCTAAATTTTACAACTTATAACGCTTGTATTACCATTCTGTTATAAAAAGTAACAACTTATTTACTCTACCTTCATAATAGTTATATTTACGTAGTTGTTTGTAAAATTTGTATGTTGTAAATTTTGTATGTAAATGTTGTAAAGGTTGTAATGTAAAGTTTGCAATGTAAAGTTTGTAAAATTTTCATGTTCAAAGTGGCAATCGTCTATTTTTAAACCGTTTTGGTTTCGCAACTTCACTGTGCACTGAACGTTGTCAATCATTCTTTGTTTTTCGTATTTGCATATGGCCTTGCCATTTACACTTCTGTACTCTACCATTAAAATGTAATAATAAATAACTCTTTTTGTTACTCAATTTGTCCACATTTGTTCGTTTGAAAGCCATGTCCCTCAAAGCAAGATAAAAGATAAAAACGCGAATATCAACTCTTTCTCTCTCTCTCTCTCTCTCTCTCTCTTCCATTACGAACAACTAGAATGAGATATCAGCAAACATATTCTAATTTCCAGATAATCATTTTAACATTTTACTCGCATCCCTGGGCACTTATTCACAAGTACGTTCAACTTTACAAAATGTGAATGTAATTTTCTTCGTTCTTCTTTATTTTCGCAAGACTCCCTAGGAACATCACCACTTCATTAATGGCTTCTACTTGTTTACTTCCTCAACCTTGAAATAATGTTCCAATATTAATGTCGTTTTTCGTTTGCCTTGTTAAACATATCCGGTGTTTCATTTCAACTGCCAACGCGTGTAACCTGCTTAGTACGATTCCGGGCCAACTACCTACACGCCATTTTAAAACTTTATTTTAGGTTGTTTTTTTTGTCTCACTCTTTTTTCTTGTTGTTGTTGTTGTTGCGAACAGGCCACATTTGGACCACGCAGGCATGCTGGGCATGCAATTCATCAGTGGGATCAGCATTACGCTGGATCCGATTTTATTCCTCAGGGGTTATTAGCCCTGGGGGATGGTAAATGAATGATGACGATGAGGGGTGAGAGGACGGCACACATGTAGACATACACAAATACCATACATCCATGCCCGAGGCGGGACTCGAACCCGCGACCCTGCGATCAGAGATCGCCATGACAGTACTGCCATAGCGATCTCGGCCACGGGACCTCCTTTGTTCTTTTTATTGTATTCGTTTTTTTATTCACACGAGTACCCTGACAAGAGAAAAACTCTTAAAAAATAGAGTAATAATTCACTTTGTGTGCCACATACATACACATAATACAGTACACAAGATGACCTTATAGATCATCGAAATATAATGATGGTTTTCATTATTAATTACTAGGGCCAGAATGTTTGTGAAGTCAATTTTTTCTTTGCGTTATTTCCATGAAAAATGTAAGCATAAGCTTTTTCCTACGTAACTCATTGTGCACTTTAAATTTAATTGAATTGTCAGAAGATATGTTCTTGTTCTAATCTGTAAAATTGGAAAACATCCTCTTGTCTAGTATCTAATAATTAAAAAATTAAAAACCAAACTTTAAAAAAGAATTCGTTCTAATTAACTAAAAACCTTCTGGCAGCGGTGGGATTCGAACCCACGCCTCCGAAGAGACTGGTGCCTAAAACCAGCGCCTTAGACCGCTCGGCCACGCTACCGCAAGGTGCCCGCTTTCCAACAGTGATTTATGTAATCATTTTGAAAATCAATACATGTGAACTGATGGTTTGCTTCACTATAAATTAGTGAATTATCCACTCAGGGATTCTTCATAACACAAACGTGTCATAGTCAACATCTTTGCTCAATTAAATGTGGTTTTGTGATTCAGAACAAAAGTCTTCAACCCTTGAAAATTAGAATATTTGAAATTTGAATGTTGTAAATCATTAAGAACGAACTGTAACAACTAACCTAACGAAGTCATAGCAAAACAAATAAATTAGAATTTGCAGCTAATGATGAAGGCTGAATTCTCCTTATAGTATTTTCAGCCTTCATCTGATCCCCACTACACAAATGTCATAGTAAGTGAAATATCGAAAATATTTGTTCTACTACACCCATTATTTCTTTATACAATCTACAGGCTGATCCAGCAAACGACGTAGTTTGGTGAACCAGTGTTATTTTTTGGAATCCTGGCCATTCCTCACGATGATTTCCATTAGTTATAACTTAGATGCTCAATATCCACAGCCCATTTGCAGCCACATCTCTGAGCAGATGAGGTAATATCGCGAAGCGCCGGACCAGTAAAAATGTAATAGAATGTAGGTTTCATCCTGCAGATTATGATGTGAGAAATGCTTCTTTTAGTTTTTAAGGCAATACAACGCAGCATTTAGGAGTTGTTTAACGATATATATTCAAAATCCTGCCGAATGTATTGCGGGTTGCATTTGAAGTAAATATTTAGTTTTGTTCTACAGCGCCATGTAGTGGAGGTACAACAGATTTAACAGCACATAAACCTTTTTCGGTGAAAAAAACACGTAGAAGCGCCAAGTTTCATGGAGATTGGTCTCATGGTGTCGTAGTTTATATATATATATATATATATATATATATATATATATATATATATATATAAACATATATATGTGTGTGTGTGTTATATGTTATATATATATATGTATAGTTTATATATATATATATATATATATATATATGTTTCTTCAAGTTAGGTTAAACCAAAGTGCTTACTTTTAGATTAAGCTAAAACTAATTTAGTGTCAGTTATTACGAAAATCCCCCCCAAAAAGCACATTAAGAAAATAAATTCCCGCTTCCTCAGGAGTACAGCGGAGGGGGAAAACAGTATTTCTGAAAGACCATCCTTATTAAACGACGACCCTTTTCAATGACCTATTTTTCTTGAAACGTTCACTGAAATTCATATATTGCATGTAAATTTTACCCCTGTTAACAGACCACTTCTCTCTCCGACCACCGACCACCCCTTCACAGCACGATTCTTAATTTACCTCTTTTAAAAGACCACTTGAGGAAAACGTTTGGCGATATTGCAAACGGCATTCGAGAAACACGCACTGCTCCTGAGCTTCAATTCTTGCGAAAATCGGGGGTGGAGGAAATCATATGACGACATTGTGTGGCCACTGATATGGTACAAATGCTCGCTCCATTTTAGTTTCAATTCTTTTAATGTGACGGCGGATATGAAAAATTATTTTTGAATCAACAAAGCCGTACTTTAGCTTCCTGGAGAACGTTTTGTACGGTAGAATACTAACCTCATGACAGGGATATGGACTTGCCGCCTAACACCCGAACATGCGTTCGGAATCTGGACCAAGCGTTCACCCAAGACCCTCCGCTTTGGAGTTTTGTTTTCATTTTGCTAATAAATGCGAGAAATTTTCATTGGGGGCTCCTGAGAAACAGAATGTGTCATGCATACTCCAATGACATAATGGGTCGACATGAAAATGGGACTTGTTACCGGCACATAATCATTGGGAATATTAAAAGTTAAAATGGTTTCAACGTTTATTTTTGTCCAAGAGAAGGAGAGATGATTTCTTTAAATGCATTTAAGTAGTGAATATGTCAGAAAAGACATTTACGTTAAAATAGGGAAACAAAATCAAAATATTTTATTTTCCATAATTCGTGCGCCTATACTAAATGCGGCTACATATGTTTATGATGTCAAAATGCACGCTTTCCTTAACATCCGATGCCTTGTAAGAATAGACCATATTTTGTAAAATTAACATTCCCTCCGTTAAGCAACTACCCGACTAGAAGACCACTTTTTCATGGAACCAACAGTAGTTGCTTATTATAGGTTTCACTGTATCTGTGTGCTGCTGTGCTAATGCTAGGTTGTTCTTCTCCAGGTAGATCCTCGCTACCCGAAATCGGTTAGCTTACCACATGACCTTAAGCAGTATCTCGGTACTGCCCCTCATTCCCTAATATAAAGGCGAAGACGCTAATTTGAAAGGCTGATAAGGGGATGGATTCTATCCGATACTGAGTACAATAGGTAATAGAAAAGGAAGGGGGGGCGAGCAACTCTCTCGGTTACCTCTTTACTGCTAGGACGACTTACAAGGCGTCGGGGAGGTGAGGACACTTACGCTGAAGTTTTAATGTCTGTCCTGTCAGGAATGGATGTCCAAAATTATTTATGAATACCGTATTCATGCATCAGTTCTGGCAAAGAAAACCATTAAGATATAGTATATTGAAAATATTGTTATTTCAGTTAAGGCGTATTCTAAATAATATTTTATGTAAAAAGGAAAACTGCGGCCCAAGGATCTTGGCCCCTGGTTACTCCCACTACCCAACATGCATTTCTCATTAACAAGAGAATAGGCGGAATAACGCAATCAAAATTTGTATTTTTCAGTCAAAATCGAAACTGCTTCATTGTTTTGGACTTTCTCTAGTTCCTGAGCATCTAACGAAAGACTCCACTGACATGACCGGATGTTGCATAGTTTCCTCTCAATTTCTGCACACATTGAAATTAGTGGTATAGATTTCAGCTTCCTCTGAAAAGATCAAATATATTTTTGCAGAAAATAAATGATTATTATTTCATTTGAATGCTATGTTATTTGTTCTTGATGCAAATTTATCCCTTCTTCAATTGGGGGCTTCTTACAAGAACCAAACGAGTCTAAAATTCTATATTTTGATATATTTCGCAAAGATATTTTACCATTTTCTTTCGACAAGTGACAAACACATTGAAAGATATTAGGTGGATGGAAATCATAAATTTATTACTATTGTGTCTATGCTATGACTTTTTCGTGCCTCCTGAAGAATCTCGAATTTGAATTAGTTTGGTTCCATTATTCTGTATCTAATTAATTTATTGTAAACAGCTCGACTTTTGTTCACTTCTAGATGCACGAACATTTTCCAAAAGGTAGAACTATTTATAATTATAAAATGAATTCAAGAGGAAGAAGAAGGAGGAGGAGGAGATGCAGATGAAAATAAAGGTAGAAAAGATCAGAAGATAAAGAACAAATGCATGGAGATGTTGATCTACCACGAATTTCATCCAGAAGATATTCGGCTATCTGCGTTCCGTACGGCAGGCCTCATCGAGGCGTAACCGGAATTTCCATATGGTTCGTGCCGGAGACCCTCGTCCAGCCGCCTTGTTTGGAACACTGTAGGTCACACGGTCGCGAATCTACGCAGTATCGTGGCACGTGGTTGTGGCGGCGGCGGTGGCGGTGGCGGCGGCGGCGGCGGCGGCGGCGGCGGCGGCAGCGCTTCTCAGCGACGCGCCGGTGTGCCCGGTGGCGGCGGCGGCGGTGGCGGCGGCGGAGGCGTGTGGGCGCGCATGGAGGGGGAATGACGCACGTGGCGGGTGTCCCACGCGCCCGCCCCACCCTCTCCCGCCCCTCGCACCTCGCCCTCCCCCGCGCCCCGCCCGCCGCCGCCGAGCGTGTCAACTCACGCTTCGCACAGGCCGTGCCGACGCCCGGCACCTGCTGCTCCGCCGCGCCGCCTCGTCCGTCTTCCCCGCACCCTGCGAATCGGTGCCCTCTGCCTGCCCACATGGAAGTAACCTGTTTCGAGATTTCCAGTGGACATACTCACTCGCTTCCTTTAAGGCTGAGATTTGTGTACAATAACCAATCGCGAATCCAATCGGCGTAACACCTGTTCCACCTCACTCAAATCCGGCGATATACCTGAGCGTTGTGACGTGTTTTTTTCAGCTATGCTAAACAGGGACGGATCCAGCCGATATTTGTTTGTGGGGGGCATCGTAGATTTTTGTTAAATAATAAGCATATTTGTTATTATGTTGTATATTATTTATGTACTATAGATATGATACTATACAATAATTTTACTATATATTAATATTTAAATAATTACATAATTAGAATATAAATAAATATTTAAATTAATTTTGCCAAATAAAGGTAGGTAATCGAAAAGTCTAGGCCTTTTAGGGGGGGCATGACCCCCCATGGCTCCCTCCTCTGGATCCGCCAGTGATGCTAAATAATTTCACATCGAATCGATTTCCAAATTAGATAATACTAGTGTACCGTCTTTGATTCAGAAAGTGTAAGCACTAAATTCCAGTGTAATCGAAACGTGGAATTTTCTCGGACTCCGTCAATGCATACTACGTACGAGTATTATAAAATCTTGCCGTTCCAGTCTTTTCGACTCAGGAAAACACGCTTTGCCCCAGTCTTCAGCGCACCACGAAAATATTTTCAACATGTTTTAAAGACATTAACAAGTTCTCGTTCTTCCTACCGAAATGAACATGTATTTGTCATAAGAATTCTAATATTTATATTAATTTTTAGTACGAATTCATGAAAACTTACAAGTGTAAACTCATGGGATCATTCTTAATATCCGAAGCTGCAGCAATGTTGATTTATGTCGCCTCAGAATATTTTTTGCGTCGTAGAACCCAGCTCTTTCATACCGCCATGATTTTTTTTGCGGTACGCGTACGACAAAGCCTATTTTGCCGTACGCATACCGCAAAGTAAGACTTTCGAATCAATAAACAGTGAAGGTAAGAACTAGTTTATATACATGAGTGCTAAGAAAATATGTGTTATTATACTTGATTTGATTTTTCCTCATATTTCTCATTTCCAGAAACTAATAAGAAAATCATACATAAGCAATCAGCACAAAAGAAAAATTTAAAATTCTCGAATCATCTTTCATTTGTTTCCTGTGTGCGGTTTTTGCGGTAAAAGAATATATAGTTTCAGAGCAAAAAAATTAACCCGCAATTATTCTTTCGAATAAAAGCACACAATTATTCTCGCGGATTCCTCAAACGCGAGGGTAATTTGTCTTACATATTGACACTCACTAACCATATTCTTGTTGGTGGGATTTTGTATCCTGTTTGACGCATCTCTTGTATTCCATAGTCGCTCTCTGCTACTGCCCTCACTGCTGATGCTGCATCTACTACGACTACTGTTTGTTAGTTATTCCCCTCTCCCTGGTTTTCCCGAGCCGGCACATGACGACTCCTACGCAGCCAGCGTACTAATTCGTTCTCGTTTTCCTCTCGCTGCATCCCGTAGTACTGCGAACGTTGTCTTTAACATCCGCAGGGCCGAACACTGTTATATTATAGCGACGCCGGAGCACGTGCTGTGCACGGCGGTAAAAGTACAGGGTCCGGATACGAAAAAAGACAATAGCACGTCGCTGGAAGAGGACTGTTTTCCATTCCGGTTGCGTGCACATCATCTGTGATGGCGACCATGTACCGTTTGCACATCCGTTTTTTATTTCGCTCTTTCATATTAATGAAGATGCGTACGTTGCGTGCGCGATGCCCGCGCCGCGGCGGGGGGCGGTGGGAGGGGCGGGGGCGGGGGCGGCGGCGGGCGCCGGGATGCGCCATGGCGTCTGTGCGCCAGCCTTGACCTTCAACCTGGCGCGCGCCATGACCGAGAACAATCGAAGGCCCGCCGGCCGCCACGCGGGCTGCTCGCGAACCGCTGGACCGCGTTTCCCAGCCGCTGTCGGCGGCCATCCAACCGCGCAGGGGCAGGGCGGGGGCGGGGCGGCGGGCGGGGCAGAGGGCGGAGGCCGGGGGCGCGGGCGGCCCGCGGCAGGGCAGGTGCGAGCAGGGGCGGTGGCAACCGGCCCCGGCCGGGCCAAAGATTTATTCCCAGCCCTCCTGTATCAACGGAAAAGGAATTTGGGGTGTAGCACCAAATATTGAAATATGAATTATAATAAAAAATGCTCACTATACATCATATAGTTGTAAAATACAAGGCATTATACATAATATTAAGTATAATGTAATATTCGTATTAATGTTTGTATTAAGTGATATTTAACAACTGCTGATTTCCAATGCTTGCACAAATCCAAAGAAAACTATACAGTCTTCGGCGATGTGAGAGGTGCCTATTAGTTTTGTTAGATATCCAGGAACTCAGGAAAAATGCAAAAACAATAAAACACTTTCGATTTTGGTTGAAAAATGCAAATATTTGATTATGCTTCTTCTCCTATTCTCACGCTGTGCATACAGACTGAATTCTTATTACTCGTAGGGTCACTACTTACGACAGCTCACGTCATGTGACAGCAAGATTCCAAGGAAGAGACTGTGTGGCATTAAGTACTTGACATTCATGTGTTGCGTTATAGAACCGCAACTTTTTTAATCTCCTTGATTTCTAGAGAACTGTTCTACTGTATTTATAGTGTACAGTAGTATGGGAGTATTTATATAGACTTTGTTTGTTAAAATATTTAATTTATTTAGGTATTATACGAGAGTATTTTAACTGTTTTTTGGGGAGCAATGGGCGCGTTCTTTTTTGGAAAAGTATTTTGTGTGTTTTTTAAGCAGAATTATTTGCTGCTGCAAGCCGTTAGTTAAAAAATAAACATCCAATACCTTTGAAACCATTAGATTTTATGTCGGTATTAACTTCAGAGTCACACATTTCCACCTGAAAGGCATATTATGCTAAGTAAGCAGTAAATACATTTAAAATGAGAGTCGCACACTTCTGTGGGTAGTTTGTGCTTAGCTTCTGGCATCTCACCACCCAAGGTGCGGGTTCAAATTCTGAGGTGCGTGGATTTTCGAAGGGAGGAAAATCCATAGAAGAGTAGAATAGTTGGGTAAAAGGCCAACAAAATTTAATTGCATTTCAGTTCTTGTTCTTTTCAGATATCATATATTCGCTTAGTCGTAGAGCGTCTAAAGCAAAAGATAAATATTACCGAGACTTGTAGTAGCGCTCTCTAACGGCTAACATGGGACTCGAATTTTATTGACAGTACTTGAAGGCAATAGAATGCCAACTAAAACGTTCCCATCGATTTCGGTCCAGTAACGGAGGTAACCAATGGATCAGTTTCCGTGGGTCCGAGCGTAACAACAACAAAAAAAAATATTCCTCTAAGACTATGAATATTACATGATTCAATTAAACTCTTCCACGTATTTGTCAGTAAACACTTCAATAATTATATCATTGTTTTTATGCTGGGTTAAGCTATTACAAGTATATGTGATAAACAGAAACGACTGAGTGATAACTTTGTCGTGTCTATTACTAATAAATACGTACTGCATATAATTGTGCGTGTGTGTGAGTGATACTTTCGAGTATTTTTAATTTGGAATAGTGCAAAATTTATAAATAAAAAATGTAATAAAGTATGGAAATGTTTTTGCAACTAGCACAAGCAAGTGTGTAAAATGCAACCAATATTTAATGAACGAATTCGGTGCTCTCCCCTGGAACAAGAGAATTGAGAAGAAATTAGATTGCATTCTCCTTCGAAATCTGGGGATGGCCATTCGAGAAAATTCCCTCCTCCCTTTCCGCTCGTTGGATCTGAGGTCTGAGGGGTTAAGTGACTCTGGCAGAGCCGCAAAACAAGTGGTGGACATTAATTGGCTGTATCATGAACATTCACAATGACCAGGGTCGGAAACCTCCTGCGCTTTCTTCATTTACGCATTTCACGAGTGAGACACTCCGCGAGGACGGTCGGGTAGTCTAGATTTGCAGTGCTTTTGTTTGATTTCCTTATTGGTTTTACATTTAGCATGAAGAACACTGTTTCAATGGTAAAGGGGAACCATCACCAAATGAGTAGTATTTCTTTCTATTATGCATCCAAAGAATATGATCCGTTCTTTCCATTTATTTATGTATTTACTTGTGTATTTATTAATAGTACAAAAACATTAAAAACTGTGAGACGCATGGGACAGAAATAAAAAAGATAGATCCGCAAAATTGTTAGACATTGTCGATACAGCTGCCGCATATGAACTCCGTGAGCCGACAACAAATGAGGACGGAGTGTGTGTTAAAAGTAAAGTTTGAATTGGAATTAGCGACGAATCAAGAACATTGATAGTGCACGTGGAGCGAACCATGTGCTCCCATGGCACACGAAGAAGTTGGTAGCGAAGAGATCTGCGTTGGCGTCAGTGCAAATCCTGAGAGATGTTTGTGACACTCAAGTTATAGATATGCGTTGCCACCTGTTATGAAAATGATACCGATCATGGAACTGATTAAGGTAATGTTTCAAATGAAAATTATAAAATGGGAGTCTCTCGCGTTCAATTGTAGTTCAAAATAAAGAGTTTCAACGGATTTGTAATGTGAAATGAATTTGTAAAAAGGCGAAATGTGTGTTCACAACTTTGAAAAATCACCCAAAAACAAATAATATTATTGACTTGGGTGACTGTGGAGTCTTGAGCCAAGAGAAAATAAAATATGGCAATTGTCAACAGCAGTATACACTGTTCAATAAGAAAAATACACACGTACAAAAATCCTTTTACCATTTTCCAACACGAAATAATGCATGCAGACAGTACAATTTTAACGGTTGACGGTAGGTTTTTGAAGTTTTTCGAACTCATCTAACAATCATTGTAATAATTTTCGAATAAGATACGTGATGGTTGTTGTGATGAGACCAGCAGAGAGAGTTGCTGTTGACTCTTCCTTGGCAATGTACCAATTTCAACTTTTACGAAAAGGAATGCCAACTACTCATTGATTGCATTTAAACGTTCCTTGCTCATATATTAAAGCAGATGAGGCACTGTTGACTCCACCACCAGTCCGAAAGTGAACAGATGTATGCAAATTATATGGAAAGTCCGTGATATTTACGAACTCCCACAATTCACAAAATGCCTGAAAAACATTTATTGGTCAAAATAGACATTATATAAGGTAATTTTTTACCGCGGAGGAGAAAGGTTTCTTTTGCGGCACATTTGTGCATATGCAAATCACAATGTCAATAAGGAAAAATGGCCGATGGGTCCGTTCCGCACAATCTAGTAGAAGCGTAAGTTGGGCTCTTTGCCAGGGAACAATTCACGTAACTTCTGAGAAAAGAAGATTGCGAGTTTTTTTAAATAAAAGTCGTTGGGAACGTGTAAGAACGGCGGCGCTTCTTTGAGGAGGGAAGTCTCGAAGCACGAAAACGACCGCGCGCAGGCAGTGTTCATTCTGCAGAAAACCGGAGGCTTCCGACCGCAGTGTGGAGGGCTTCACGAAAAGCCCACAAAAAGATCAGATTGCAGAAATTCCGTTCTGCCAATGCTGCACTGAGGCCCAGTACAGTAAAGAAGACATTTTCTTTCACAACCGCCCTGATACCAATTGTATCCACAACAGACATAATTGGCAGCCAGATGCAAAAGATGTTAGTTAAGGGTCGGATCCTCAAGTATTCATATTTCTGTTTCCGGACAACATGGAGTGAATTATAAAGGAGCCAATGCTATTCTGATAATCAGGGTTAAGGTTTGTATATAATTACATATTTGTTTCTTCGTTAGTAAAACTCAAAGTTTTGTCTATGTTGGTAAATGTGATTTTTTTAAACTTTTTGAAACATTTGATCAGCGTTATACTCGGGAATTTTTTTGGGAGTGGGGTACAGGTATAAAAGCCCAGCCAAGTTGATGTTTTCTTATAAAGAATTTTTTCATTTATACTGAATACAAAATGTATTATTTGTTGCCTTGTAGTTAATATTTAAAACGATAACAATTGATTCAATATTGAATGACTTTTGTTATTGTAGAAAATTAGTAATCGCTTTATTTTTTTATGTAGCATAATAATATATTCTGTATTTTATGTAGCATAAGAAAATATTCTGGGGGCTCAAGACTCTATGAGCTCAAGACTCCCCCATGGATGCGCTACTATATCTTAGTAATTATAATGTATTTAATTTCGTAAGACCTTGCGATGGTCAAGGTTGCCTCCATTATTCTTCTGATGAACGAAGGCAATATTGAGACAAAATGCGCTGTTACACATGCTGTGTAACAGCGCATTTTGCACTGCTCAGGAAATGGACAATTATCAGAAAAGGATTAAGAAATTTGCAGAAACCAAAATATATTCAGTCGATTTTAATACAAGAAATCTTGTTCTATCCCTAATATTAATACTAAGTTATTTTGACCATTTTGTAAATGCACCTTAAAAAAGGATTAATTCATTATTTTCTTTATTTTCGTGTTTTTATTAAATGCTTGATGCGTATTTTGCTTCCATATTTGGCTACATCATGTTGAACGACCAAGAAGAAGTTGCTCCACGGGATCTGATAAAAAATAAGTTCAGTAAATATAGTAAAACTTGCTCAAGTGGAACGTGTAAAATGCGGAAATCTGTCTAATGTGAACATAAATCGTGGTCCTGCCAATGATAAATTCGACAGTACTGCATTGCATGAGGCGGAATCTTGTCTAACACGGAAAAAAATCCTGGGCCCTTGAGGTTCCTCTTTGAGCAAGTTTTACTGTAGTTTATTTTTAATAATAAAAATTTCATAAAGATAGTTCATAAGATAGCCGGTATAGAATGGAGTAAAACACATTCTCTTAGGCCACAAAATGAAGTGATCTGCTCAGATTAAAGCCGTTTCTCTTTATCACAGGCGAAGTTTTGTTAGAAAAACTCTTTATCAGAGGGCCCTGGTGACGAAAACGGGGATAAATCCAATAGCTTAATTTAGAAAAAATCCTCTAACACGTGGTGTATCCATAATCCATGTTGTTTTGGGTCCTTGATAGCGAAAAATCGATTGACGGCAAAACGTCTGTGCGCCTGTCTGTCTGTCCGTCGGTCTGTAAACAATGCTAGCAGTTAAACCGTTCAGCCGTTTTCCTCCAAAACTGATGTTCCCCAAACGATCTAGCTGATGTCGCGCCTCCTTGAATTTCAACCCCGTATTTTAATTTTCGGGGCAGTTCACATGAAGCCCTTCGAACATTTTCAAAATTTTCAAAAAAATGACTCCAACGTTTTGATTAAATTTTGTTGTTGGATAGTGTGAAGGACATTTAAGAGAATGGTGCAGGTCTCATGTTCGTTGAAACCCTGATTTTTCGAAAATTACAAAAGTTCAATACTTTTTCGGAGTCTTCCTGCAACTACAATTATGAAGATAGATACTTTTTCTCTTAAATAAATTTGTTCTTCAAAGATAAATTTTGAAATAAAGTCATGTTCAATTTTCGAAAATTTGAGTACTTTTCGCGTAATTTTGCGTGAAAATACGAGGAAGAAAGTACGTGTTGTTTTAGCATTACTAGTTGTCATTTTTCTTGTGCAACAACACAATGAGTGAGGTTTACCTACGAAAATTACAATCAATCGTTTAGCCCACGTCCGGTTGTTGAGAACTGTGACGCCAACTGCTCGGGAAGCATTGACTTCAAATTCAGTCAATCGAGACCGGCCTTAACCCGTCACAGAGAAGAGGACATCGCCCTAGGCACCGTCAGCATAGTGCTCGTTGGGGAAAACCTCGCGCCGCATTCAGGGCCGGAACAAGAAACGGTCCGTTCGTTTCTCCTCCTGCTTCGTTCTCGCGCGAATCGAAGTGCGGCGGTGGCGGCGGAGGCAGCAGCAAAAGCGCTAGCGGGAGAGGCGACGGCGAAGGTTACGATCTTGGAGTAAGGCAGCGGGATGTGCGGCCGGCATGACCTTGAAGGTAGTGTTCCTCGCAGCCACAATGGTCCTCTGCCTCTCCGCGTGCCCCCGCGTACCACTACTCCAGATCCTTCTGCCGAGTCGAGAACATGCGGCGAGCGAGGCGGTGAGCGGTTCGTTCTCCCACAGACACTATATATCACTGTGGTCGAGAGTGAAGCCATGGAATGGGAAATTAACCCTCTCACTGTTAGATCGACGAAAAACACACCGGGAGAGATGGCTCAGGACATCAACTGATGTCACTGCAGCCCTCTGACCGGGAGGTTCTAGGCTCGTGTCTCGACTGGTGGCAGGATTTTCGACACTAGCTTGTCAGCTAGGTCGAATTCAATCGCTGTCTGGATGACAATTCTAGCAGCCGGCTGCTCTGATCGGTAGTTCCCGTGGATTCTCCGATCAATACCAGGCGAATTCCGGAGCAGCACCCTGAAAAACGGGCCACGGACCGCCCACAATATTTCCTACCTCTTCCTTGTCCTAACCTCTCCCCTTACACTCATTTTCACTAACATGCACTACACTACCACACATGCCGGGAGACCGGTCGGAAGCTTGTGGGCTTGTCCCGGCAGGGGCCCCGCTGTTGGAAGATACGTGGTTGGGAGAAAACCCTTCTAGTCGACGGAAGGTCGGCGCCGGATCACTCCATCCAGTGGGGGAAGACCAACGCCACCTCACGAGATAAAACATGCACTACACTTACTGGACTAATAGACCAGTTAGTTGACGCGCCCGGAATCACTAATAATTAATCTATCGACGATAAACAGATTGTCTTTGCAAACGTAGGGTTCCGCGGCCGGAGCCAAGGTGTAAATTGATGTCCGAGAGACGCCCGTGTCCTAGGCACAAAGGCATCTGTAAGAAATTGTATGTAATTTGGGGAAATTTCAAAAAAACTTCATTCAATAAATTAACTTTCAAGGCGAAGTTATTTTTTATTCAACAGCGTTTAACGTGCTCAAGGTGTTGCTAGAGTCTTTATGTAGATCCAGGGAGAAAATATTTCGCCTAGGTCTAAATTGAAGAAATTCTTCTTTACGGAGGATACACGGTCCGTAAAATGCAACTTTAGAAGTGAGCGTATAAAAAAAGTAATATTAAAAACGTGGGGAATGAAGTTGTTTATAGACATATTCACAGAGAAAAATGCAAAAAACAAAATATTCTCCCAGAGAAGGTCTAATAGCACTAAAGGTGTTTAAAGGACAGCGTTACCAGAGAAAAAATTACGAGCAATAGTGGTATTGTATTGAGAGAACTTCAGGGTAAAATGTGAAGTTTGCCCAAATATGAATTTTATATTTGTTCGCTTTCTTCTTTCTTCGTCGTGGAAGACATTTTCTGTGTTTTCCTCTACGGCAGTGCTGTCAAGGTCTTCTATTGGTGGCAGTGGCATGCGTCGTGGCACCGTGGCATACCACGAGCGTCTCTGCGGAATTTGCGTCGGGAAAGGAAACTATTAGTAACCCCGCCGTTTTACGATAGGAATGGCGTTGTCTCTGGTGGCGGAGTAATGACCTGCTGTGGTGGGGTGATTTTGTCGTGGCACGCGTGCTACGGACTCCCGCTCGTGGCATCGACCTTGACAACACTGCTCTACGGAGTAGCCAGAGGCGTATCTACGGTATGGCAGACATAGCCACGTGCCATGGGCGCCACTCATAAGGGGCGCTATTTAGAGTATACCTGTTAAAACAAATAACAACAGCCCTCATTTGAAGTATCTAGACAGGGGACGCAAATTCTATACTTGCCATGGGCGCCTGAATACCTAGATACGCTTCTGGGAGTATCGAAGGAGTAAGAAAGGGTTGCGCAGGCAGCACCTTGAGCTGTTCATTCGTCCTGTGCTTCCTCTGGCAGGCGCTGGGCGGCAGCTGTGCGGGAGCGGATGCGTTTCTTACGCCACCGCCTTCGCCGATGAGGCGCGGCGCGGAGCGGCGGGGTGGGCCGGGGCGGGGCGGGGCAGGCTCGGGCAGGACGTGGCGGAGTTGTGCGGAGCGAGGCGGGGTCGGGCGGGGAGGGGCGGGGCAGCGCAGGCGCAAGCAGCCGGAAGCGCACCCAATTCGCGTTGCTTCTTTTCGCACCCGGCGCCTGCCTTTTCCACCCGGCCCGACCCGGCCGACGGACGCTCGTTGCCCTGGCCTTGAGCCGGCCGATCGAAAGTGCTAGGAGACCGGGGGCTGATTCAGAGAAAGAGTATCTAAGGACCCCTTTTAGCGATGACAAAATTGTATTAGGCAATCAAGTAATACTATGATATTCAGTATTCTCGTGTTTAGGAAAACCCGATGAAGGATAACAATTCAATAAACAACTTATATTTTTATTATGATACATAAGTTATTTATACCGCAATGTTTAATAAAAATTAACTGAAATTATTAGTTCTCCAGATAGATTAACGGAAAATAATATCGTCATTTATGGGACATGAATATACTCTCACACTACTATGTCGCTATTGCTGGATATATTGTTTTTTATTTGTTGCCTTAGAAATTCGGAAAAAATCTCATTTGAAACACCTTCAAAATGGCTATTACACACAAAATAAGCCTTCAAATTGGCATTACCTAGTCTCCCCTGTTTTCCGTAAATTTGATTGCCAAATTTGCCGACAGAAGCCGGTACGGGCAGGGAGTTTTATTTAATTTTTTGGGGCGCCGCTCTCTGAAGAAATGTTACATCCTGTTTCATTTTGCATTATCTCTTTTCTATGCGAAAAAACAGGATAGCTGTGAATTTTCCTGCCTGAAAAATCTATCGGTCTCGGAGGGAGTCATGTCCTGTAATAAAATTCATGCCGTGTGGCTGAATGGCTAGACAGCAGTCTCAGACTATCATCAATGCAGTAGCTATTCAAACTTAATGAGATGAGCTGAGCTGATGGATGTTGATAATTTATTGATGTTTTTTTCGTCGGCGATAACTTGCGGGAGACCTGGGCAAAGAACACGGCGATAACTTGGGCAGAAACCACGGTGCACAATTCTTAACCAATGAATGCATCGTGTTCTCTGGAATTCCCACTTCTGTTTTTCACGGCGGAGAACTAAAGATGTTGACTGAATTTGATGAATTAAGAAAGATAATGAAAATAGCAAGACAATGAAAAGGAGGAAAACTGGATTCCTCTCCCCCTCCCCCGAAGAAATCGTCTGTAATTAGCTTCATAGAGGTCTTTACTATTCGTTTGTCTGTAACAGCCCTCAACAGAAAAATAATTATTAAAGGACCATGTAAGGGGCATTTCCTGAGAAAAACTATTAATTTTTGCTGTGAAGCATCTGCAAGGAAAGTTTTGGCCTGATAACACGAATACAACCTCAACGACATGATATAAGGCATGATATAAGGCCAAAGCCCTAGCACAAATGAATTGCTGATAGAGGTCTTGAATTTCTAAAGGATTTCTTCTGTGAGGTTTTTATGCTCACCATTCTCGTAACATAAAACTTAGAAGATTAATTTTTAACAGTTCTTCATCCCTGGTTAAATGATGAAGTGAATACTTTGGTTTAGATCAAAAGAAGTGATGATACTGTATTCTTACTGCCAACATTTCGGCCCTAAGCCATTGTTGTTTTTAGTATTTTTTATTCTGTCTATTTGAGTTTCTGACGCCTATTTTTGGTATTTTGCTCTCATTTCTCTTTTATCTGCCTTTTTCATTATTTACTTTTTCTCTCCCGGCACCGATCTCGATCAAGTTGGAAACATGCCTCCTAAGCAGATAATTTCGTGGCAACTTGCCGCAAGTTCTTTGAGTCCATCATCCAAAGCCGGGTTTAGGCACCGAGGGCCTCCCAAGTCCAAAATCATATTGGGTCCCTTCTTCGGAAAAAATCCTGTATATTTACTAAAAACATTCATGGTAATAAAATAACTTTTTGTACTAATACAAAAGAAAAATTTTAAAAATTGCTTTTAAAATTGAACTTTATTTTGCAGACATTTTATAATACTTTTTCTAACAATTCATGATTATGTTTCAGGTCGTGGGGTCGTATTTGGTTGGGGACCCTTAAGCAACTGCATAAGGGTTCGTAGGTAAATTCTTCCCTGCCATTGTTCATTATTTGTGGTTGATAGTGAGAAGAGCCCGGAAGTTTGGCCATTTTATTAGTTACCATTTTATAAGTATTAACAATACGAATCACTTAATTACACTTCTGGAGTTGTTTTTAGTATTTTTTATTCTGTCTATTTAGTTTCTGACGCCTATTTTGGTATTTTGCTCTCATTTCCCTTTATCTGCCTTTTTCATTATTTACTTTTTCTCTTCCGGCACCGATCTCGATCAAGTTGGAAACATGCCTCCAAATTTGCACTACACGCAGGTATGCAATGTTTTGTGTTTCTGTGGATGCGGAGGACCCAGAGACAGGAAGTATTAAAAATGGAAATGAAAACGAAAGATGATACCAATTCAAGGTGTTTGATTTTTTTCATGGAACCCGAAAGACATTGTTCGCTCACAAGGAATGTCATCCTACGTTTGAGTACGGCATCTGATTCCTTTTGACGACAGAGCTCTCTGTAAATGATATACCCTTCTCAGTGCTGACGATTACACAAGTGAGAAGAACGAAAAATAAAATTCCGGTTTCACTAACGCCATATCAAAATTTAAAGGGCATTTCTATTTTCAATGATGTAGTTTTAAAGTTTACAATAGCATTTCGAAGAGACAGCGTCGCGGATGAAACAAATTTGTAGTTATAATACCGGTTTGTCATATGGAATCAATTTTACAAACAACATTTTACAAATAACCTTACTAACGCTAATCTATAGTTTAGAGTTTGAATAAAATTTTAATTATGATTATTTTACAATAATTCATCTTAAAATACGATTTTTCATGGCTTACATTCCTTTTTTCATCCTCATTTTAGCCCAGAATGAATGCCGTTTCTGCATGCCTATTTTATTAAAAATAAATGCATTTTTGGTTGTTTATTTTAGCTAAAATAAATGCTTGAACTTCCGGGCTCTAATGACGATCCCGAATTCACTGGCGATGACGTTTGGAACATAATGGGAACATGTGGCGCTCTGCTGATGTGATGCAGCGTGTCATGGAGAGCGTGGCGCGGCGCGGCGCGGCGCGGCGCGGCGTGGCGCGGCGTGGCGCGGCGTGGCGCGGCGTGGCGCGGCGTGGCGCGGCGTGGCGGCGGCGCTTCCTGCACGTGGCAATCGGCAGCGCGTGCACCTTGCAGGCCAGTGGAATCCTCGCCGCCCCGCCCCCACCGCCACCGGCAATCTGTTCGGCACGGCGCGGCGCGGCGCGGCGTGGCGCGGCCCCCGCCATCTGTCGCCATCTGCGCGCTGCAGAAACGCGCGCCCGCGCACAACACGTCGACGCGGCCGTGCGCAGGGCTGCGCCCACCCGCCACTAGCCCAGGAAGCTGCTTGTTCATCGCATCTGGCCGCAGCGCCCCGGCGCCGCCGCAGGCCTCGTGGCGGCCGCCTCGCGCACAGCCTCATCATCAGACACGAAAATCATCATCACCGCACACAAAAATCCCACACACTCATACTACTATTTATTTACTTCAGTTATTTATGTAAAGAACACAAAGTACAACTTGATTTCATTAATCTGCTGCGCTACCAACCAAGTGACGATCGCTCGCTTGTGATCGCTCGTTTGTGATAGAAAGATATAATTTTTAACTTGAAGTAAAATCTTTTAAATGTTGTTTTCTGTTTTCAATTACAGAAACCCAACAAAGATTTTTATTTCCGACATTGTAATAATATTAACGTTATAACCATTATATTTATTTACTTATTTATGTATTTATTTGTTTATTGAATTGGATTGAATTGAATTGGATTATTTTACGTGGCAAGACTCAGGCCATCAGGCCTGCTCTTCCGTCTGACCACGCAAATTTCGCTATTCTCCTTTCGCCAACTAGCGGAAAAAGAAGGTATTCCTTGGGCGATGAAACAGGCGATTTGAATTTAGCTCAGAGGCTTCATTTAGGCTTGAGGATCTTTTACATGCTGTGAATCTACTAATATGTGTCAGCCGGATTTACTTCTCCTCCGAAAGGCTTTCGAAAAAAATGTTCGCCCTTAAAAATCTTTTTTTTTTTGTTTCTTTGATTTTATTGTGTATTTCTTTGTTTTTATTGTCAAAACAGTAAAAACTGTCAATGACTTTGGAGGAATACAGCCCCGTTTAGTGCAGGTCAATTGACGTCATTGTAGTGCCTCTGACCTGAAGGTCCTAGAGTTCGAGTCCCGACGGCGGCAGGAGTTTCGACACTAGCCATTAAAACTAGGTCGAGTTCAGAAAACGTCTGGAGAGGAAATCTAGCGGTCAGCTACTGTGATCGGTAGTTTTCCGTAATTTCTCTGATGAACATTAGGCGAATGCTGGTGCAGTACATACGGGCCCCGGACCGCGCGCCTGCTTTCCTTGTTCAATCCACACTCACACTTACACACACTCACACTCACATGCACTAAACTATCACATTGATCGGGAGACCAGACGGGAGCTTCGAGCTTTGAACCGGCTAGGGCGGTGCTCCGCTGGTGCGAGATCACTGAATGGGGAAATCCCCGCAATGCCGACGAGTATGTCGGTACTGGATCTCACAATCTAGCGGGGTTGATCACAGCCACCTCGCGCGATAAAAACATGCACTGCAGTTTCGGAACTAATGACCTTAGCCGTAGACGAGCCCGGAATTGCTAATCAATCAATTAATCATTGGCGGAGTTTCTTTTACCATTTCTTTCACCAGAATCCCTACACCTTTTGTTTTTTCATACCATAGGTTCAATAAATGAAGCAAGGACCGTCCTTCGCAATAACTGATGACAAGAAATGTTCCCTCCTATTGAATAAAAACTATTTTCAACGACAAACGAGTTACAGGACACTGATGTCCTGGTACACCTGTAGGATAACTATATAACCTGTAAGATAACCTACTTATTTCGAATCAAGTAAAATCCTCGTTAAATGAATATACCGATGGTGGGTTTTGCGGGGTTCAGGGAGTTTTCGCCTGGATACTGTTATAGACTGATCTGGAGATCCCGGATGTAGGCCGGAAAGATCTTTACACTATCCAACAACAAAATTTAATCAAAAACGATGCAGCCATTTTTTTGAAAATTTGGAAAATGTACCAGGAACTTAATGTAAAGTACCTCCCAAAATTAAAATGTCGGTTTCGAATTCAAGGGGCCGCGATATCAGCCAGATCGATTGGAAAATATCAGTTTTGGAGAAAATCGCCTGAACGCTTAGCCGCTAGCGTTGTTCACAGACGGACGGACAGACGAACGGACAGATGGACAGACGGACGGACAGACGGACGGGCAGACGGACAGGTACGTAGAAGGAAGGACAGACGGACGAACAGATTGCAGACGGACAGATCGACGGACGGACGGCCAGACGGACGGACGGAAGGACAGACGGAAGGACAGACGGAAGGACAGACGGACGGTCAGACGGACGGACAGGCGGACGGACAGGCGGACGGACAGGCGGACGAACAGGCGGACGGACAGACGAACATTTTGCCATCATTCGATTTCTCGGTATCAAGAACCCACAAACATGGATTGTGGCTACACCACGTGTTAGATGATTTTTTTTCTAAAATTAGCAACTGGATTTATCCCCTTTTTGTTAGCAGGGCCCGGTAATAAGAGTTTTTCTGCCGAAAATTCGCCGTTTTTTGCGCAGCATTACATAACTTTCTCTCTACTCCGTAGCGAGGAAAGTAAAAATTAGCTCCTATGGATTGAACGGCGTAGATATTTAGTTCAGGAAAATATCGATGGAGTATTTTCCTATATCCTAGAATTTCTTCAAAACGAATTGTAGAGGAAAAAGAATACTTAATAATCTCAATGGAAAATCCGAGATTAGCTTTATGATTACATTCTAACATGAAACTTTACAGAGATAGGTTATTTGGAACGCATCCCACTATTTTTTGTCCAGTTAGTTTGTCACAAAGAACCACAGTACACAGGCCGCTTTGGACGGCGAACTTGCCTTCCAAACCTTCCGTTCTGGGGTATTATTAATAACGCGCCTCTAAATCCAAGGTCGCTCGATAGATTATTAATTCCTCGCTTGGAAGAGCGAAAAGCAGAAGAGACTCCGGTGGATAAATCTCCGCACACCTTATGACGGCAGACGTTTTTTCTCTCGGGCGCATAGCCCCCGGGGATTCGCAGGACGCACGCTGAGAACCCGAAGGAGGCGGCTTGTATTCTGCTCTATGGAAGTTCATTTCTCCCCAGCTCTTTCTCTCGAGAGACCTCCAGAGGAGAAAATATCCTTCAAACTCACAATTTAATCTAAATTGTAGTTAATGGATCAGCCACAAAGGATCCCTGCATCCCCGGTTGGTGTGGGCCTCTTTCACGCACCTCTTCCCTTGTGGGACCCTATTCATAGCCGCGTAGACGGTGGACCGTGATTTAAAGCCGTTTCCTTTTTTCTTGGCTATTCTTTTTTACATATAACGATAAAGATGGTAAAGAAAAATGAGTTTTTATCAATTTAACTAGCAGCATCGTCTAATAAAGGAATCGTTATAAATCTTCTCGATGATTATTCTTAGTTATCAAGGTATTTTGAGGATTTAAAAACTAACATATTTCTAAGGTTTATGTAAAATTCTCAACAGAAATCTTAACACATAATATAGGGTTCATTAAAAGGAGGTTTTGCTGTTAATAACAACTCCTTTCCAACATCCATGAGAACTACATTTATTCAGAAGTGTGTAATCACTAATATGACAAATAAATTTCCCAAACATCCGGCGATCAGAATAATATAGCTCATAGAGTTTTGTCACCGAATTAATTTCCTACATTACCTGTTGTAGTAAGTATTTCTATTGGTCACATATCGTTCATCTTAAAATGAAATAACATTTGTATCCGTTGTATTCCTTTTACCATGAAATGTTATCATTATACATATTCAACTCCTATACACTTGAAAGGAATCTTCGATTTCTGGTGGTTCTTCTTGCACAAATTTCTTTTGTATTTTTTCTTATGTGGGCAAAAGTAGTTCCTGAATCCCCATCAGTTTGTTGAAAGAATAGATTGAATAAAAAAGATTACTTCACAGTTTTCGCCAAGGATCAGAACTGTGTATTGTTGTATTAGAAGTTCGCCGTCTAGTATGAAATTAGGTTTATAACATTTTTGTGATAAATATATTTAAGAAAACGATAAATTTCATTCAATAATAATATTTATCATTGAAACATTCAATGAAAAGTAGAAAAATCATTATCCAATGTATTACGGTTTTGTGCAGTGCTTCAGAGAAAACTCAAAAATAATGATTTTGAAACGAAAATATTTGCACATGCGGAATTGTTATGACATCGCTTCATCTTAAAATGGGCGGCCTATAATTTCAAAAACGTGTAAAATTGTACCTAATTACTTTTTATGTTCTGACGATCGACATGGAAAATTATCTGGAATCTCGTGCAAAACTACAAGATGTAAGGCATGGACACACACATAATGAAATGAAAATATGTTGAAAATGTGATTAAATAAAAAATACAATTAGTTTTTCATCTTTTTTTCAAATCACGCACTGCACACAAATCGTACAATTTTGATACAATATTATAATCAACAACTAATCGTATATGACTGCATAAAGAAATAATTTAGATGACAACAGGGAGTTTCAAACCCTGTAAAAAGTACTAAAAGCACATGTGGTGTGTGACGGAAATAAATTGGCATACATGTAATTTGCATTCTAAAATAATATGGAATAGTCCAATAGATTGAATTCTACTCTTTAACGTTTACAATTAAAATTAGTTACGCAAAATACGACATCATTGGGTACTGGAAATGATGTTGAAACGAGGAGATTACCTCGTCACGGAAAAGCGCAAATTCATGTCGAAAGGAACGAAGAAAAGCAAAAAGACGGAGGCGGAAACAGAAGAAAGAAGTAAAGTTGCCAAGTCTGTCAAGGCATAATTCATGCTCTGACTTGCAGCTCGCGGCAGAATTCGCAAACACCACGATCAACTCATTCCTCAGTCCTCAGTCGCAGCTACCGCAGCTCCTCCGTACCTGCCGGCCGCATTAACAGCTCACGGACGTGTTATTCTGCCTCCCACCAGCAGCTCTGCTAGCGGCGACGCCCCCACCTCCGCCTTCGCCTGCTCCCCGCCCTGGCTCGCCCCCGCTGCCCCCGACTACGCCGCCTACGGCACTCCCCGCCCTCTCCCGTTCCACACCCCCCTGCAACGCCACGAACACTCAGCTCCGCGCCGCGGCCGCGCAGTGGACTTAGAATGAACTGAAAGTCATTCTTTGTTTTCACACGTAGTTCTGTTCGAATATGACGCATAAAAAAACGTTGATGTGTCGCAGATATTTAATCTAATATCGCAATCCCATTTAATTGCCTTTATTATAATTAATTTCATGCAGTTTGACGGGTAGGTAGAATTTCTAATTAATAAATGTCTTTTTTTTTTTTATTCCTTTTTAATTATTACATGACCTTTATTTACGATGTATGTATATTCTTCAGAAAATCGGAAATTATATATTTATAAGATTTTCGCAGTGAATGGAGACTCGGTTATATTGGAAATTGCTGGGAAATAGTTGAAATACGCTGTTTTATGAACTGCATGAGTGAAAAACAGGTTTTTCTGGCATTTAAATAATTTTCAAAATGCCGTAATTTTTGTGTTCGAAAAGATTGCAGCTTGCATTTGAGCTTAAAGTGGCTCCCTTTAATTGGAGAACTTTTGTAAAAATCGAACCTTGGCAATCCCTAGCACAAAAAAGTTAAAAATACATAAATTAAAAAATACTATATTAGTTATAAAGTATTTCAAATACGATATATTTTCTTAAAAAACTACTGGATAAAGTAGTTTTACTTCAATTGGGCTTCAGGCCAATGGTACGTACTACAAAATAGAGCTTTTACTAATTGTCTATATAATGAAACCTATTCAATATATAAATAGTTACGTTATAAATAAGGCAACAAAAAATACGTTTTATATTCAGCATAACTGGAAACATTCTTCATAAGAAAACATCAAGTTTGGTGGGACACTATACGTGTAGTCCTCCCCTTTAGCCCCCAACACAGAGAGAAATCCTGGGTGAGGCAATGGTCATACCTCGGATTTTTTTTTCTGCTAGTGCGCACTTTCCGGCTCCTTCGAGCCACTGCCCGCCGCGCGCCCAGCCCAGCCCACCGAGCACCGGGACGCGCGTTACGTCACCGGCCGAGCGGGGGCGGCGGGTTGGGCGGGGGGCGGGGCGGGGCGGGGGCGGGACCGCTCGCGCAAAGCCGCTTTTACAGTGTCAAGGAGGAGACGCCGCGCCGGAGCAGAACAAAAGTAAATAGACTTTTCCTTTCTTAGAAGCGCGACCAATGGAATGGCGGAGAGGAGATGCAAATTGATGGCACACATTCTATTTTTTCTTTCTTTTTTTGCCATTACGTTACTCACCTGGCCACTCCATAGAGATAAGATCACATGTGTTATTAATTCTATTACTCGGGTTCATCATCTGCTAATCGTATTTAGGAACATATTAATATTACTTAGATACATCATACGAACGTATCCGAGAGAATGCAGCGCTCATGTCACATTTTAATTGAATTAATATACGCTGCAGAGAGGATGAAAGTTGTGTTTACTTTCCAGTTCATTATTTGTTATAAAAAGGCCAAAAAGGTATTTACCAATTTTAATTCTCTCTTTTCGTAAGAAAAATAAGTGGCAGTCATTACTAACATGATAGTAACAACTATTAGAATGTTTATATACTAATGAATTATGAACAAAATATACTTCCGAATTAGTAGTCAAATCGATATTATTTTCCTTGTTGCATGTCCGTGGACCAATGGCGGTTGAGACACCATCGCTCAGATGTAATAAACGAGTCATATTAGCAGGCCTCTCTAGATCAGTTGCCCTGTCAGGAGTCCTTCTCAACCTTTTATAGTAGGGGGAGGAGTTATTTTAATAGTAGTACAACTCCATTGACACAACTTTCGAGATATTGAGCTCTAAAGTTAAATTATAAAAAAAATTGACGATGGTGTTACACAAATTTGTGTGTGTTTTTTCGAATACAGGGAGATATTGTATATATATTTTGTTTGTCTAAAGATGATATGAATAAGCATACAATGTGCATCGCGGAATATTGGAGGGTGCAAAGGAGTAATACCACCGTAAAAATGAGGTTGGTAGGCTGCTAAGTTGAAGATAGAGATTTTTACCTCAGACAAAGTCTGTTTTAAAAAATCAGATCATTAAAAAGGTCATGGACATTTGGAAAACTAGTAGTTTTCGCGAAAATTCTGCTCGAAATTGGAAGCGTTATTTTAATAGTGGTACAACTCCATTGACACTAATTCCGAGTTATTGAGCTCTAAATTTAAAATGATTATAAAGAAATTGGGGATGGAGTTACACAAAAATTGTGTTTTTTCTCGTATAAGATATTTACTTGTTTGTCTGAAGACGATATGATTAAGCATACTGTGTGCTTCGCGGAATATTGGGGATGTAAAGGAGTTATACCATTGTAAAAATGAGGTTGGTGAGCCAAATCGATAGATGTCGTTCTAAGAAAAGATGGAAATGAAGACAATATCGATTTATTAATGCATGTTAAATATTAATTTAATGTTACTGTTGAGACATCCTGTTTTCTTCATCTTCTTTGAAATCGTCGGGTTTCTACATGCAGATCAGTGAAATTAGCGTGATTAATGCTTGAAATGAATGGAAACAAATCAAGCATATCCTATGTCTTCTCATTAACATTCCTTTGCTGTGATTAAGCGGCATATTTAAGTTTTTGAAAATCTTAGTTCTTCCTCATCCACTGAAGGTTTGAAAGTCTACTGTGTAGAAACCAATATCTTGATTTAAGCTTTACTTGAACATATTTATAAAAAACTTCTGTTTGAAAAATCAAATCCATCTAGTTTTTAGCCAGTTACAGACACCATTTTGTTCATTTTTCTTCCTTATTGTTACATATTTTGAAGGTCTTTGAACACACAGACCATTATGTTTAATTTCTATGCTAAATAAAAAATCTGCGATATAATTATATTGCTTTTGTTGTTCCTATTAACAAATCTGGATCAAGCTCTTTATCATCATATCGCTGTCGATACTATAAATATCTTTAAAATCACTCATCACAACACTTGTAGAAATCCATGTAGCCGTACCACTGGCGTTGTACCACTATCAAAATAAATATATAACATCACTTTCAGAATAAATATATAACACTTGCGCGGATCTGAAAATGGAGTTAACTCAATTTCTCAAAAAAGTGGACTTGTTCTGCTATTAAAATAACGCATCCAGATATATTCCACATATAATACAGGTACGTTACTTTGTAACTGATTACCAGATGACATTTAACTCGAGTGGCAAGTAAATGCCCGAGGGATTTTTGTCGCCCGAGATCATTAGCGCCAGTTAATGCCCGTGGTACATACATAATTTTACTTTTTACCTAATTTTATTGATTTAGATTTACTTATTTACTGATTTACTACATGTTAATTTGACTCGGTTTGTCTTTCAATATTTTGCTCCCATAATTCCCTCCCACAATCCCTTCCCATAATCCCCTCCCATAATTCCCTCCCATAATTCCCTCTCATTATTATCTCTGATAATTCCCTCCATAAGAGAACAGTAACATAATTCTATTGTTTTCATATTTCCCTCGTAACCACGATCCTTTCGAGCTATAACGTATCAGTAAAAACAAAAATATTTATTTTAAGAATGTTATATATTGCATTAGTTAACATGTGTACTGTATAATTTTAAAAACACTAAATCTCCCCGTAACAAGTAATGTATTTCAACTTCTGAGTTGATGACCATGACCCACATCTCAAAATTTTTTCTTTCAGTTTCCCTGCTCCATTGACCAAATGCTGAGATGGTTTTGCTTCTGGACATAAATGTAGCTTCCCAATGCACACGTTTTGTTGAGCTCTCCGTTTGCTAATTGTGGTAGGAGTAGAGACGAAGAATGTGGGTCGCTATTTAGGCAGCAATACAATCAAATCAAATCTGCAGTTCGTGTATCAATGCAAAGAAGAAGTCCTTTGATATTGAAAGGAAGCAAAAAGTTCTAGTTTTCAAATATTTCGATCCTCACCTTTTTGAGACTTCATTCATCATTCAACTACGTGTAGTAAACGAGAGAGGAAGAGATTCTGGAACTCAAGAAATCTGTCTCCACGATAGTTTCTATTGTTTTAACGAAAATCAATTGCATCAAATGATAGGAGAGTGGTGTGAAAAGCGGAGCAGGGAGGTCAGGGAGGCGGCATGGGCAGCTAAGCCGTGTGGGCGTGGGGGCGTGCGGGTGCGACGTCGCCCTGGAGACCGGGTTCGCTCCGCTGCGTTGGGCCGGCTAACGGGCCGCGGGGCCGGCGCGCCTCGCCTCCCTCCCCTCCCCACTCCACCCCTCCCGCGACGTAACGAAACCGAAATTCGTCGGGCGCACAACAAACGCCACCGCCCCCAGGCGCGCAAGAGTGCCGTTTGCCCCCGCCCCCCGCCCCACCCCACACGCCCCGCGCCGGCCAGGGAAAGCGTCGCCCCGCCAGCCCCGCCTCGCCCCCCCTACACCGCTCCGGTGATCTTGACCCTGCCCTTCACTCTCGCCTCCGGATAGGATGGGATGCGAGGCGAGGCGCTTCGCAGGGCCTTGTTCACGCCACCTCCACGAATGTGCTAGCATTGAAGTAACTAGAGAGGCTCTGCCTTCGAGTACACAAATACAAAATATAGTGAAACTATTTTAGTGGTAATTATTATTAATTGTATGATAAATTACTAGTGTCAGTCGAGTAACCAGGATAATTCTATAGGGCTTTAAACGTAGGGTGCAGCCGACTTGACTTTTATTATGCTGTTTCTTCCTGAATTTAAATTGTATTTTTAAATATTCATTCATAGTTATTTATTTAAATGTGATATTGAATTACTTTCGTTAGTCCAGAAAATTAGTACAAACTATATGTGTGTTATATATTCTTTATAATTACACTGATGAACTTGAAGAGGTGTACGTAAATATTTCTCCACGAAATGTTATGATAATGGAATAAATGCAATTTACACCTAACTTTTGTATTCCTGCTGTCATTTAATGATTTGGTCTCCATGGAGTCATTCCTGCATTTTGAGTTGTAATAATAGTAATTATATATATATATATATATATATATATATATATATATATATATATAGTGACATCAAAAATAATTTCGATTGATTACTCGATTCGGTTGCAAATAGCCTCTCAGTTTTGATCGTCCAGATCCAGACCCTTAGAAATACTCCAGGAGTAACGGAAGAAACAATAGCAAATGATATGTGACAAAGATTTTTCTTTTCGTTTGAAAAAACAGTTCTTGCAGTGATTCATACCAGCGACTTAAAATGACATCTTCAAAACGTTTGTCTATCAGTAACACATCTTCGTCTTCCGGTAGCATTTTCGAGTTCTTGCAGTTAAACTATAACACACTAACAAAATATTCAACTGATGTAGCCATTTCTGTGATTTTCTCTATGTGACAAGATGAAATAATTTTTCTTTGTTTTATTAATAACTTAGAGTGCTTTTCGATTAATATTTATTCGAAGAAGACAACGAAATAGGAATTGGAATTCTGAAAATGACTCCGCTCAACTCTGTTCCGTTCACAAATAAATTATCTGGAGAGAGATCACAGGTGGAACGGCTATCATTTTAAATTATGTTCCCAATGAGTATTTCCCCAAATGACCTAGCAAATATTTGTTTCCTGCTTATCAGTATCATGATAACAGCGGGAAAATTTTATTTTAATCGTTTCTCGGGGAAAAAGAGGCAGTTTTGTTTTCAGGAAAACAAAAAATTTCCGCTATTTGGAAAACCTTGTGTAATTTAGCCTATAGGTCACGTGTATCACGAATGAAATAACACTATTATAAGTTAGTAACAAATAATTGAGCGATTTCATGAACCGCATAATTGTATTCAAGTAGCAATTTAGTCCTTCCTTTTCTCTCTAATAGCTTGACACAGACCGTATCTCATCTACTCAACCCCTCTATTCTTATATTGTCTTTCACTAGCTGTCTTCCGCCGTTTCCTTTATAGATTTTTTTAAAAATCATCCACCTTTTTTTCTTATCTTGTCAATGTGTATAATGTATCGACCATCAATTACCTGGGAACTTGTTTTCCTCGTGTAATGTGCTGCAGATACGCTGCAAGATATACGGCAACGCAAACGGCGGCAGCAACTTGTAGCAGCAACGCAGACCTCTGTTGCGCACCGAGAGGTCTTCTGGGAGCGGAAAGGCAAAGAGACGGAAAGGCGTGGCGGGCGGGGAAGGGGGGAGCGGGGGCCGTTGCTGTCGCTGTGGCTGTTGCCGCTACTGTGGCTGCAGCTGGGAACTCCTGAGCTCGGCTGCGGAGTGCCAGTCCACGTACGACACCCGGGAACGCAAGGCGGCTACCGGCCGGGTTTTCCTAAGCCAGCGGATCAGTAGAGAACTTCCCCCCCCCCCCCCAACATATTTTAGTTTGGATGTTGAGAAAACTAAAGGTGCTACAAAAGAACATACTTTCTCGCATTACTTATAGCTTTTGCAATTTTCGAAAATTCAGAGAGTTTTACGAATATGACACCTGGGCAATTGAAGGGCTCAGAAGAACAAGGGTTTTTGAGAAATTGAGTTATCATTATTCAAAAGTTCAAATATTATTCTGTTAGTGTAATATTTTATTTAAATCCATTATGGACTATAAGCAAATCTACTGCGTTTAAGTTTTAAAATGTACTGAGTTATATGAGGGAAGTTAAGGTAAAACACTCATTATCTCAGAACTATAACAATTTGGGATAGCCCCTTGTTCTACTGAACCCTTCGGTTCTTTAACCATTTTTAAGAAATATTTTATACATTGCATTAATTTCAATTAGATATTACGCAAAAACTACTCGTTTTTTTATAAATTTCTCCTTCACCTTATTTAATGATTTATTTTTTTTGAAGACTATTTAAGACAAATCTCTATCTTCAATCAGTGTCTTAAATAAATGTATATTTGTTGTGTTAATTTTTTGCAATTTTCGAAAATAGAGAGAAAATGTGACCAGCACAATAATTTTACTTTTCTTTACTACATACAAGGTAAAAAATTGAAAGAAAAAATTAGGAGCCGTTGTTGAGAAAAATAATTGTCCAAAAATTGCCATATTTCATGCAAAACTAGGCCAAAGTTTCATATTCGTGAAAGATTGTTCACAAACTTATTTCAAGATGATTTTCAAAAACAGATTTCATTTCGGAAAGAATCTCTTTCTTCAAGATTGTAGTTGTAAGAAGACGCCGAAAAAATTGAACTTTTGAAATCATGTTTTCGACGAAAATGAGATCTGCGCTATACTTTTAAGCGCCCTTACGCTATCCGAGAACAAATTTCAATACAAAAATATAATGGTATTATTTTAGAAAAGTGCGAAAATGTCGAGGCTTCATGTAAAATATAAACAAATATCCAAATATCCTTTCAAATTCGCGGGGCCACGTGTTAGTTCAGATAGTTCGGGGAATATCAATTTTAGAAAAAATCGTCCCACGGGCCACGGACTGCGCACGATCTCGCCCTCCTCTTCCCTGTCCTTTCCTCGCCCCTTACACACAAACACACACACACACACACATGCACTACCTACCACAATTGTCGGAGAGAGCAGCCTTTTTTCTGGTTTTCCCCTCCACAGTACCCCTGAGGAGGCGGGAATTTATTTCTTAAATTCTATACAGTAAACTGCTGCCTTGCGGCTTTAGCAAATGAGAGGGAGAGATTTTTCTTTATATAACTAAAATTAACTAAAACTAACTTAATTTTAGCTTAAATCTACTTTTGTAATTACTAATGTAGCACTTTGGCATACCTAACTTAACAGAAAATTTTTATTATTTTATTTATCTTAATCCTAAGTTAACTTTTTCTAGAAATTGAAATTGAAATTGAACAGCCAGAACAGCCAGGAACATAGAGGTTGTCCTGGCTGGAGCGATGTCACTCTTGTGGGAAATACCTGGTTGGCGAAAATTCCCGCAAGCCGACGTAGGTCGGCGCCGAATCTCAGCATTTAGCGGGGGTAAATCACCGCCGCCTCCCGCGATAAAACATCCACTATACTTACGGTACTAACGACCTTAGCTGTTGACGCGCCCGAAATCATTAATCAATCAAAAACCGTGCACAATTACAATACTTTCTCTTTCCTACAATGTCCAAGTAAGGTGAGAAAGTGAATATCAATGTCAACATTAATCTTTTTCTACGTTTTATTTACATAAAGAAATGCAAACAAGTTTTTATCACCGATTAGTCTTGCAGAAGAGGCTGGCATTGACAACTATAGTAGTCTTGATAATTTCAACATTAGGTGTATAAAAATCAGTCTGTAATATGATTATCTTTGACCTCTTTTTAATGAAAGATCTTTGTCTGTTTTGGTACATTGCGTAGGTAGCCTCATTTAATTGTTCCAAAGTTCACACTAATGGGACTTTAACTTGCTATAAACGAGCGTGGCAATGTTGAATGTTGAAGCTACAAAGAGAGAAAAACAAATCTTTCAAAAATAAAATACTGATAAGCCTTTAGAAGCCTTCAGAAAATGAAATACCAATCGGCTTACAAAAAGTTAGGACCCTTTAATGTCCGGTGAGTACAAGTCGACAAGTCGTTCTGATTGTAAAAGGAACGACCGGAGGGAACCATTTCCCTTGAGACAGGTTCCCCACCACCCCAACAGACTATTGCAGCCACGACTAGAGACCCTAGATAAAGAGAGTAGCGCAAACGCCGCCATTTAATATCCTCTCACCTGATAACCCAGTCAGGTACCAATCAGGAACAGAAGGAAAATTATAACCAGTTGGTGACATTATGACGATTTTCATAAATATTAGTATTGTTTTAGGGTAGATTCATGGTCCTCAACATAAGGAATATTACGCAGTTCCAATTTTCCTGACAACTGGACATAAAATGGCGGGATCGGTGGAACAATGGAATGCGCTACTCTCTGTATCTAGGGACTCTAGCCACGACGCGAAATGTGAGAGCTGGCCTCGTATATGTCGCCCGCTCATATAATCTCACGAGCAAGCCACACAGCAAGCGCATTGCACCGGAAGAGGAGGCTCAGGGCGTCAACTCATGTCACTACAGTGCCTCTGGCCGGGAGATCCTAGGTTTGAGTCCCGACTTTGGCAGGACTTTCGACACTAGCTAGAGAGCTAAGTCGAATTCGGTCGCTGTTTGGAGGAAAATTCTAGCGTTCGGCTGCTCTGATCGATAGTTCTCAATGGTTTCTCCAAACAACACCGGCAAATATCGGAGTAGTACACTATCAAACGGCCCACGGACCGCGCGCGATCTTTTCTTCCACTTCCTTATCCTGTCCTTACCTCTTACATACACACAGTTACACTTACATGCACTACACCACCACAGAGGTCGGGAGCTTAGAGCTTGTCCCGGCTGCGGCAGTACCCCGCTAGTGGGAGATACATTGTTGGGGAAACCCCGCTAGCCGACGTAGATCACCTCCGGATCTCCGCCACCTCCCGAAACATTCACTACACTTATGGGACTTCGAACCTTAGTAGTTGACGCACCCTGAATCGCTAATCAATCAATTAAATGTGAGCGCATTGCGTTGCCGTGCGGTGGGCCGAAGCACGGCCCGTAGCACAGCACCTAACAAGAAATACAATGAAAAGGATGGTACTTTTTGTAAAGACATGTTTCTGCTTTTGAAAATAAGTCAGAAATTACACAAAATTTTATTTTTTTCAAAGTGGTAGATAGTAAGGTACAAAATTCAAGCATAAAATTTGAAAAATAAGAATTGCAAGTGGAGCTTATTATTTGTATTATTATTATTATTATTATTATTATTATTATTATTATTATTATTATTATTATTGTTGTTGTTGTTATTATCATCATCATCTTCATAATTATCATTATTATTGTTATGCCGTCTAATGGGGAGGGTTGGAAGTAAAATAAGGTTCCCTTTATTTTATATTTAAAGAGCAAACTGTAAACATTCTATTAATATTGGCATTGCAAAATGTGAAATAGAGTACTTTTTGGCTTGTTGGATTTCAGTCACATACAGGAGATAAAATATCCATTGATCATTACTGATTTGAGAATCTGACAAATACCAATATTTTGCAATTTTTAAGGGTTCACTACTAGAAAGAAGTCGGGGTTTGTAAATAAATTAATAGAAAATCAGCCGTTGTAGTCAAGAAATATATTGACAAAGAGGTATTTTAAAACGTTTGAGAAATTTTATGTGATATGTTTTGTCTCATTTTGTCAACCCAACAACCAACCTTGTGCCAAAATGTCTCGATTTCACCCAGACTTGAGATCCCTACTTAACATGATCTAAATGTCTTTTTGGTTTTGATATTTTTGATTTGTCTTTTTGTTGATTGAGTTTTTGGATTTTTGATTTGATTTGATTTGATTTGTCTTTTTGGATTTGATTTTGGTTGTCTCTTTATGATAATGTATATTTTGCAGTAACTTTTTAATTCTCATATACTCTTTATATAGGTTCCATTCACTTAAGATATACCCTATTCCACCTATCTTTCCTTCGTAAGTCTTATCTCATCAAAGTAGTAAATCTGTAGGGCATTGACCGTTTAAATTATACATATTCAAAACACCCGACTCCATACTGCTGTTCCGACTGCGAAGCTTTCTCAGTTCCCCATCATTTCAGCACCTCAACCATCTGCTTCCTTTCGTGCCGGCTCAGCGCAAGAACAAAGCAAGTCTTTTGTTTTCAATACTTTACGAAATTCTACACTTTAGAATTTCTCCAAGACCGTCCAGAAGACTTTTAACTATCACGTGATTTCATTAAGAAGATGGCTTATCGTTCCGACCTGTTCTCTAGGCATTTTAATGGAAGGAGAGAGCGGAAGAAGGGCCATTTACATGTGTGCGGATTGCAAGGGCAGGAGCGAGGGCAGGGGTTAGGGGGATGGGGGCACAGGTGGGCCTAGTGCCGAGGCACACGCGCAGACTTGCTTTCCTTTGTGATTCTTGGCCTTGATACACAGACCCAATGTCGAGATAATTGCTGTTTTAAATGCCCCGCTGCGACTAGAACGTATGGCCAAACCCACCTGTTAGGTCAATGCTTTGTTATAAAAAGCTTTTCTGCAAAGTCTGCTGACTACGGGGGAGGAAGGAAGAAGCAGGGGCGACCAAAGCGAAGAAAACAAAAGCCAGGTTTCCTGGCACGTGGCAGTCGCTGCTCTTCAATGTGCCGATCGCGCAGCTGGAGAACCTTCGGAAAGGAAAAGTGAATTGATTGCAAACTTCGCCAACGAAGGGCGCTTCCAGATTTGGCACCTTAGGAAAACGATTACGATCGACGTCAGCACTCATGAAGTATCGAGTTCTAAAAGATTTGACATGACGCTGCAAAATGTTGTGTAAATGTTTTCTTAGAGAAGGTTCTTATTAATTGTTCACGAAAACCGAATCCCTTTCTCACTACTAGGCCTTGAATGTTCGAAGACCGGGGTCTTTCGCTTCGGCTGTCCCCTCTAGATTGTTTCCCTTACATGGTCGGAGTCAATGTTGCATTATATCAATGCACTCTAGGACGTATATACAGAGCTTGATTTCTGGTGGAATGCGACGGAATGGCGTTCCGGTACCTCGGGAATAATTGTTAAATTATACAATAAATATATAACTATTTCCATTAATTAGTAATTAATTTGAGTTGCGTTCCGGGACCTAAAAAGTTATAAATCAAGCACTGCATATATACATATTCAGTGTAAGCTTCATTAATAAGAATGATTTGGTGTAGAGCAAAGGGGACATTTACACTTTCAATACAAAAAGTTGTTGCGCATTTGTTGTTTTCTTAATAGTTTTTATTTACAGTAACCCTATAACATTCGCGAGAGTTAGGTTCCCAAAATGCATCGCGAGTGTCAAACCCGCGAATGTTGAGTCTTTTAACGAAGAAAGGTGGGTTAGGTTCCTGAATATTGAAAAATATTTAAAAAAGAAAGGAAACATATCTGACAAACAAGTGCAATAGAACTGAGTAAGCGCTGCTACAAGCACAAATCAAAATTAACATCCCAAAGAGAAGAAATAAACAATATTGAAAGTTTTCAAAGATGAAAGTAACGGACTGTAATAGAAGTAGAAAGTGAAAGATTTGGTAATTTTTTTTTGTTTCGTCACCCTCCTCATTCTAACATCCAAATGTGGAAGAGTTTCTGCTTCTATTTCTCTTTTAAATTTCGAAATTATTTCCATGTTTTTTCATTTCCATGTTATTTTCATCACGTTCGAATGCCCTTCTCACCAGATCTTGTTGAAGTTTTAGAACGTCATTAACAGTTTTGAAATTAAAATTGCTCCAGGTCGCAGTTTCGCTTCCGTTACTTCATTATTACGTTCGAGGGGTTTTTCTTCGCTAATGATTTCCCGAAGCTCCACTTCAGTGATGTAATTATAATAAGAGTTGCACAGATCCTGAATGGCTTTTCTGTTCATGTGGTTAAAACTCTTACCTCCAATTTGACCCAACAGAATTGAATTATTTTACAATTCTGTTAATGTGAATTGACATTCCAACTTTAACATTTTTGCAGAACGTTATGCTGGGTACAGCTCCGTTGACTGACGAGTTCGCTTTCGAGATGACGTTGATAAAGGAAATGAAATGACAAATAAATAAATAAATAAAATGTGTTCTCTTACAAAACATTTAGTATGACCAAAAGGCACACTCGCGAATTTGAAGTTGCGAATGTTAATACCGGTAGCATTTCTCTAATCGTGAATGTTGGGAACTCGCAATTAGCGATTTCGCGAATGTCGAAGAAGTACTGTAAAATATAGACATTCTTCACCTGAAATTTCCCTCAAAACATTTAGTTTTTATTTATGTATTTGAACGTTACAAAGTATGTGACGTACTTTGGGGAGAAGTGTATTCTGTGCACATTCTCTTGTAAGTTCAGGGATCCCGACCCTAACTCATACCGTATATTAAAAGTTGAATTCTGAATGCAGAAGGAAAGGAGCTATTTTGGAAAGAATTTTTAAAAAATATTCGCTCCAATATTATTAAATCTATTTGCAAAAGCAAACCAGCCACATGTCCATTATCACGCCCTTCATTACGGAATTGACTTGCTGCCGCGAGAACATGGAGAACTATTATCTGAATAACTATATTCTCCACTGAGCTAAGAAAACTAGTACAGATAGTGAATCCACACTTATCTGCAGAAGAAAAGCAAGGGCTATCACAGCATTCGTTAAAAGAGTCAGGAAAACTGAACAAAAAAACTGAACGAGATGGAAGTCATAGACCCAGAGGCTTATAATACGTGTTGCAGGCACATTTTGTATTTTAGAATTATACAATACAAATGATAATACATTAAATATCATTGTTAAAATCAAAATTACTTTTCTTTTTGATTCTCCGTACAGTCTCTGACTGTTGTGCAGCTGAAAATATTTTACTTGGCACTTACACGTGTCCATCGATCTTTTCGTTTAATTTATCTGGCAATGTGTTGTAAAAAATGTTCATGTATTGTAAGTGATTTTTGTAGTGACTTTTGACAGCAGCACCTAATAGATACGATTACTACGTCGAGTGTTAGAATTAAAGACATCAATATTCACTGAAAATATTTTCCCACTCTTGAGTTCGTAATTTTCAACAAAAAACATTGATTCTTAAATCATGAAGCAAGACAACGGTTGAATTTCTAGCTTAACAAAGGATTAATGAAGTTTTGTTTCTAAACTCCATTATATCATTGTTCATGATTTGTAATTATGAATATGTTTAAGTGTTCAATCACATACCATTTTACATTTTTCTGCAATTACTATTTTTTTCATTTTTATTTCTAAAACATCGAACGTTTTAAATTGGATTCGTATAACTGAATTTGGTTTCTAGGAACAACTCTCAACAAATCTGGGAAAAAATGGAACTCTCAGGCGCCTTCAGACCACATTTCGTGCTCCCACGCATAGGCATTGCATTTGTATAGGAGTTCAAGGTACACAGACACACATTTCAGGTAATTGCAGCATGTGTTCCTAACATATAATTGAAAATGTAAAACAAACATAACATCCAAACAGACAAGCGTTGAACGAAGTCCATGACAGTACACTTGGACAATGCTTCTTGGCCGAGAAGCGTCATATGGCACGAAACCCATCTTCCGGTTGCCTTCACATATGCTATGAGCCACTACAAAGAACAGATAATTAACACCTCTCTCCCGAATCACCCTGCTGACCAACTGTGACAGAAGCAAAAGTATCTTAAAAAGTTACGGTGGTCGTGGTCATGTTGCAAATTCTTTCATACAAACAGATGGTTCTCAAATCAGAATGAGCGAGATTAATCCTCGCTAAACCACTATCAAAATCAAAACTATAAGAAATAACAAGAGATGGAGTGACACAAGGAAGACATTTTGATTTTTAATTAATTCCTTTTCCCAAGAAGAAAAAAAAATTATAAGCTGGATCTTCCAATACCAAGAGTAATACGCTATGATCGTGCAAACTTCTTGAAGTGTTTATAGTCTTAGGCCTTTCTCGTATTTACGTTCTAATTTTGAGAATAATATGGTAATATTGTGGAAAGCGTGTGGAAATAAATGTTCTGGCATGCAATCGATTCATTTTCAACATACTTGTAGCGTTTGTGTTTACGTGTATTTACGCGATTTTGTCGGTCAGATGAACTTCCGTGCCTTTCCGGCATTTAGTCTCTATTAGCGTCATTGCGTGAGTGCAGAGGGAAGGAAGGGCCGGCGGGCCAGTGAGGGCCCCGCAGGGCGGTGACCGTACATCTGAGGAGGGGCGTCTCTGCGCTGGGCTCTTGCTTCCCTTCTGGAAACGTCACCTCAAAAAAGCAGCCGATTCCCGACAGTCGTAATGCTGGAAACCACTTTTCATGCCGATAAATACATGGAATTATGGGGCCGCTGCGGGGGCAAGGGCCGGCCGAGGGCAGCCGTTCCCGCCACCGCCGACGCATGCACTGCCCTGCCGGAAGATTGCATCTGCTCGCCGCGGTCGCCGGCCCCGACAGCTGCCCAGCTGCCGCCGTCGCCGCCACTACCGCCACCGCCGCCGCCGCCGCCGCCGCCACCGCCGCGTCCGCGGGGGACGTCCGAGGGGACACCTGTCTGTCGTGTCAGCCGGCACATCCCCCCCTCCCAGTACCAAGAGTCAACCCAATCGGTTCAGGGGTCAACATCGAGGGGACGTGTGTTTCTTTCACGCAACGTTCTGCCACTTAGGTGCGACCGATTGACTTCTTTATGCAATGAATAATAACACTTCATTATTATTTATGAACGTGTATTGTCGTCAGAAGAGATGTAAACATGTCATCTGAAATACAAAGAATTGATATTTTTGCTTATTTTACTTATCATCTATTTTTCTTACTCTTATATCTATAATTAAACATTAGTGGGGATTGCATAGTTTTGGTAACAAAAAGAATCTCAAATGTCCTAGTTCAGCTGCCCTTCTTTTCCCTAGCCGCGATTTTGTTATACTAAATTGAATCAAGCAATTTAATGGATGATGCAAAAATATCATTGTTTATATTAACTCAAAGAACTCGAATGAAAGAACATTCTATTGTATATTCCTCAATGTAGTACGTTTCGATTCACAACTCATAAATTACGACAGACTTTTTGACTTTTAATGAGCAATCCCATCAACTGTGATGAAACAATGAGGAAGGTACAGAATCTTGTCGTGGTACATTGTCTTTAATTCATTGACGTACTAATTATAATTCCTATTTTTGCAAGGTAACATCAGGCGCAATTTATACTAAAATACCGTAAGAGGTCGCCGAAGACGCTGGCAGGAAGCAACAGGCGTTGTCATCGCTCGCCGTTCGCCGAACATCAGGCGTCGGGGAGTGACAATGCAAGAGTTGTCAGCACTCAATAGCGCAGCATTCTTTCCGACAATTTTTCAAGTAATTTGCGTCAATGCACTCACATTCTCTGCACCGCTCGTCACGATAGCTGAATCGTGAATCTTTTTTATATGCTTAATATTGCCCACTACTTTCCCATCAGTTTACCTTAGGTAGTCGCTCTCATTATTAAGTTGCCATTGGTTTTCTTGAATTTCAGATATATTCAGATGCTCCAATTCTATGAAAACGTTCCAAATGTTATTCATTGCATCAGAACTACTCATAAATTAAATATAATATAACACGGTAAATGGTACAACAGGATATTCCTTTTGGAATTGTCGTGTAGTATATTACACGACAATTGCAAAATAAAGTTTAGAGAGTTTATCTATATGGTGGAGTATGTATATGTACAAAATCATAGTTTATGTAAATGGCGGAGGCACTGCTTAAGGATATAAAACTATTGGATATTACGGTCATAATCTGAAGAACTCAGTCACACCATTTAACGCAATAGTAACGCCCCTGTAGGGGTCTCATGTACAATATAAAACTCAATGTCCAAATAACTTCGTAATTAGTCGGAAATAACAACTGTGTCAGGGCCTCGAATGCGCTCCTATCGGCTAGCGAGTATTAATTCTGTGGTCACGGGGTAAAAGTTCTTAAGTCAATTTTTGGCAAAATTGGGTTAAGTACTGAAACTACAAGTAAAGTATCTGTATTTTATTTTAGTACAACGCCCGAATTCAAATGTTGGCTCCTTAACGAGAAAAAAAACATTAAGAAATAGCATTTAGCGTAGGAACAAGCGGTAGCTCTAAACTCTAACTCATGTTTTCTCCAAACTAAGATTTTTGACTTAAGAACTTTTACCCCGTGACCACAGAATTTTGAAGAAAATCTTGTATACGATTTAGGCGCTAGAATTCTTCACAGTCGGAATGATCGACAGTCTGACAGATACACATATTTTGAAGCATTACAATACTGTAAGTATATCAAAATGGTGTATAATTGCAGAAATCTGAATACAAACGCGCATTCTTTGTTAAAAAACTTGTTCACAAAAGTATGTTTATGTTTATAATGATAACGAGTTGTAGACATGAGTTATCTACAACGTGATGACCATGCAATTTTCCTCAAGTGTTTATCTTGCGTGCACACACTTGGAGGTCATTTTAAACAATTAGTATTTTCTGTTACACAGTGAAGTTCATAGGCGACTGCGCATGATAAGAAATCTAAAAGTTGGCCTCAAGAATATAGCCCTCTTGAGCATTTTCTAGCACCCATAAATAATGCGCAAAAATATTGTAAAGTAGAGGAGACTATGTTTAAGTAATGAAAATATGATGCATCCCTTTTGTATTACAGAAAGTACGAATTTTGAATAACGTTTTGCTTATTTGAGTGTCTATAAAATCATTAACGCTGATGTGTGGCTATTTTTATAATTTCTTGGCCTTCAGTTTTTTGACTGATAGGCTGATCATCCCAGGACAAAAATTAGCTAATAGCATCATGTCGATTGTAATTAGTAGAGGTGTTGTAATTAATAATGAATGATTTGATGAGGTATGTGATTTATTCATTACTTTTACTTTCTCGCTAAGGAGTGGACAGAAAGTTACGTAATGCTGCGCGAAAAAAATGGCGAATTTTCGGAAGAAAAACTTATTACAGGGCTCTGGTAACGAAAAATTGGATAAATCTAGTTGCTAAATTTAGAACAAAAAATCCTCTAACACGTGGCGTGTCTAGAATTCATGTTTTGTGGGTCCGTGATGCCGAAAAATCGAATGACGGTAAAATGTCTGTCCGTCCGTCTGTGAAAAACGCTAGCGGCTAAACCGTTCAGCCGATTTTCTCCAAAATTGATATTCCGCAATCTATCTGGCCGTTGTCGCGGCCCCTTGAATTTGAAACTGATATTTTAATTTTCGGGGTACTTTACATGAAGCCCCTGGGACATATTCTATTTTTTTTAAATGGCGCCCACGTTTTTTATTAATTTTGTGTTGGATATAGAGAAGGATGTTTAAGAGAATGGTTATAATACAATAGTGATGAGTAAATTTCGATCCATCATGAGCCTACTCATATATAAATAAATAAATACAGCCTACTCATATATAAATAAATAAATAAATACATTCTGAATCAATACGTGACAATTCTTCACATTAAAAGATTGTATGCATTGTAAAAATTCTCAGAATTTTACAAAAACCTCATAAAAAAGTTATTAATATTTCGAAAAAAAAGTTCATGGAATGATTCAAAGATCTAATATTGAGGAATTGATGTAATTAAAAGACAAATTTCTAGCTTCAATATTGAAGATGAAGGGCAGGTTCGGCACAAATTGAACTTTTACAAGTTTGGAAATTCCAAAGGTTTAGTGAAAATCGAACCTACGTCATATAATAAAGAAATATTTGGCATGCGATTGTCACCAGAACTGGTTGCGTGGCGACACGTTGAACGACGGGAGAGGAACTTGTCTAGCGACAGCCTGCGGAGATACAGAAGTAAAAACAAATTTTAACGCATTCACGGTGGAATCATGTAGCGCGTGGGGGGGGGGGCATGGAAGACTCCCCCCTTGGGTTAGATTTTGTTGTGGGGATTTTATATAAGTTTCATGATTTCATTCTACTTAAGGAAGAAATAAAAATAGTGACACATTTATCATTCTGACAGAACTTTGAGTGAAACTGAAAATCGATTGTGAACATGTAATTATTTTATTTTATGTTATCTTTTTATTTTAATTTACACTACTTTTCAACTCTAGATAAATGGATTTATACACAATTGTGCAAAAATGTGGATTAATGTGTGACATTATATGACGTTAATGCATTTGCCTCAAGATTTTCAATTGTTACATGAAATGATATTAGATATATTCGCGAGGTAAAACAATCGACGTTGTAACTGTTCATCTCATTCTTTGTGAAAGTCTTGTACAAAAAAATTCCCTCCCTTCTTCGTCTTCTAAACAATTTCTGGATCCACCCTTAATGCGCACTGAAAGTTTTTTCCTTCCCTGGTTCATCTAAATATTGTAATTCTTTTGTATGAGGTTCCTCACTCCATTCTCGGTTTAGGCTAACGGACGATTATTTTTGACGTGTTCTAAAACAACTGAGCATCGCCAACGGCCGCATCGCTTTGCAAAATGTGTTCTTCTGCCAGTCGGATGAGTTGAAGCGCCAGCTGATAATGCCTTGGAAGTGCCAGCCCAGTGAGTGCAGTTGACAGACGTAGTTGCTACGAGTAATTTAATTGGTTCCGATATCAGCACTAGAAATAATGGTGTATGAATTGAGCATGTCAAAATAGCATGTCTATCTGAGAGTCTCTATCAGAAGTTTGAAAAGTCGAGCCATGCACGTCGAAGATTAACGGACAGCCCACACTTACTGAATAATAAAGAACTCGCACTGTGTATTTCGTTCACTGTTTCACTTAAACTCACAATAAAATATTTTAAATCAATGAATAACTCATGTACATAATCTTTTTATAGACATTTTGAAGTGCATGTTTCTTGAATTTTCCCTGACATAAAATGTGTTCATGTGAACGTTTTTCGTGTGTCGGCATGACAAAATAATAGGGACTATCAGAGCCACATTGTCTTCAAGTTCACATTCTTTAAGCTAACCAACTTGTTACTCACCTCCCCCCCCAGTATGATTTGGCAGAAATGAATGTTAAAATTCTCATTGATGTGACTGAAACGAGTTTCAGAAATGAAGCGCTTTTTCCATGAAGTGACGTATCTCCATGAAACATTTTTCAGGAAGAGAAGTTTTCAGATTCAGCCTTATGGTTCAAGATAGGATTCAACGAATTTCTGGTGCTCTTTAATAAAGGAGAAATGCAATTTTTAACACAGTATTTGGCTGCATGATGGAGACGAGAAATATAGAATATATTAGTACCCCAAAGTAGAAAACAAAGGGAAAGGGAGACACATCAATTAGGAAATAAACTCTTCACATATGAAACAAAATGCTGCAAGAGAGCTCGCTCCATCCTTTTACAACCGCGGTGTAGATAACCCTTCGTTTTTTGCGAATAAAAAATTCATTCCTAAACTGCTTTTGTACATTTGATTATAAAGAAATAACTTCAACAATTCATATCATCTCCCAGTGATTCTCTGGCGGTGCTCGATGAGTCTCCCCACTCTGCTTTTCAAGCTTAGAATAAGACATCTATCACCTGCAAAGGCGAAAGGCTGAATAGTGTATACTCAGATAAATAATTGAATTGGTTAAAAAATAAGGAGGGCTCGCTGGAACGCTGCGCATGGCGAGTTAGGCGGGGAAATCCCTGGGCGGCCAGGGCTCCGAGGCGCGTCGGCGGCGGCGGCGGC
>JAHLJT010008446.1:196567401-196628879 GCA_031308135.1 Acheta domesticus
GTGTAGTAGAACAAATATTTTCGATATTTCACTTACTATGACATTTGTGTACTGGCGGATAGATGAAGGCTGAAAATACATAAGGAGAATTCAGCCTTCATCATTAGCTGCAAATTCTAATTTATTTGTTTTGCTATGACTTCGTTAGTTAGTTGTTACAGTTCGTTCTTAATGATTTACAACATTCAAATTTCAAATATTCTAATTTTCAAGGGTTGAAGACTTTTGTTCTGAATCACAAAACCCCATTTAATTGAGCAAAGATGTTGACTATGACACGTTTGTGTTATGAAGAATCCCTGAGTGGATAATCACTAATTTATAGTGAAGCAAACATCAGTTCACATGTATTGATTTTCAAAAATGATTAACATAAATCACTGTTGGAACGCGGGCACCTTGCGTAGCGTGGCCGAGCGGTCTAAGCGCTGGTTTAGGCACCAGTCTCTTCGGAGGCGTGGGTTCGAATCCCACCGCTGCAGAAGGTTTTTAGTTAATTAGAACGAATTCTTTTTTAAAGTTTGGTTTTTAATTTTTTAATTATTAGATACTAGACAAGAGGATGTTTCCAATTTTACAGATTAGAACAAGAACATATCTTCTGACAATTCAATTAAATTTAAATGCACAATGAGTTACGTAGGAAAAAGCTTATGCTTACATTTTTCATGGAAATAACGCAAAGAAAAAATTGACTCACAAACATTCTGGCCCTAGTAATTAATAATGAAAACCATCATTATTATTTCGATGATCTATAAGGTCATCTTGTGTACTGTATTATGTGTATGTATGTGGCACACAAAGTGAATTATTACTCTATTTTTTAAGAGTTTTTCTCTTGTCAGGGTACTCGTGTGAATAAAAAACGAATACAATAAAAAGAACAAAGAGGTCCCGTGGCCGAGATCGCTATGGCAGTACTGTCATGGCGATCTCTGATCGCAGGGTCGCGGGTTCGAGTCCCGCCTCGGGCATGGATGTATGGTATTTGTGTATGTCTACATGTGTGCCGTCCTCTCACCCCTCATCGTCATCATTCATTTACCATCCCCCAGGGCTAATAACCCCTGAGGAATAAAAATCGGATCCAGCGTAATGCTGATCCCACTGATGAATTGCATGCCCAGCATGCCTGCGTGGTCCAAATGTGGCCTGTTCGCAACAACAACAACAACAGAAAAAAGAGTGAGACAAAAAAAACAACCTAAATAAAGTTTTAAATGGCGTGTAGGTAGTTGCCCGAATCGTACTAAGCAGGTTACACGCGTTGGCAGTTGAAATGAAACACCGGATATGTTTAACAAGGCAACGAAAAACGACATTAATATTGGAACATTATTTCAAGGTTTGAGGAAGTAAACAAGTAGAAGCCATTAATGAAGTGGTGATGTTCCTAGGGAGTCTTGCGAAAATAAAGAAAGAACGAAGAAAATACATTCACTTTTTGTAAAGTTGAACGTACTTGTGAATAAGTGCCCAGGGATGCGAGTAAAATGTTAAAATGATTATCTGGAAATTAGAATATGTTTGCTGATATCTCATTCTAGTTGTTCGTAATGGAAGAGAGAGAGAGAGAGAGAGAGAGAGAGAAAGAGTTGATATTCGCGTTTTATCTTTTATCTTGCTTTGAGGGACATGCTTTCAAACGAACAAATGTGGACAAATTGAGTAACAAAAAGAGTTATTTATTATTACATTTTTAATGGTAGAGTACAGAAGTGTAAATGGCAAGGCCATATGCAAATACGAAAAACAAAGAATGATTGACAACGTTCAGTGCACAGTGAAGTTGCGAAACCAAACGGTTTTAAAAATAGACGATTGCCACTTTGAACATGAAAATTTACAAACTTTACATTGCAAACTTTACATTACAAACTTTACAACATTTACATACAAAATTTACAACATACAAATTTTACAAACAACTACGTAAATATAACTATTATGAGGTAGAGTAAATAATTTGTTACTTTTTTATAACAGAATGGTAATACAAGCGTTATAAGTTGTAAAATTTAGCAGGAAAAACTGAAATTGGAATCTTCTGTAAAATTTGAGATCCGAAAACGAATAAAATTATCGGATTTTGGCAGGATTCCAGGACAAGATACAGGATTCCAGGAGAGAAACTCTGGAAAATAAGCCACTTGTTTAGGTAAGTATTGAATTTTTTCAAAATTTCTTATTATTCTATGTGTAAAGAAATAACCCATAATTTTTCAATATACCACTACATCATTTATTAAAGTATTATATTTATGAACCGCCATTAATTAATATCAAACATCCGAAATTGCGTAAGTTACATTAAACATTTAAAAAACTTCGAATTTTAATACTCTGTTCATAATTCTTTGAAATCATTAGTTTTCTTTAAATAAATCTCGCGAAATTTAACAAAAAACCGTGCTTAAAAATGAGCGATATTTTAAATTTTTGGGTCTCACTTTCGGGGCTAGTAAAACCTAATTGTTAACACAGCTCTGTCTCGAACATTCGACAATTGAGAAATTAGGTTTATGTCATTTAGGTATTTAAGGGATTGAAACGAGAGAAAAGTGTAATAAAGGCCAGGGGAAAAATTAGTTTCCAGTCAAATCTAGTATCACGAATTAAAATGAGGCTAGAAAAGTTTTCAAGTAATTTTTCACATAATGGAATACGACAGTATACGAAGTTGAATATTTCAGTTAATAAGTCATAGCGACAACTAACAAAAACACAAAAAATTCATCACGTCACGTCATAGCATGTAAAAAATTTACTTATGCGAACGAGGGGGACAGGAACTTACGTCAGGAAATCACACCGAACAATCTAAAAAAACTAACTTTAATCTTCAGAACTATGCGTGTGGAAAACTGTTCCTGAGAAATATGCGTGTAGGATCTGTCACCTTTATTTGAAAACTCTCTATTCAGTAGTTACTTACGTAACTAGTGCAGAAGTGTGACTTGGCGACAAATGAAATGTGATGAACGAGGAAGCGCAAAGAACACTTCCGATCAAGAAACAGTGAAGGTTTTCATGCACGAGTACTGAAAATATTTTTTTGCATTTACTTTTATTTCAGTGATAGGAGGGTTGCGGAGTAATAAAGTACTGTTGTGACGACTATTGTAGTAATTTTAGCATGCAATCGTTAATTTTTAGCAGAATGTTCTTTTACTCGTAATTTACTCCTTGTTTTAAAATTGTAATCGTTGTCGGATGTGATCGTAAATATATTTTAAATATGCCTATTTATTTCGCCGCCAACTATCTTGCTCGTCGCGAACGAATGGATGGATAAATTAATTTAGTTCACTAATTAGACTGATCGAGAGACCCCCATCCACGGTATAGGATAATTTCCGTGGCTCTATGCACAACGTGGCCACCACACAGTGTTCCAGAGCGCCGAACGTAGATTAGTTCGTTTAAAGTAGTTCTTCATGAACGACACATCTCTACTTGTACCTTTACCTGTAATTGTAATTTTACTAATTATATGCTGAAAATGTAATTGGTCATTGTAATTGAGTACAATATTCTTAACAAGTAACTGTAATCAAGCCCCATTCCCTTTTTAAGTAATTTTACCACCACTGTTACCTAGAGTATGGAAACATTCTACAAGATCATCAAATAAAACATCCAATGGTGCAATCATGATCATCAACAAATACAAGTGAAATCACCACAACTACTACTCTTTCTTCTATCACCACCACAACCACCACCACCATCACCACCAACCACCACCACCACATCATCACCACCACTACCACACCAACCACAACAACAAACAGCAACAACAACAACAACAAAAAACAATCCGATATTATGACACCAACCTCCAAGAACAGGACTCTCTCCCCGATAGTGACGTCGGATCTAAATGCCGTTCGTTTTGGAGCAGGGGAGCTTGAACGTGGCAGGCGCGTGTTTGGAGCCCGGGTCGGCAGGGGAGGCAGCGGTGCAATACAAACGCGGTCGCTATGCAAGCAGTCACGAGCCGCGCGGGGGCAACACTCTCGTTTACGTCAGCACCTTCATCTGTTTGAGTAAAGCGGCGGAGGGTGGGTGCCTCATGCATAAGCGGCAGTGAGGGATGACTTGAATGGGGATGACTGGAGCCAGCGATCGGCGCCACTTCCTTCCAGCGCCGCGGGCAATTCGCTTTCGCGAGGCAGTGACGAGCCAGGTTGACTCTTACTCGGCTCTCGCCTGTTTCCTCGGAATTCAAATGAACAATAATAATAAAAATAATAACAATAACACTAATAACAATAATAATGTATTTGGCATTTTAGGGTCGGATCAATCAGATTAATCCGCACCTGTCGATAAGGGAGACATGTGGCAACATGACGTAATCCCATCACCGAACCTAGCTTATTTCGGCTGCTTGAGGAAAGGATGATGATAATGATGATGATGATAATAATAATAAACAATAATAATAATAATAATAATCAGCAACAAACCGGATATTGTTATCCGGGATTTGGACAAAAGATTGTGTCTACTTGTAGATGTTTGCTGTGCCCTGTGATCAAACTGTCGTAATCAATGAGATCAAAATGTAACCAAGGAGGCAGAAAACGTCTAAATACAAGAGTTTGGAAAGCGAGATCAGCCGAATGTGGGGCGTAAAGGCACAGGTCTTTAGTCCCGATAGTTATCGGTGCTTTGGGATTTTTCCCCAAAATTTGTTTAAGAACTTGGCTGAACTTCCAGGTCATTCAAAGGCTGGGAAATGCAGGAAATTGCTTTATTTGGAACAGCTCACATTTTGCGCAAGTATTGTAGAGGCACCGACAGTCCCTAGATTCTGATCCTTAGATACCTGGTTGCAATCTGAGTAGATTTTATATTCAGCCGACACATAACATCTTTAGTCGTGATAAAGAGGAATAATAATAATAATAATGATAATAATAACAACAACAACAACAACAACAATAATAATAATAATAATAATAATAATAATAATAATAATAATAATAATAATTGTTTGAACCACGTTTTACGAAGATGATTTTCAGAATCACTACTCGTACCAAAATACCAACCTTCGAAGTTTCCAGAAACGTTCAAAACGATCAGAGAGTTTTGGACTGAGGAAATGAAAAACATGGGAGTGAGAAGGTATTGGAATGAAAGGTACGAGAAAACGTGCAACAGGTTGAATTATGTTCTCCGACAACATGAAACTTGCCACGACAACATGAAGACGCCCCCACGTTAGTAGGGAATTTCGCCAATATGAAACTAAAAACCGATAAACAGAAAATAAAGAACGGTTATCGACGGGAAGGCAACTCCATAATCTTCAATTACTTCAACCATTACGTCAGTTCGATAAAAATACGTCCCTGATGTTCTTTGACAGATAGATTGATATTCTATAAGGATTTAAAACGATATATTACTTTGGTTAAGAATTTGGTGAATTATGTATCGGACTGTTCAGTTCTCTTGAGTCATCTCTCGTGATTTCCTTTTGAGACCCCTTCGCAGATGTCAGATCCGTTTTAGACGGGCAGAGAGAAGCGGCGCAGCGTTTAGTGAGATGAGGGACCATTCAGGCGCTCTCGAGTGGCATTGCCAATCAGCAAGTCGTGATTGCCGGTGTGTGCACCGTGAAACTGAGAGAGATTCGTTATCAGGGGAGAACGTTCGAGGTTGCATCCCCCGCGCAAAGAGTGAAGGTGTGTATTGTCCTCAAACCGATTTTAGGACTTGCTCATCTTCTTGCCCAATGAGTATTGCTATTTTTTTCGAAATAACGACTTCTCAGGAGAGGATATGACCGCGTCATGTACTTCTAGCGGTCTAGCGTAAAATTTTTTGTTTGCTGTCCGTCGTTACCTGCTGGCGTTCAGAAGACACAATGGTTCAGAAGAAATACACAGATTCGTAGTTGTGTGCGTATGGATCATGATCTGTCTATTTATTATAAGACCAGGGGTTGTGTGATTAATTATACGAATATATATTTTAATGCAATATATGAAAGAACATGAAACTATTATTTATATATATATATATATATATATATATATATATATATATATATTAATAATTTCAATATATTTTGCAAAATTTTCAGTGTATCATTTTCAAACAGTTGTCTGTTTCCTGAAATAAAATAGCGCCTTCATGCCTATTTTTGGAAACAAAAAAATTGTGTCTTGAGAAAATATTCAAGATGTTGCATGAATAATAAAATACTGCAATGGTGAAGATCTTTCTTATTTCTAGATTCTCTGTGATTTCTTAATGTAGTGCTACTATTGTGTGTGTAGCGTGCGGACTTTCGAAGCTCCAAGCAGTGTTCTTCACATTCTTGAGTGCGCGGACGCGAACAAGCACTTATAACATGCATGGCTGCTCCTCTTGCCGCCACAGCGAATCGAGCATCCTCGGAACATTTCAAACGCCCTTCCCTGCATCTTCTCATCTTTGTGAGGTTCCTCCCGGCGTTCTCCTTCGGCGCACGGCTCCCGCCGCCCTCGCCCACCGCCGCCCCCCTGCCCGGACGACACCGCCTCCCCACAGCCCAGCGCTGTCCGGCCTACCCGCCGTCCTCGTCCCGCCGCCCTCGTCCCCGCCGTCCCGCCGTCCTCGCCGTCCTCGGCCGTCCTCGTCCCCCCCTCTTCCCCGCCGCCTTCGTCTCGCCGCCTTCGTCCCCGCCGCCCTCGTCCCAGCAGCCCTCGTCCCTGCCCCTCCTCGCCCCCGCCCTCCTCGTCCCCGACGCTCTCGTCCCGCCGCCCTCATCCCGCCGCCCTCATCCCCGCCGCCTTCGTCCCCGACGCTCTCGTCCCCGCCTCCCTCATCCCCGCCGCCCTCGTCCCGCCGCCCTCGTCGCCGCCGCCCTCGTCGCCGCCGCCCTCGTCCCCGCCGCCCTCGTTCCCGCCTCCCTCGTCCCCGCCGCCCTTGTCACCACCGCCCACCGTTCCCGCGCCCCCCCCCGGTACCGCTGTATCAGCCACCACACAATCCCCGCTGCCCCGCCACCGCGGTGCCGGCCGCCCTCGTCCCCGCCGCTCCACTATCCCTCCATCCCCGTCTCTCCCCACTCCCGCCGCCTTCGTACCCACCCCCTCGTCCCCTGCCGCCCTCGTCCAAGCGCCCTCATCCCCGCCACCCTCGTCCTCGCCGCCCCACTGCCCCACCTCCTCTCACTCCCGCGTTGCCCCCACGCCCCCCCGCCGCCCTCAGGCCGTTTTGTCTTCCTCTCGAGTCGCCTCCGGGCGCCGGATGTCTTTCTCCGCTCTTCGTTCCGCGCAGCCCACTCCGCTCCGCCCCGCTACGGGCCGCGCACGGCAGACCGCGGCCGGGAGGCGCTGGAGCGCGCCGCCCCTTGGGTCCCGGCCCTCCTGCTTCGCCGCCGCCGCCAGCGCTGGGGTTGCCACCTGCCCGCCGCGGAGCCGGATGGACGAAAAGCCCCGATTTACATTGGGCAACCTCAAGCGCGGCTTCGATTTACAGCTGCGGCGGGATTTGGAAGCTGTCGCGACAAATGATATATCGTGTACTTCGAGAGTTTTTTTTGCCTTTCAATCTCATTTTTTTCTTATTTTTCTCATTATTATTATTATTATTATTATTGTTATTATTATTATTATTATTATTCCTCTACATTACGACTAAAGATGTTATTAGTCGGCTGAGTATAAAATCTACTCCAGGTTGCACCCAGCTATTTAAGTAACAGATCTGGGAACTGTGGGTGCCTCTACAGTACTTAGCGCAAAATGTAGGCAGTTCAAATAAAGCATTTCTTGTACTTCCCAGTCTTTTGAATGACATGGAACTTTAGCCAAGTTCTTACACAAATTTTGCGGAACAAATCCAAGAGCTCCGATAACTATCGGGACGACCTGTGCTTTTACACCCCACATTCGGCTGATCTCGATTTCTAAGTATTTCTTGTATTTAAGACGTTTCTCTGCCTCCATGGTTACGTTTGTTCACAAGACACAACATCTACAAGTAGACACGATTTTTCCCCATATCCCGGATAACAATATCCGGTTTGTTTGCTGCTATCTTGCGATCCGTTTGAATTTGTTGGTCGTACAATATTGTATAGTGTCCAACCGGTGTCACCGGTTTTGGTGAGTGTCCACTTGGGGCATGTGTTTGGAACTTCGAGGGCGGTACAGATCTGCCAGTGCTACACACCCTGTCGTGTCTTTTCAAGTATTCGGTCTTTGCTAGAATTGGACAAGCTGAGACAATATGATCAATGGTTTCTACTTGTCCCTGGCAAATGCGGCATTTGTCATCTTGGGAAATTTTGAGAACCGCTTTATCATAATATAGTGTTCTCAACACCTGATCTTGAGCAGCTATTAAAACTGCTTCTGATTTGGCTTCATCGGTCCCTTTTTAATCCACATAAATTATTGATATTTATTGATCTGCACCTTGTACATGCTTTTTAGATATTCTCCATGGAGTGGTTTGTCTCTCCACGATTTCTTTAACATTTTTTGTGTCTCACATTTCATGGTTATAAGCATCAGAAGTTCAGTGTTTGTGTTATTCGGCGTGTCTTGCATAGTTTTCTTTGCAATTCTTCTTGCTACTCTAAAAATGTCCCTGTTTCCCATTCTTCAATTAGATTTCTTGACCTGCCTCATTAGAGGGTAATCTTGATGACTGACTACATACTTTCCCATTCCAACTATTGCATTATGCCAGGAGGCTTCAATTTGTTTGAGGCCTCTTTCTCCTTCCATACGTGACACAAAGTCTATGTACATCAGCACGAGGGTGGACGACATGATGCCTTGTAAGCAGTTTTCTGTTTTTTCGATCCATCATTCGAATTTCTTGCTCAGTCCAGTCCACTAGTCGAAACTGTACTTGACTACAGGTACCGCCAAACTACCAAATTGCAGATATTTTATTCCTGGAGTTCAGAGCGGACTGCAGGACTCAGAACTCGAACTTAGGTCCTTCCAGTTAACTCCTCTACACTATGGAAACCAATTTAGTTCTGAAATCGGGGGAGACTTAAAAATGGAAGTGACTCAACCCAACATTTCCTACACGCAATTTTCTAAATTTCAGAGAGATGAACGAAAAATGAGATCTACACCATTCTTTTAAGCGTTCGTTGTTTAATACACAGAAAAATTTAAAGAAAAAATAAGACCAGTGTTTGAGAAAATGTTTTTTATAATTTGCATTAATTTCAACAAGAACTACGTGAAGATTAGTTTCTTAAAAAAATGTATTTGGCCTTTTTTTAAAGAGCTGATTTTTGAGAACAGATTTTGTTAAAGACAAAAATCTCTATCTTCAATTTTATACTTTTAAAATGTTATCGTTTTGCAATTTTTGACACTTTTGAAAATACGGCGAGTTCGCCGAAAACGAGAGTAGCACCATTTCTTACTGTCCCCTTCACACATACGAGGAGAAAAAATGTTGTAAACATTTGGAGCGGTTTTCGAGAAAAATTGTTTAAAAAATAAAAATTGCTTCTATTTTGCGGTAATTTACATGAAAAATACTCCTATTTTCGAAAAATATGACATGATCTTATTTCAAGATCTGTCTTTAAAGAACAGATTTTATTAAGGAAAAAATCTCCATCTAATATCGTATACTTTATCCTGCGAGAAAATGAAGTGGATGTACAGAAACCTGAATGTATCCTCCCGCTGAAGCGCGTGGTCCAGTGAGTTGTCATCATACCAGCTGTCAAACCCTCCGCTGTCACCGCTGGTTGTGGGCGATCTCGAATTTTCCACACATGGTTTACCCAACACTGTACGGAGTTTGGGCGCAACTAGGAACTATTGTATTCGTCATGTGATTCACACCAGTGCTGCTAAGTCGTGGTCTGTGCGTGCCTCCCCCTCTTTTCACTGAGGTCACGGGGCATTTGTCGTTGCGAAGATTTGAAAACTTGTCGACGTTGAGGCAGGTCGAGGCGCGGTGTAGGTATAGCAAAATGGACATGTTTGCCGTATCTGAGTAAGTGGTATGTGCCACATATTTGCAGATTGCCCGTGAAACGCCAATGATGCACAACGGGGAGCGTATTAGCACGTCAAAGGCGTGACACCAGTCGTGCAATACCATGGCCATCATGGAAGAATACAACCACTGATCGATGCTCTGAGGTTGTCGTGCGTATAGATATAACTGTCGCAAATTGGAATGTCGGGTCAACAAGAACATTGGAGTTCATGTTAACCACGACCTTATCGTGTTTCCACATGCGTGGGAGACATTTTGGAAAATATTCTTAAATTTATGTGAAATGTGTGTTTCGTATATGATAAAAATTAGTATTATATGCTAATATAATACTAATATTAATGAAATAAAAATTAGTATTAATGTGATAAAATTAGTATTATTAGTATGTGTTTAGTGTTGTCATGATGGTGCTGTAACTTCCCGCAATCCGCCGGCCCGGGGCAGTCCCTCGTTTTTGCTACTTTGCAGAAGGCAGAGGCTTATCGCTATAGCGACCACCGCCAGACCACCATACGACATTTTTAGCATCTTCTGCTATATCCAGAGAAAAAATTGGCCGTTTGTTGAGGATATAATTGTATAAAAAATGTCTCTATTTCCTTTAAATATAAAGTCTACATTTAATATTGTTGTACGAAGACGCTGAAAACATTTTTCAATTTTTTTCAAATTCTTCAATTTTGAAAATTTGAGTTAAAAAATGATATCTATTTCGAAAGAAAAATTGAAAATGTTCGTAGGGCTTCATGTAAGGTTCAAGGTTCAAAAGCTCAAAAATGAAAAAAATGTTTCAAATTCGCAGGGTCTAGGATTCGGTCAGGTCAATTCTGTAATATTAATTTTGGAGAAAATCTGAAAAGTTTCGGCGCTAACGTTGTACATCGATAGACGAACGGACGGATAGAAGACAGGACGTTTTGATTTAAATATGAAACAAAAATTAATTTATCATTTCAATTAGACAATGACTAACGAAACAAAAAATTCACGTATGTTATTGTCAAATCTAAAGGCTAATATAAGTTCAAAATTATTTTTCTTCTCTTTTAAATGCTTTTTTTCTATTTCAAAGTCGGTTTTACTATTTTAATTTTTATATTATTGAAACCATGAATCCCATTTTTAATGAATTGCTGCCGCATTAAGGCTTTTATATTGGAATTATATCACAATCTATTTTATAGCCGAATAGAATAAGAGAATACAATTCTAAATAAAGTAAAGAATGACGTTGATGTCGGCACAGCGGAATATAATTTTGTGCTTTGGAAAGATCCAGATATTTACTAACGTAGGAAAAATACGTAGCATGCAAGTGAACCGTATGTACACGTAGATTTTTGTGAATGATTGAATAATTGTTTGGGATTTAAAGATTGCAAAGTGCGTATGCGATAACGATTGTGTGTTGTTAAGAAACTGCGTTTGCTTACCGCTTGATAAAGAGCACTTTGTCCTAATGTCGTTATTCTAAATATACACTTTCCGGGAGCCGGCAGATGTTTACGGAGCGCCCGCATTATGTTATCTGGCAACCCGTGACAGCTGTTTGCTTTTTCTGAGCTTATCTTTGTGACCTGGGGACGTGAGTCAGTCGTTCTACATAGATTTGTTAGTGAACCGAACTTCGCTTCACTAAATATGGAGTGTTAATTTCCCAGTGTCCTGCCCCGTGTTTCCGAGCGGTACAGCTGAGAGGTAACTGTGATCTACGTACTACGATTTGTTTTCCTTCTGACAGCGTGGTGGAGGCTAGCGGGGATGGTGGCAGGGAGGGGTGGGGGCTGTGGTCGGAACAATGAAAGCCCATGCCGTGCGCCCGGAAGAACCGACCACTGTCCGACTGTTTCCCCGTCGACTTGTGGCCGAATATATGATTTTGAGTTGTGATTGCATTGCATTTAATGAAATGCTTGAGCCATCTCGTAGTTGCCGTTCTTGCTGTTTATTGTACCCTTGTATTGTCGTTTGGTTAATATTGCTAGTTTAAGGTTTAACATCTCGGGTATCAGCAGTTGTACAAGTGTTCTTAGATTTGTTCTTGGATTTTGCCATTGAGTCATCATTAACACACGTTATTAGCTTCTAAAATTTTGTATGATAGTAATATTTAGAGTGTATTTTATAACAAGTAAATACATTTTTTTATTGTTCTTCTTCTCTCTCATTTATTTTGTTCTCTCATACGCACGCTCTTCGTTCCCGGTTCTGAAGTCATATACAAGTGCGTCATTATAAATATTACAAACTTGTAGGGCAGTTGTGGGTGTTGAAGATAATTTTTTGCCAAGCATTTGGTGAGAAATCATATATAACGAAGTTACACATACGACACGTGCTCCTGATTGACAGGCAACGTATCTCAAATGGCGCTTGGCAGGTCCCGTCTGGTCAGGTAAATTGTTGCTGGTACATCTTTGCTTTTACTTCGGCAGAAACGAGTTCCTGCCAAACACATGTGTACTTCCGTGCAGATGCGATTTTCATGAGGTTGGTGAAGGAATTTCATTGATATGCCCTTAAGAAACGTATTCCTGAAAACTACATTTTTTTGACATTTTCTTAATTTTTCGGTTTCCTAACAGTAGAAAGGAAACATTATTTTAAGAATATTAAAGAACAGTAAAGTCTTCTCCTAAATGGCAATTTTCTTTTTGAAAAATTTGAAGTCGTTTTTTACAAAATGGCGTACAAGTGCAAAAACAAAAAATACCCGAAAATGAACTTTACGTCATATTAAAGAGTGCAAAAATTAGCACTGTCCCTTCGAAAAGTTTTGAAGAAAGAATTTGGGGCCATTTTTGAGAAAATAACGTTTGAGCGTTTTCTGAAAATGCAGAAAATTTGAGCTAGTTTTAACAGAAAAATAATTGCGTTTTCGAGAATCTTTATATGATATTATTTAATGCAAATGTACTCGTAAATATAATAATGTGAAAAAATCACCGCTAATGTAAATGTTCACGACATGAGAGACAAGTCAAAAAATTATATTTTTGCAATTTTTGAAAAAAAAGAATAGAGCAATATGGCCTTTATTTCACCTAATAGAGTACATTTATCCACTATCCCTACCAAAAGTTTAAGGAAAAAATTTGGAGCCTTTTTGAGAAAATTTTGTTTCTGTAATTTTTTAAAATTGCACATATTGCACGCAATATTGTGCGAAAACTACTACAATTTTCAAAAACATGTACATGACCTTAGTGAATGAACTAATCATGGAGGGAAAATTTTATTTGAAGGAAACACCTCTATCTAAATTTTATAATTGTAGGAAGAGGACGAAAAAATTTTAAACTTTTGCAATTTTTCGAAAATTCAGTATTAATCCTGATAATCGGACCTTTGTCAACTTATTAAGTGTATTTTACTCTATTCATATAAGAAATTTTAAGAAAAAATTTGGAGCCGTTTTTGAGAACATTTTGAAAATGTCTGGGGGCTTCATGTGAAATACCCAAAAAAATTAATTAATGTTTTTTCAAATCGTAGAGCTTCAACTCAGGCCAGATAGACAGGAGTTTCTTCAATTTGGAAAAATCGTATGCATAGTTTAGACGCTAGTGTTGTTCACATACACCGGGACGGAGGGACGACGTTTTGCTTTCAATTGGTTTTTTCGGTATCAATGACTCCACAAAACATGGATTATGGCTACACCACGTGTTAGAGGATTTTTTTTTCATAATTCAACAACTGGTTTTATCCACTTTTTCGTTATCAGGACCTGACATTGAATTTGTTCTGCCGGAAATTCGCCGTTTTTTTCGTGCAGCATTACATATCTTTCCCTATACTACGTATATTACTCCGTATATACGTATGTATACGGGAAAGTAAAAGTAAAGACAGAAACAAATCAATATTTTCTGTTGGTAATTTGTTATACAGATGGAGAAGAATGTAACGTGTGTTTTTGAATTTGCCTGGCATAGGGTTCCTGGCGCTATTTCGTGTTTGTTTAGTCTCCATCAATTATTTATCCACAACCAGGGGCCTATTGTTTCTGGCCCTTTATTTATCTCTGCGGGAAGCAGAAGCCTCCTCTCGATATCTCCCGGTAGCTTTGTCTACACTGCGGAGGCGACGATCTCTGCTGCATTCTTTGACGCATATCCCGCCCCTCCTCTACGCCCTTATCGCTGCTGGCTAGTCAACAAATAGCGTTTCTTCGACTGCCTACTAATCCATCTTTGCATTTATATTCATCTGCTTTTTCTGTTCCGCATGCCTTCACATCTTTCCATTCATAATCAATATTCTGTCTACTTCTTACTTGTCTTCAATGGTTTTGACACTTCAAGTGATGTTATTCCACTCTACCTTGGGATTTTCTGTGTATGGTGTTCAGTATAGCTAGGGCAATCGCGTTCTACTTCTGAAAGAAGGCCTGATTACTTTATGTAAAAGGAAACTAGTTCAATGTTCATTGATGGTTAAATCAACCACACTTTGATTATATTCTGTTCACTATGGAATGTGACTTGTATTTACAGGTAGTACATAGAAAATCGATTCACATTGATTTAACAATATTTTATTCAAAAGCATGATATGATACAAATGGGTTTTGATATGCACAATATTTCGCATACTTCTTTGCAGCTTCTTTGAATGTCTAATCAGTTATTCTGTAAAGACACATGTAACCAAATAATACAATTTCGCTATGACCAATAAAATGTTTACATTGTTTAAAAAGATCATTTTAAAATGTATCAAGCACATGCATACGCATTAGGAGAAGATTCCATGTCATGTAGATTTTAAAATGGACACAATCTTGAATTCATTTTGAAAAACTGCTTTCGCCGCCTTTGTCATCATCAGTGGAGAAATGGGTGGCAAGTGTTGAAAGTCAGTGGGCTCTTTCTCCAGACCCTCGTTACACATTGCAAGACTAATGATGATGGCAAAGGCGACAAAAGCCGATTCTCAAAATAAAAGCAAGTTGACAAAGATGACATCCATTATTTCATCCATCTATAATGTCAACAGCACCACATCAGCATTCCCACAATAGATACTAAATGTTTAAAACTAGATAAAAACATTAATTTGCATACCAGGGTATGTTCTAATCAGTAGTTAATAGTTTCTTGGGTCTTCTTCAAAAATAACACTGAAAAGAAATTTTAAAAACTGGCGAATATCTTGGTATCTAACACTTTTTTCTAAGATAAGTGAAACATGCTGATTCCAAATACGCAAACCGTTTGTCTCTGTCACCCACCGTTTGTTAGATATACTCCTTCAAAAACTTATATTTCACTAGAAAACATTTTGTTAAATGGAGAACTAATGAACGTGAAATTAGCTAAGGAAATAGTGAGATAGAATCACATGTCATGCATACTACTTAGTAATATACGATATCGTATATTTCATAATATAACACACACCTAAAATCCATATACACTGAAATACTTAATCTAAGGTGTATTTGCTTGAATTTCTTGGCTGTTAGATTTGCGTTTGTGCTGAGCATTTGGCATGTAACGCTGATGGGTTCAGAAAATATGTGTTTGTTTTAGGTCTCATTTCAGTTCCAACCAGCTCCAACATTCCTGCACTTCATTGGCCCTGATATATTACTCCATCACCGAGACTTCCGGTGAAAACCATGTTCGTCACTGACCAGACTTAGGTTTCGAGAAGTCAAGAAGTAGCTATATTCCCCCAAAAGTCACGGAATGACTTTTGGAGGACATGTTGACACCCAACTTTTTGTATACACTGGTGCACTTCTTCACAATCAATTACATAGCAGATTTATAATTTCCTAGAAAATTAGCTACAAATGATTTAAATTCCATCTACGCTCTTTTTTCAGAATCATTCAATAAGTCTTGGAAATGGCTCCCAGCAATTATCTTCTTAATTTGTGGACCTGTGAACACATATTCTTTCATTTTCGAATAACTCAAATCTGGGAACTTGTTGCGCAGGTACTGAAAGCATTCGAGTCGTTGTCTAGTGCCATCACGAAATCTTTCATGAGTTCCAGCTCCATGTGAAGCGGTGGCATGATTACGTTGTCAGAGTCAATCAACAGCACATGAAGAACTTTTTTATTTCCTGGGTCTGTTCTAGTTTTGATAGAGCATTTTTTCTTTATGTAGTGGTGTTTTCTATCTCTACTGTCCCACTCGCAGATCAAACAGCATCCCTGTCAGACCCTGTACCCTGTCAGACGTTCCCATGAGAATGGTGATGATTTTTAAATCACCACAGATGCACTATTTATACTCGTGATAGAATATTTTTTCAAGAAGTAGCGAGATAGTTTCATATGTCTTTTCAGGTGGGTAGAATTTCTAACCAATACTTATTCATATTTGTTTCCATTTTGTAGTAATATTGCATTCAACCTTTTTTTAGTTGAGTCGATGAATAATCTCTAGGCTTCAGTGTTGTGTTCCACCCGAAGCTTGTCAACAGACTTTGAACGTCCGCACAGTAGCAAATACTGTTGTTATGTCCACCAAAATATCAAAGGTTAGGACAAATTAACAAATTGTTTATTTGCAATCTCGGTACAATATCAATATACATTTAACTACAACAAACATGTTTGAAATGGAAATCTTCTCGGCGCGAAGAGTGTATCCGTCCGTGCTTCCGTCTGTGCTTCCCATGTACGGTACCACTGCGCGGTCTCCGCGCTTACCACGCGCGACCTGTAGATCTGTCAGTGCACTTGACGCTGGCGGAGCGGGGTTGGTCTCCCCGACTGCGGAATCTTGACTGTGAGGGCACTCCTCCCAGGGTGCTACTTCTGTGGTCACGGGGTGAAAGTTCTTAAGTCAAAAATCTCAGTTTGGAGAAAACATGGGTTAGATTATTGAGTCACCGCTTGTTCCTATGCTAAACGCTATTTCCTTAATGATTTTTTTTCTCGTTAAGGAGGCAACATTTGAATTCGGTCGTTTTACTAAATAAAATATAGCTACTTAACTTGTAGTTTCAGTACTTGACCCAAATTTGCCAAAAATTGACGTGTCCACAGACTTCTCCCAGGGTGCCGGCTCGCTCCCTTTAGAGGGCCACTGGTAGGAGGTGAGACTCGCTCTTATATCTCGAACCTGCTGGGCCGTATCCACGGCTTGCAACGCCGCTGATCGCCGACCGAGCGCGTTGTCTTGCCGCTCGCGCGCCAATTATAAACGTCATACGCGACCTGACCAGCGCGACATGACAACTGTCACTCATTGCAAAGGAATGCGATATCGAAAATGCAAAATGCTTTGTAATATTACCTTAAATATAAATTTATTCACAGATGGGGAAGACATTGTGTAGCGTTGCGTGAAAAAATACAAAAACATGGGGACAAAAATTGATGAAAGGTTGTTCCATTAAAATTAATTTTTGACGATCTTAAAAACCTGACATGACAGAGCAAAACGGTTTTCATATTTGAAATCAACATAAAAAAGTGAATTTGGAAAAGTAAACACCATGCAAATGTCTGTAAATGTCTATTGTTTGTCAGTGTAATTAGCGGGGAGCGATGATTGTGGATTCATGCAGTATATCAGTAGTAACTCATATATTTTAGGACCTTTCAAACACCATTCACATCTTTGATTATTATTTTCCAAACATTTAGTTTGAAATGCTACTAGTATGCATCTCTTCAGAATCATTAGTCATCTCAGAGAAACCTCACCTACTATGAATTACGTAATGGGGAAAGCAACAGTAATATTCCACAATTTTAATCTGGATGATAATTTTCCATTTTGGGTACAGAACTTTCCATTTTGAGTGAGTTCTAAAGAAATGACAGCATCCATCGTTTGCTCCAGCAAACGTTTTAAAAATTATTTTTCAACCGCTAACATTGAAATAAACGAAATCACAACTAAAAAGTTGTTCAATTTTTTTCGGTAACATTAATTTAGGATACTTACAAGTAGGCATTTCGTAACGCATTTTTGCTTATTTTTGTTTTTATTTTATTTGGCCGGAAGCAAAGTTCAAACCAGGTCTGGCAAATACTGTGTTTCGGAAAATGAGTTCAATAATTTTAATAAATGGGCGTCGAAAATTATCCCTTGACGTAAACAGAATCTATGGTAGCGCGTGCTGAGCAGTTCACGACTTAGTACACAGTCTGTGTACTGAAGTGGTCATTCTCGTTCCGCCACCTGTTTTTCCATTTGATCTTTGAGAGACACTGCCACTGCACCAGCGCCAATGTTCAACCTTCAAGCTGCTTTCTTCCTCCACTCCCCTCCCACCGCCTCCTCCCGCCATTGCCGTCCCCTCCTCCACTTCCAGCTCCGCCGCAGGGCGACACAAAGCGTGCGTCCACACGGGGCGGACGGCTTTGAAAGGCGAGGGGCCAGTTGCTGGGCGCGCTTCTCCGTGTCTCGGAGCTACAAAGAGCCCGGGGGAGCCATTTGAATGCGGCTCCTCACGTAACGGGTTAGCGGCGAATTGCGCGCTGCGGACGTGTGCGCGGAGGTGGGGCGAGGGCGGGGGCGGTGCGCGGTGGCGTGGGGGCGGGGTGGCGTGGGGGCGGGGTGGCGTGGGGGCGGGGTGGCGTGGGGGCGGGGCTGGGCGGTGTGGGCGAGGGCGGGGCGGGGCGAGGGCGGGGCGGGGTGGCGTGGGGGCGGGGAGGGGCGGGGCGGGGTGGCGTGGGGGCGGGGTGGGGAGGGGCGGGGCGGGGCGTGGGCGTGGGCACGGGAGCCACACAGACCCTCCGCGGGGTCTCTTGGGAAGGCGCGCCTGAGGCCTGAGACTGGGGTTCTGTGCCCCGGGAAGAAAGTGGCCGCTGAATAAACGAAAACCTGCTTGTTAGAGGCGCACCGCTCAGCAAGTACCGCCTGGGAGGACGCGCTGTGGAAGACTGGGCTGTAGCGCGCACCGAAGAGGCATCGAGTTAAAGAAATTCCCCTCTACAAATGCAATTTTGTGGAGATAATTTTCTATTAATAAAATAAACTGGCTTTTTTTTCGTAAGATTCCCCACACATATACTCCGTGACTTCTGTATATTTTTAAACTAAAGTTCTTCTTAACAACAGTTTCTGAGTTTGCAGTTCGACGTACTTCATCTTTCGCCAGTTGTTCCCAAGCATGTTTGATAATTTTACCGGATGATAACAACTTTCACACAATGTTCCTTTTCCATGTTCTTTTTTCCAATGTTTCCTTTCTCATATTGTGTTGTTCATTAATATGTATTGGCAACATTGAATGTGGAATTATTGAAAGAAGGGCTCTAAATAGTGGTTAAATGAACAGTTTTTTATATCAGAAAATGGCATAAAATGGTTTATTTTCCACCAGAATGGGTAGAGTAAAACTGACGTTTTTGGTCATGATCAAATTCATGGCTAGGATTATAGAAGCCGAAACCTAAGGTTCTTGCCGACGTATGAGAATAAATACTAGTTAATTCAATTATTAATGTTGAACATAAAGATATTTTTTTGTAATAGTCCCCAAACAAGGTGTAAAAGTGTTTGCACTTCTTTTCAAAATTATTAATTTACGAAATAATGATTTTGGAATAACAAATAAAATCTCTAATTGCACATTCTTCATAAAGTATGCTTTTAAATTTCTCTGACGGGGACTTCCAAGTTTCCATTCCTATTCTAGTGATTTAGGAAGTAGTGACAGTGAATTGGTATTACCCTCGCGTACTATTCCCTCATTTTTCACTATTATTATTTTCATCATCATTAATCGCTGTAAATCTTATTCGTCCTAAACTTGATAACTCAGTTCTTAGTAAATGGATATATCAGTGTTTTCATTCAGTGTTATGTTAATAAATAGTATTCACAGTATAACAATGTAAAGAAGAATCTCCTTGAGAAAAAATCTCCTTTGGTTGCAAGCTTTTAATCGCGTGTTATTCTTGAAAGTCGCGATAAATCGAAGAATTACATATTCACTCTATTCATACAATTATCTGCTAAATTCTGATTGAAATCGGTAGGTACTACTTAGCATCTACTTTCAAATGTTTCAGTCGATTAATATTTTAATTTTCAGGTCAGTATTGCTATCAACTGATTTTATTATCCCTCAGAAGCAACTTTTGATGGTAAAGTTCTTAGAGCTGGGTAGAGAATCATATCAAATCCGCTCAAAAATTTTAATTAAAATGGAGCCATTTCTTTGGGGAACTACGGGATGAATTACTTTAACTTTGAATGACATGAAAGAACTGTGTAATTCCAAAGTTAATCGTCCTTTGTTGTGACGTGGAATGGACTTCTGTTGCCATGACAAGAATTTCATCGGCTATGAATAGAAATTTACCAATACTGTTCCTACATGGAAAGAAAAAAACAAAATTCATTGATAAGCTGAGTTTTCCAAACGTTTCTTCTGAATATTACTTAGTTTCTTTAACTTGCTTTCCAAAGAGCCTGTTTGGAAGAATGACTAACAGCATTCCAAGCTCACCGAAACCTGCCAACTGCAGAAGCTTCAGGCTCTTCTCTTCCCACGCTAGACGCGTCGTCCAGCATTATCCGTCCCACGTTCACAGGCGAATGACGTCGGTCTTCCCTCGAGCTGTCGTCGTGTGCCCGAACTGTGTTTCCCGATGCGTCCTCTTGTTTTCGCTGGGTGTTGCTCAAACGACGTCGGTAGCAGAAACGGGCCTCTCTATTCGGTAACGGAAGCTCAACGACCGTTTACGTTTTCAGTTTCCCGTATTCCGCTTTCGACAAACGATCACGTTACAAGGACGTAATACCAGGCGGAAGTATCACTAACGACATAATAGATATGACGTGCAAATTCACCACGCTTTTCTTTTCTATAGAAATACCGAGGAAATGTATATATCCAAGAAGTCATATTAATTTCTCATTATGTTTTCGTTTCGAAAGTGCACCCACATTAACTAGTCAGCTTTTGACGCCATGCGACTTGATTATTGACCCAAGTTATTTCAACTTACATTCTAAAAACAAAAAATACATCCTATAAATGTTGATGAAAACACATAAATATTGATTAAATGTATAATCAATTTGAATACGCGATGAAGAGTCTGGGAGTTGTAGAAGCAGGACCAGTTATCTATTGGAAAAGAAAATAACCAATTTCAAATTAAGATGTTTCACGTCTTGGAATGTATTCACATAAACCAGTGGCGCATCGACGTGAGCTAATGGGGATTTATCCCCTCCCACACACCACAAGCCGAGGACACAAATTCAAAATTATAGTTTTTACTAATTTAATAGATATTAACATATATTAATAACTATTTTTTACCGATTCTATTTTTATTTAATTGTCTCAATTGCTAAGTCCTCGTAAATAAAAAAGTTAGAAAATATAAGATAAAAATATTGGTATTGATTAGCAACACTGTAGGTGTCTAACCAAGGTTAAATTGCCCATAATAATATTTGTCAGTATAATTACTGACAAACGTATGTAAATTAACGAAATTTTAAAAATTCAAGTCCTATAAACGTTTAAAATAAGTAAACTTTGATTTATAATTTTATATTATTTTCATTTGTAACTCTTTTACCTTCTTTATAAGGACAATTACTTTAACAGGGCAATATACTATATTCAATACTAACGAAAATCATTCAATATTTCTATGACATAAGATATAAATAACTGTAAATTATGAATTAAAAATTACTTTTATATTGAACATAAATGCAAATTTCTTTATAAGAAAACAGAAAGATGGCCGGACGCTACACCTTTAGCCTTTCTCAAGGAGAAAAATCCTGTTTGCACCTTGCTATAAACCATTGTTCTATTCTATTTCCAGAATACACATAAAATTATGAGTTATTATTTCAGGTTATGGACGTGAAGCATAATATCCAAAATGCAATAAGAGTGGTCTCTGATTGAAAAATATGAGAGGTATCTTACAAACGTACCATTCATAATCACTTATACATATCAGTTTTTAATTGTTTTTTCTTTTCCTATTTAACTATTATAACTTAATTACAAAATCATACTGCATAGCGAACTAATTTAAAAGTCACTTCGTAGACCAATAGTAAGAAGTTTCCATTGGTATGTTAACTATGGCAAGACATGCCTAACCGTAACCACAAGACAATTATTGATTGCGAATTTAGTTGTATTCGCTGCAGTAAATGGACTCGCTGGACAGAATTCCATTCAAAGAACTTTCGACTCATGAAGGAGCTTAAGACCTCTGATCTTACGGGAAGTGGCCCTTCTACACTTTGGTTGCAGGTTCCGATATTTGCACATCTCTTACAACGCGCATTCTTCACATTTTCAAACCTCGCTTCCTCTCTATCTCTCTCATCTACGCAAGACAACATTGCTGTAATCGAGAAGTTGTATAGCTACCATCGTGAGAGTGCATTTCTTCAAGTAATGCGTTCTCAATTGCTGTTGACGTCTCTCGATAATTACTTTACCGTTCACGTGCCGTTGTCTTTTAGACAAAATTAGCAGAGAAGATGGGAGTGAAAATGAACTTGCTCGATCACATATATCTGTCAAGGAGGACTTCTGTTCACGATCCTGCGTCACCTGAATTCATTTAAATGCTTTATTGCTATTTTGTTACTTTTATAATTTTTACTTTCTCGCACTTACTTCGTAAGGAAAGAAAATTATGTAATCGTGCGCCGGAAAATGGCGAATTTTCGCCAGAAAAACTTTATTGCTAGTTCTTGGTAACGAGAACTCCTGTTGCTGTATATAGTAAATTATTTCCTCTAACACGTGGTGTAGCCAGAATTCATGTTTTGTGGTCCTTGATACCGAAAAATTGATTGACGGTAAAATGTCCGTCTGTCCGTACTGCCGCTTTTCACCAAATTGATATTTCCCGATCGATCTGAATGAATTCGAGGCTTTGCGAGTTCAAACGGGGGGTTTCAAACGGATATTTCGATTTTTGAAGGTACTTTACATGATGCCTCAAAAACATTTACAAAATTTTCTCAAACATGGCACCAAATTTGTTGATTAAATTTTGTCCTCGGATAGCGTAAATGACACTTAAGACAATTCTGCAGGTCACTTGTTCGTTCACATTCCTGATTTGTTTGAATGTTGCAAAAGTTCATTTTTTTGGGTGTCTTCGTTTAACTATAATATTGAAGATAGAGATTTTTTCTTAATGAAATCTATTCCCTAAAGACAGATCTTGAAATAAGGTCATGTACAATTTTTTCGAAAATATGAGTAGTTTTCAAATTATTTTGCGCGAAACAACGCAATTTTTAATTTTTTTTAAACATTTTTTTTCTAAAATGGCGCCATTCTTTTCTGTGGATGATCTTGGCTGTCCGGGTGACGCCGCGTCGAAGGCTGTGTTAGCGACGTTTCGACCATCTTCCAGCCATGAGATTCCAGTCCTGAGGAAGAAAAATTCCTCAGGGCTGGAATGAGAAACTCTGTATTTTCGAAAATAGGCAAAATTTAACATTTCAAAACTACAAAATTGAAGATAAATTTTTGCCGTAAGCGTCTTTTCCAAAGAGATCATGTCTAAAAATGCTCATCTACAGTTTATTGAAAAACGAGTAGTTTTAGCGTAATTTAGACATGTAATAATGCAATATATAAAAAAATATTTTTTCAAAACCCGCTCCAATTTTTTTTCCCACGAATAGAAGAATGGACGATTAAAAGAATGGTGCGGGTCTCAGTTACGTTGAAATTTCTAAATTGTCGAAAATTGATATTTTAGAAATAGTGCTAGAAAGTATATCCTAACACCACTAGTTCTTTTACGTAAACCTTTTGTTTAGAAATCAAGAAGTCGTCAATTCATAACTTGGAAAAAGAGGGAGAACTTTCCTACCAAAATTGAAAATATCTTGACGTACTACCGTTCTCCTAAAACTGGAAATTCGAGGAAATTAATTCATTTCAATGTCCTAACAGAAAAAAATTGCAAAGTAGAAATTAACCTAGAAGCTAGGAATTTTCTCACATGCTACGTTAGACACGTTCGTCTTTAGGTTTACAAGTGGTACTCTATATTCAACTCACATAAGACATTTTATTATCTTAGATTTTATTGCAGTTATTCAAACACGCTTAAGGGTTAATTATCCTTTCTAGCCACATTAAAACATAAGACATTCAATGTTAAATATCTCACTACACGTGGACTTTTCTTTGTCTATTTTGCCTTCTTAAGTTTGCGAAAAAAACGACTTACAATCAAAAGCAAAACGTGCTCAGTAAATCGAAAACACCAAGTACAGTAATAACACTATCTCGCAGATATGAGCAACCTTGAGAACTCTGCAAGGGAGGGTGACGCACATGCTTTTTCCATCAATTGCCCAGTCGAGCAGTCCCGATAATGTACAGGTCCTGGTATTCACCTCCGCAAGCAGGGTCAAGGGACTCAACGGTCACGCGAAGGACATCAAGGAAATATACGAGTATTGTTCTGCGACGTTATAGCGCCAAACAGGTTGGGAAGTGGATCATAAACTCATTTACACTAATGGTGGCGACATATGAGTAACGGCAGAGATAGCACGTCAGATGTGACTAGTAATTTTAAAGTCAGCTTTAAGACTGGTGAGACGGTGATATTTTTTTCTGGCCAACGTTCTGAAAGGCGAGGAGTTTTATGGAATTTTAAGGAATTAGTCATATTCAGAATGATAACACCTAACGGTATGCCTAACAATAGTCATGGTGGTGAAAAAAAATTGAAAAGAGATAGCGAAGCCATATCACATTACAACCAAACAACCAATCATAAAGCTCCCACAAAAGATGTGTATATAGAACGAATTACCACCAGTGATGATAGTGTATACTAATGCGTACTATTCATGTACGAATATAGCATATTGTTGGTGAGTAGGTTTTATTTATAGTTTTTTAAGTTCTAATTGAGGGTGTATAAAAGACTGCAAAGTAATTTTTACTTTCTCGCCTTACGAAGTACTTTGTAAGAAGAGGGATTTATGTAATCATGGGCCGGAAAACTGCGAAGTTTAAAAAATGTGTTTAATTTTTAAACCTGATCTAAACTCAAGAACAGTTCCACCATATACTTATCCTTTTATAGAAAAGGTTAAATGAATAAAACTCCAAAGTAATATTTGTTGCTTTTATGTTCCTTTTTTGTCTTATTTGCTCTCACATTTGAATTTTTTATTTATTTTACTTATTTTTTCTTTTTTTTCCCTGAATTCTTTTCGTTTCTTATCCTCTTTGTTTTTCTTGATATTTATTTCCTTTCCCTTAGAGAATTTCTTTATAGTGTCTATTTGCATCAAATTCAGGAATATTCTCCTCGCTCCAGTACCAGTGAAAATGAATTATTAAGATGACTTATTGCGATCACATACAGCTTTTATATTTTTACCAAACGAACATTTGTAAAATGTCGATATAACATTTTTTTAAAAATTATGATGGAAAACTCATTATCTAGCACCATTTACCCTAATACATTTGTTTCTACTCAAGAAACTCGTTGTTCAAACAATAATATTCATCGTCATTACGGAGGCAGTTGTGTTCTCTGTGCTCACTCCGGCGAATAAGCGCATACTGCAACGGTAAGAACGAAAGGTAAAAAGAGAAAAACATGCTTATCTGCTTCCCTTCTTTCAATTTTTATTCCATCGTCATAGCTAGTTACCCACGCAATCTCACTAGATCTGCCTCACAGCGGTTTCACTTGCGTGGCCACGTCAGAGCCACGATTCCAGGTTGAAGGCTCTTGCTTTTATTCTATGGTCTTATTTATGCTTTGAGTGACTACGGAGTACGGAAACCATTTAGGAAATGTGAATATTTTCTTTTGAAAACCAAACATATTAATGATTAAGTTACTCCTATTTACATAGTAGTTGGCAACAATGAAATATGTGGATGACTTTGATTTCCGTTTACACAATTTGTTGACAGTAAAAAAAGTTCATTCATTTTAAATTAATAAACTAGTACATAGCTAAATACAAAAGTCGAGAGCAAGCACAGATTTCTCGTATTGCTGCGAGTGACGGAAAATAGTTATTTGATATAGTCATTAACAAAGTTCCATTTTTAATGGCAATATTCTTAAATTTTCAACTGCAACTATGTATTCCTAATTAAAGAATGTATGTAAGTATGCGTAATGGAGAATATTACAGAAAAGAAAACAAACAGCTTTAATAAATTTCATAAAATTTACGTTTATCATATGAATAACTAGTTTAAATGCAAAAGAAATATACTTTAAAGAAAAATATATTCCGCAGATATCCGCTAACAGTATCACCAATTCCTCTAACCAAAGAAATTAAATCATATAATGATAATTTGGCTCATGCTTAGAGACGGCTAGTTTATAAATATTTTTTCCAAAGAATTGATGGAAGTTTGCATAACCACACCATATACTTTTATCAACTTTTGAAAATCATTATTGACAGAATCCATTTTTCATTTCCATTCTTTGAGCGCAAATTGATTAAATGTGAACACATTTTTAATTACTAGCGCTATTTTCCATAGATGTGATGAATGAAGCATTACTCTTGGTTACCCAAATGTTAGTCAATCAATTCAAATATTATCTAGCAACTACACATGGCCATAAAATAATCTACTTTTGAATACAAGAGCAGTCTAACAATCTGTTCTAAGAAGCACATTATTTATGCAAACATAGTACTCGAAACAAGTAGGTCATCTTTGGGTCTTAAAAATAATATTTTCGTTACTATCCGGAAGAGGAGAGGAAGTGAGGCAGGTCTACGGCTTAGAGACAGCAGTATTAGTACTGCGGCTTGAAGAAAAGTGTCAAATTATTAAGTTTTATTAATGGAGAAAAACGAGCAATCCGAAAATGTGGCACATTGCTTTCCCGTCCATGTTTCTGAAGATGAGAAAGTATTGTAATCTTGCGAATTTGTATATTTGTTATGTGGTAGTCTACGGAACTGAAAAGTTAAATTAAACTGAAATTGACACTGGACAAAAACAAGAAATGTAGGACAGAAGAACGAATAGACTCAACAGTCATGAAAACATTAGTGTGTGATGAATTCTTGGTAACAGCTTCGCATCATGAAAACATAAAATACGACTATCGTATCGCCTGAAGTAATGGATAATGTAAAAACCAACAGTAATATCGAAATAAATAATTTGTGATAAAATTTATTATCCAATAGATAAATTTCAAATTTCTTATGGAATGGCTTTGCAATCGCTGGGATAGCATTTCTTTGTGACAATAAAGCGTTTCACCCTTTTTTATCATATGCGTCTTAACTAACTTTTAAAATTAGACCGACCTAGGACAACAAAAACTGTTTTGTCTTAGGTCCAAAAATCCTTATTAAAATCAGTCTGGTGAAATTAAAATTTACCTAAGTTACTTTGCCTCAGAATATTTAATCAGTGAAGTTTGGAATATTTAAGTAGTGTGTTGTTTTATTGTCATTATTATTATTATTATTATTATTATTATTATTATTATTATTATTAGTTTATTTTTCACAGTTTTCTGGTACATATTTTTCAATTCTTTTGAAGATGAAAATTTTGAAAAAAATCAAAATCAAAATTTTGAATTCAAATTTGAAAAACTATTTTAACCCAATCCCTATTGAGTTGTATATCAGATTATTATTATTATTATTATTATTATTATTATTATTATTATTATTATTAGTTTATTTTTCACAGTTTTCTGGTACATATTTTTCAATTCTTTTGAAGATGAGAATTTTGAAAAAAATTAAAATCAAAATTTTAAATTCAAATTTGAAAAACTATTTTAACCCAATCCCTATTGAGTTGTATATCAGATAAAAGGCCATAAAGAAAGCTAAAAAAATGACACCTGTTCCAGCTCTGTCTTAATTTGGAGAGGTTCTACATCAATTTAAGCATTTTCGGAAAGCCAATTTTGTAAAATTTTACATGGCTGTATTTCACAAACGGGTGGAAATATTTTACTCAAAATTTTTAGTTTTCTTATTCTTCGTTCATACTACCTGTGTGTCAAATTTCATCTGAATCTGGGATGGTGATGTAAAATGACTGTGTTGATTTAATATGGAATGACCCAAAGTGAGTCACTGCCGTACGAATGAAATGTTGACCGACGTGGTGACAATAGGAGTCGAGTTCGGCATTTTGAAATGAATACGCCAAAGACACTTTCGTAGGAATTGCATTCATTATTTATAAAACAAATTTTTAAAAAAGGCCCCCAATTTTTTTCATATATTGTTTTCAATCATTTTCACATACACACAAAGACGCTTAAAATGGCCCAGGTCTTGTTGAACTACATGCATTTTCGAAAACTGCAGAAGTCGGAAATAACGCGAGAAAGTATGTGCGGTGGTAGTCTCACTTCTATTGAATTCCAGAATTTTCCTTTCGCAAACAAATCTTAAAATTTACAATTTCTCTTTGAAATCTATCAAATTCTGACTTTTAATTATCCTGAATTAATCTTAAACAATTCTGATTAAACATATCCCTCGTAGGCTGCAATAGTGGCACAACTCAAAAAATTAGGTGTTGAGATAAATGAGTTTGAAGTTTAAATCTTGCATTGAATTGCATAATTCTTGCATTCACACGTCTGTCATTTGTATATGCTTCTGTTGCTGCTGAAAGATAGACCGATCTATAAATCTAGAGAGCGCATTAACTCAAAATTCCTATTTTTTGAGTTGTTCCATTATTTCAGCTCACGAGCAATATATTGCTTGTACTTGTTTAAAGACGAATTTCAAGGAGAGAATCGTTTGTTTTATGCCGATCCGCGGTGGCCGAGATCGTTAAGGCAATAGTGTCATAGCGATCTCGGACCCAAAGATCGCGGGTTCGAATCCCGCCTCGAGCATGGTTGTACTTGTGTTCCTTTCACCCCCCGTCATCACCATATCATTATATAACGTTAAACCCAATAGTGGTCGCTAATGACCTTGATATTAATGCGATCTAAAATAACAAAAAAAATTTTCTTTCCTTTCGTGGTCTAGCATTCCCGGGCCTTTTCGCATCGGGTGAAGCGCGCGCGGTGCGCCGGAGCGTCTTCCGTGCCGTCACTCTCCTTGGCCTTGGTGTCGGCGGAGCGCTCCGGCGAAAATTGGCGAGGCCCCTCCCACACACGCGGTTCCACCGGAGGGCGCCGCGCTGATAGTGCGCACGGAACCCGCTGCGGCAACGGAAGCGCGAACGGGCCGTAGCGGCTACAGGCCGCGCTGCGGGAGAGGCGAGGAAGAGGAACCGCGCCTGGAAGCCACATCTCGCTCTCGAGCGCACTTTCCACGGCAGAGCAAGCGACGTGTCCTAGCGTACCCCTTTGCTGGCGACCCTCCCGCCGGGACTCAATGGCTCATCAATCAATCCATGCGAACACGTTTTTTAACCAACAAAACTATTTTCCGCACCGAGATTCAAACCCAGGTTCTCCGAATTAACTTGCTATCACCCATATCACTACGCTACAGAAGAGCCATAAAATGACAACATCGATTTGGCATACAATGTAGCTATTTGCAAGGGTTCGGGATGTTAAGCAGCGAAATTTACTCGAATAGCTTTTCAAGTAGATGGTTTTCCGACAATGAAGTAATGTAGATACAAATGCGTAATATAGATCATCAAGAAAACTCTTGGTGATTCAGGAAGGTTATCTGAATTCACAAGTGTGTTTTACTACATGTTCAGAATCCCAAAAGCATCTGACTCCCAGTGTAATATTTACGATCATTAGGAACAATAGGGCATCCCATCGTGAACACGTGACTAGCAGATAAGTGCGTAGTCCTTCCGTATTCAATGACCAATCCTGTCACTTCCGGAAATATTATTTGGCTTTGCAATAGGCTTCGAGGGAGAAAGACGTGTCTAAACAACCACCACACTAACAATGAGAATTTGAATGATTAATACGTTTATTTAATTCGGTGAAATTTCTTTAATATTAAAGTTATTACTAATTTAATTAATAATAAGAGAGGGAAAAACTATAGGGTGTGTTAATTCAACAGTATACGTACATTCTTGCTTTGTAATACTTTTGAAAGTATTTACGAAACGATAGCCTTTGCACCGAGTATAAAATATCATTGTTAGCAAGGCCTGCGTTTTAATATGGTATTAGCTTTGAATTGGAGCTTCACAAATATTGCTCACTTCTAACCAGGTCTCTTACATGTTTTCTTGACCCTCCATATGACCCTTTTGCAAATAAAACTATTTTTATTTGATTTTTTCTTCAGTTCTTTCCACTTACCTTTTGAGCTCTATAAAAAGTTTTCCTGATCCAATTATATTTTCCTTATCTTATTCTTCTGTCTAAAGATTTGTATATTATTTTCTTAAGTATATGAATAATTTATTTAAGTTTATCTTATATCTGCGGACTACGCGTCGCTTAGCCTCCGGAGTTCTAGCTTTCTATTTCTGGGTACTGGAGTTCATATTGGGGGCACTTCATGAGAAATGTATGATGAAGGTAGGTGCGTCATAGATTTTCGCTGGGGTCTTTGGTTTTTCTTGTTTCTCACTCCACACTCTATTTGCTTGCTCGTTAGTCACCACATCATCATCATCATCATCAGGCCCATCGCAAGACCAGCGTTCGTGGCGTGCCGGGAAAACCCGACGACAACGCGTTGAGATTCCGGCAATAACAATTTGTCATCATGCCGCAATTAGAGAAATAAACAAACATACAAATAATAAATACATTTATTTTAACCCCATAGATTGAATGAAATTTCAGTGGTAATTCTAGCATTTCACTTGGACAACAATAGGGCAATAGCAAGGGCTCATATATTGTCCTAAAAATATAAGAATTTACAGAAATGCAATATCTACTTTAAATGAAAATTGTCTTTTGTTTTGATTGAAGTTTTCTCCGTGTGAACATTTTGTAAACAATATTGATATTTCACTGCAAAAAAATATGAACTTTGGTTCCATTTTGGAGGGAACTATTGAGTTCATTACTACCGATATTAAATTTAGTAAGAAATACAAATCCCCTCACAAGTCACATGCTAGTCGGATCCGTAATTATTTATCAAGAGCATGACATAAATTATAAATATGACAGCGACTCTTCTCTAATCGGGCCCTACGGCGTACACGAATGTCAAAAACAATATGTAACTAGTGGTGCTTCCAACGCACATACTTTCTCGCTCTGCTTCTGTACGGTCCTTTTTGCTATTCCACTACTTCATACACCAGAAAAAGTGTATTATACCAGCAAACCTTTTCGGTACCAAGACCAGACAACCGAAACTCAAATTCAACGAACCGGCACTTACACCACAACGCAACACCAACACCGTCTCTGTCGAACAGAACCATGAAAGAATAGAACCGACCTATAAAATGGTAAATGCATGAATAAGAAACAATTGATAGGATGGCAAAACGCTTTACAAATACAAGAGAAGTAAAAAATTGTTAAAAGTTAATTATTTGAACAAATATATACAGACATTTCCACGACATTTATCGCATTTATTTATATTTTAGTCAAAACGTACTTCTATCGCTTTTATCATTAGGAGCCGGTAATTTTCAACATGCGAAAAACGTGTCTTTATAACATGACCAAGAAAGGCAGCGATAAATCGCATTACGAAGTATTCGTAAGGCTAGAAAGTAATAACAATTTTTGGAACCGTTAGGGATATGTAAGTTCATCGCATGCCTTCTGGTTATATTATATTACAATTACATTTAAAATGCTCATAACTTTAAATTGGTTTAATACAGATATATACTAGACAACGGTTGATTTGACATGTCATACGCTTCAGAAATCGAATAACAGAGTTGAAAAATAGTTTAAAAGACGCAGTTAGGGAAAACACAGACAAGTCCTGTCTATTTATCTATATTAAATCTATTCGTGAGAAGAAGTACTTCAAATGATTTTCAGTAAAGTATCTACACTCTTCAGTGCTTTTTTCCTGAAACATCACATTCATCAAATTAAAATTCCCCGCGGGGGATCGAACCCGGTACCTTCATTATTGAAGATCTCAACTCCAAGGTGCATTAACCAATCGCGCGACGGGACCGACTTGCCGAACAACTCCTAATATTTCAGTCAAAACGATCTTCAATCAGTTCTATCATTACGATGCCGGTAATTGTCAACATGCGAAAAACTTGTCTTTCAAAAAACATGACCAAGAAAGACAGCGGTGAACTGTTTACTCCACATAATTTATCGGATGATCGGCATTTGGAAAATAACTACTGCGAGAAAGTATGTGCCATTTATAGCACCACTAGTTTATTTATATATTTACTTTCCCTTCATACACACGTGCAGAAAATATAAAGAAAAAATTTGGAGCGGTTTTTGAGAAATTTTTTTTGTAAATTTGAATCGCAATTTACGCAAAAACTATTCGTTTTTCCCCAAAATGGTACATGACCTTATTTGAAGTGCTAATTTTGTACAACCGACTTTATCTGAAACGAAAATCTCTATCTTCAATTTTGGAGTTTTTAAACAGTTTTTTGCAATTTTCGAAAAATAGGGCCTATCAACGAAAATGATGTCTACGTCATTCCCTTCAACGTTCTTCGCACTATTCAACAACAAAATATAATCAAAAAATTTGGAGCCGTTTTTTTTTAATTTACAAAATCTCAAAATGGGATTCATGTAAAGTATCCTCAAATACTAAGATATCGGTTTCAAATTCAAGACGCCTTGAGACGAGTCAAAACCATCGGGGAATATCAATTTTGAAGAAAATCGACCGAACGGTTTAGGCGCTAGCGTTGACCACAGACGGACAGACGGACGGAATGCCGTCAATCGATTTTGAAGTATGAAGAAGCAACAAATCATGGATTTTGACTACATCACGAGATAAAGGATTTTTTTTCTAAATTTAGCAACAGGTTTTATCCACTTTTTTGTCACCAGACCCCTGCTATAAGAGATTTTCTGGCGAAAATTCCCCGTTTTCCGCCGCACGATTACATAACTTTCTCTTCTTACGAAGTATTCGTAAGGCGAGAAAGTAAAAACAATGATAGCGTTGGGCGCCCAAGTGGTGCCAAGTTCAAAAACTCCCACAAAATAGCTCATGTCGGGGGTAGTAAATTACACATTTCCTGGCAACGGAAAAAGCAACAACGTAATGCAAATCTGGCCGTGTGTGGTGTGATACGTCCTTGTGATGTCTCTCACACTGAGCTATGCTCAATGGCTCGGAATGCGCTGACTAGCTAAGGTGGCGCAGGGCAGCAACTGATATCACTGCAGTGCCTCTGACCGGGAGGTACTAGTTCGAGTCGCGACGATGCCAGGATTTTCGACGGTAGTTTATCAGCTAGGCCGAGTGAGACGCTGCCTGGAGGAGAATTCTAGCGAACGGCTGAAGTTATCGGTAATTTTCCGTGGTTTCTCCGATCGACACCGGGCGAAAGCCGGAGCATTACCCTAACGAACGGCCCACGGACCGCGCGATCTTTCCTTCCCGTCCCTTGTCCTATCCTCACATCTTACACACACAAACATGCACTACACTATCACACACGCCGGGAGACCTTGTCGAGAGCTTAGAGCCTGTTCCGGCAGGGGTGGTGCTCCGCTGGTGAGAGATACGTGGATGGGAAAACTCTGCTAGCTGACGGTAGATCGGCGCCGGCTCTCGCCATCCAGCAGCCATCTCGCCATCTCCCGAGGAAGAAACACGTACTACACTTACGGGAATAATCCCCTGATCAGTTTACCCGGCCGCAGTCATTATCAATCAATCATCAACTAAAGAATCAATCAATCGGAAAGCCTGCAAAACCTCCAAATTATACAATGATAATTGCAATAGGGATGTGCATCTTGCGGTGCGATGGGCCTTCTTCTCCTTTGAGCAAATGCTGAAATGGCCCCTTGTTTTGCTTCTGGACATACATGTAACATCATCATTTGAGCACGTCTTCTAAATTTCAGTGGGAAATATAGTTATTCAAATTGTCGTTCTCCACATTGTCGCAGCAAAAAATATTATTCTTTCATGAAGGACATGATGAGGGTTAAGGGCACAAATTTATAGCTAAATCTTAGAAAATATATTTCATTATAGAGACGCGAATATTTTCTCAACAAAATTTGAAAAAAACGCTCTTTTTTCTGTATTCGAAATTCGACTAGAATATGGCTTAGGATAGAGATCACAGAATTATGAAAACGTGCACAGAATTCACTTTACCCCACAGCTCGTCACACAGCTTTTAACTTTTTTGGCGTAAATAAATAAAAAACTAAATAAATAACTAAATCTTGAAGCGCGCCACGCGACGCGACTCCACACAGCCTCTGCTCGGGCGGGCGCCACACCGCGCCGCGGCGCGCGGGGCCTGTTGGCGGGGTTGGTTCATGCTCGCCCGCGCGGCGCGAGGCTGCACTAACAAGCCCGTAATACCGTGGGCACGGGCGCGCGGCTTGCCGGGTGACGGGCGGCCGTAACGACGCGTGAGCGTGCGCCGGGAGCGTGGCTGCGTGGCGTGGTGTGGCGTGGCGCGGCGTGGCGCGGCGCGGAGGGGCGGGGCCTCTTCGAGAGGGCGCCGGCCGATGCCCCGAACGCTCGCGATGCGGCGCTTCGAAACTCAAGGGCGTTACTTGGGACGCGGATTTGGATGCGCGGAGCCGCCGGCGCATACTGGATATAGCGATGTGGGAGCGTGATTTCGCAGAGTGCTGTAAGAAGTACACGGAAATTCTGAATAAATCCCCTACTCCCATAACGTCTGAATAACACCCTTCTTGAAATAGTTATTCACTCGTTCTTTAGAGACGTAATGTGTGGAATAAGCGAAAATATTTTTCTTCCTCCTTTTTCAACATCAACTACTTACTCATTATTATTATTATTATTATTATTATTATTATTATTATTATTCCTCTATATCACGACAAAAGATGTTATGTCTCGGCTGAATATAAAATCTACTCCAAGTTGCAACCAGCTACCTAAGGAGCAGATCTAGAGACATTATTATTATTATTATTATTATTATTATTTTCTTGATTGCGAATTCGCCATCTAGGAACCCGTGGACTGCACTTGCACTTACCGAGTCTCGGTATCATTTATCACGTGGCTAGGCCATGTAACTCATATTTGTGGGGATCAGCATTAAGTTGAATTCTAGTTTTATCCCCCAGGGTTGTTAGTCCTGGAGAGATGGAAGATGAAATGATGGCGATAATGAAGCATGAATGGACGACCCACACATACAGACATACACAAACACACCTATGCTCGACGAGGAACTTGAACCCTCGATCCTTCCGTCCGAGATTGCCACGGCACTACTGCCATAGCGATTTCGGCTACCCAAATCGGCTGTATTATTATCATTATTATTAATATTATTATTATTACTTTTATTATTATTTTTTTAATATTATCATTATTATTATCAACATTATTATTACTTTTATTAACTAAAAACAGGGAGAGTTGGCTCAGAGCATCAACTGACGTTACTACAGTGCCTCTGACCGGGAGGCCCTAGGTTCGAGTCCCGACGGTGCAGGATTTTCGACACTAGCTTGTCAGCTAGGTCGAATTTAGTCGCTGTCTGGAGGAGAATGCTAGCGGCCGGCTGCTCTGAACTGTAGTTTTCCGTGGTTTCTCCGATCAAGACCAGCGAATACTAGAGCAGTAACCTAACAAATGGCGATCTTTCCACCTCTTCCTTGTCCTATCTTCCACCCCCATCCAGCGAGGAAGACCACATCCACCCCCGAGCAAAATAATGCACTACACGTACGGGACTAATGCCTCTACCTCGACAGGCCAACGAAGAAATTGCAAATGTCATCCAAAGATGACATTTACAATTTGAACTCTTTTCAGTTATTAAAAATATGGTAGATTATTCAAACGTTGTTATACTTAATAATTGTAATATTGTTTCTAAATTTCTGGAGTTAAAAATCATCAAAAATAACGTATTAATCATTTACAGAACCTGTACCTTAACAAACAACCTCAAAAAAGGCAATCAAAATAGATATTCTAATGTCAGAATACCCAGGCTGTTCCTAGTGGAATTTGTGGAAGACAAAGCGGGTTCGCGGCAGGTTTTCGCAGGGTACTCCCGTCGAGGTTCTTCGGGGTTTCCCTGCCAATATGCACTCCATCAGTGCGCTCCTTCATTCTTTCCCTACCCTATCCTATCATTAACCATCATTCCAATAATGATCCACGGTTCACAACGGCGTTTAGACGATAACCGAGTAAAAAGCTGAGAAGGGCTGAGGCTACCTCAGCGGGTTATCGACGGGTAGGGTCCCGGCCTTGAGAACTAGAAAGAGAGAGGGGGGAATGGAGTGGGGGGCCAAAGCCGGCGACTCGTGCTTAAGTTGCACGGTTGCACAAAACTCACATAATCGAAAAATGTATCATAATACGAGGGTTGGGGCAGAGGTCATGGCAAATATTTTTTGGCAACTTTTGGGGCAGAAGTCATGGCAACTATAGGAATTTACATTTTCCTTTTAATGACATTCAGTGTTTACGATTTGTAGCAATATTGATGTAAATAAAATCATTTTGAAATCATAGATTGTCCAACTGGCGCTCTGTGTTGTGTGTGGTGTCTCCCAAGTATAGCACCACGATCTTGGATTTATTACTGTGTTCACTGTATTTATTCTTGGTCCCTTCGCTTTAACACGGGGAACATACGGCATTTGGTGACGCAGCCAAATGGACTTGACGCCGAGCTCTGTGAAGTGCAGCGCGGCGACCGAGGCAGTCCTAGGGGAATACCAACATTCTGTCTTCTTCTACTAGTTGCAACTTAATTTTATGAATTTCGCGTGTTGTTGAAAGTAAGAAAATGCAGTCAATTACACAGGCCAACGACCAAAAAACTTTGTGTGTGTGTTCATCTAATTCTTATCATTTTAAGTGTGCTGATTCCAAAAATAACATAAAAAATGCCGTATCACCCACCATTTGTTCACATTTTAACATTTTCTCTGTAGAGCTAGGCAAATGCACCTCTGAGTATCTACAAATATATGAGAGGCAGGAAGTTACAATGGGAAAGTATTAGGGAGATAAAGAGGGTAGTATCTGGTAAAATATATAAGAAGCAGTACCGTGCTTTGTTGTATTGCGGGCGCACGTGTTTGAATTGTTGCTGTCAAGATAAGATACCTGTTTAGCAGTCCTGATCCGTCACGGCTAGTCATGATTGTAAAAACAGTTCTGACAGTTTTTTTGCTATATTTGTGGCGAATTATCATTAAAAAATACCAACGAAACATTATAAACCTTGTTAGAAATGTGAATTTTTCATTTTTTGAATTGACAGGAAATGTGAATTTTGATCAGGACAAATTTTGGGCGCCATATAAAATATGTTATATTTGTGTAGAGTAACGTAGAAAATGGTCAAAAAAGGAGAAAGCATCCTTTAGATTTGCCATTCCAATGGCATAGGGAGCTAAGGAATCATTCGGATAATTGCAACTTTTGTTGCATTGATGTTACTGGTTACAACGCAAAAAACAAAAAATAATTCAGTACCCTAACCTAATATCTGCAATTTGACCAATAGGCCGTAGTTCGGATATGCCTGTACCTGAACTACCAGTGACTATTGCAACTGTTAATCTGGATAATATGTCAAGTGACGAATCTGTCTGTGATAATGATGAACCAGCTGACAATGAGTTTCAGTGTCCCGTAAAGTGTGGAACCTCAGTTGTTTACTCAAACTGAGGAAATGATTTGTTGAGAAAATTGGGCTTAACAAAGGAGAAAGCTGAACTGCTTGTCTCCAGACTCAAGGAAAAAAACTTGTTAGCAAGTGGAACCGCAATTCATGTGTACTGGCGAAGAGATCAGCAATTTCCTCATTTTTTAAACAAAAACAGGATTTAGTATATTGGTCGAATATTGCCGGTCTGGTGAATGAATTCAATAGAAAAAAGAGGTTGTTTATTGATTATTCTAAAACTAGTTTAAACATTAGTTCTACTAAACGAGGATAACATCTCCGCATCGTTACCAGATGCTAATACTGACCGTCAAAAAGAAAAATAATGTTTATTTTAACAAAACAATGATATATAATGAATTAGTTTACATTTGTATTGTATACATTTAAAAAAAGATTTAATACGCCTGTAACAAGAAATGTACTTCAGCTTCCGGGTCAATGACCCCATCTCGATCAGGTTTGTGTCCAGTTTCCCTGATCCATTGAGAAAATGCTGAGATGGCCCCTTGTTTGCTTCTGGACGTAAATGTAGCTTCACTGTGCGCACATTTTGTTGAGCACTACTTTTGCTTGTAGTGGTGGAACTGATGTTCGTTACTATTTTGTTAGCAATGCAGAAAAAAATCAGTTCATTTACCGTTGAAATTGATTTTCTATAACTCGGAAACAAACATTTTTCTTATTTCAATTTTTCTAAAATAATAAATTTTCTAAATTATTTTTCTAGTTTTTCAAATGTTGCTAATTTCGCACTTTTTTAAAATTCTGGGCCTCAAGAAAATGTGCGCAGATAAATCTCTTCCCCCATACGTCATGTACAGTTTTTTACTGTTTTTTGACCAAATAAATAAACAAATAAACAAATTCTGTACACATGAAGGAAAGTTATGAATGTAGATTTAAAGAAAATAAACTACTCCGCTCATGGATGGATTATATGTGATGACTTAAAAATAACATGCATGATTCTTGGACAGCAAAGTGGATTTCCTAAATTTCCATATTTACTATGTGAATGGGAAAGCAGTACTCGAGATCAGCATTAGTATAGAATGAATTGTCCTGTAAGAAAATGTTTAAAGCCAGGGTAAAAGAACATTCTACGCGAACATCGGGTAGATCAATACAAGATTCTAGTACCTCCATTGCAATAAAATTAATCTTATGAAACAATTTGTGAAGGCCTTACCTAAAGATGGGCAGTGTTTGAAATACTTTGTGAAAAGTTTACGCAATTGTCTGAACCAAAATTATTAAGAGTGTATCTTCATTGAGCCTGATATTAAGAAAGTGATGTTTCATCCCCAATTGGAACTACGTATGACAGTAAATGAAAAAGAAACGTGGATTGCTTTTATACACGTTGCAAATAAGTTCCTAGGCAACAAAAAAGACCCAGACTATCAAGCAATTGTTGCCAATATGCTGGATGCTTTCAAAAAATTAGGATGTTTAATGAGCCTCAAGATTCACTTTCTTAATATTTACAATTCTTTCCGGGCAAATTAGGTGATATAAGTGAAGAACAAAGTGAGTGTTTTCAACAAGATCTGAAAGTGATGAAAAAAGTAATCAGGGACGCTGGAACACCAATATGATGGGAGATTATTGTTGGTCACTTCACCGAGAGTCAAGCACAAACGGCACTGAGGAGAAAGAGCTATATATGGGGCTTTAAAGAAAAGAAACAAAGAAAGTATTCGTCAATGGACACGTAAAACTTCTGTAGAATGTAGTGCTAAGAATATAAAACCATTTTCTGGTATTTTAGAAGTCGTTTACTTTTCATTTTAATAGCACATTTTCCCATATCTTAATAGATCAAATTGGGACTAAACTGTGGATGATGGAAACAATAGAGTTTAGATGCGGATTCAGCACCCAAAAAACTATAAAAATTAGCTATCAAGATTTAAAAAGTTTTTTAAACCCTTTTTTTGTTGGCCAGTGTTATTGATGGTATTCAATGCATTGTTTATTATATTTTATCACATTTGGAGAATTTATTTTCATTTGATATTATCTTTGTTGATTCGAAATGTACATTTGATGAGTTCTTTGTGTAAAGGTGGCTGTTCTGGATGGAAGTTCCTTTGTACCTGGCGGTAGCCAGTCTGCCATCAGCTGGCCTGGTCAATAGTTTGCGAGCGTTCTTGTGAATATGAATGTATGTAGAAGATCTTTAATTATTGCAATATATACCAGGGTAGTGAAGTTTTCGAAATATAATTTTATTTGTATAAACATGTCCAAACTGTAGTGCTTGTGCAACTTTCAAAGGCAGAAGTACGCGCGCGGGAGGTGAGAATACCTGACATGGACACTACGCATAAAAATATGTTTGAATACAAATCTTATTAAACTTTGTTTTAATTACATGAATTGGGACTAATCCTATTGCAGATATCACAATACATATTGCTTGGACCTCTTTTTCATGCTACAAGGAGCGCAACGTACAAGCCGAACGTAAGCAGATTATACTTTTTTTACGCAAATGAATCAAATCGGATTCACTAGACTTATTTACTTTCAGGCTGTACCAGTTACCAAATTTTTATTTAGTGTAATTGCTATTGTTTGGCATTAATAGTGTGATCCGTTGCAGACTTTTTATTCCAGTAGAATTCCGCTTGTTCGTTTTCGTTTACTGAGTAAAGTTGGTATTTGTGATAAGGATATGTTTCTAACAGTAACAAGTCCAATGACTATCAAATGTTGATGTACATTCGTAGCGACTTGATTCTACCAATGAGTGCCATGGATATGCATGCACATGATCAATCGTGTCTTGGATACTTTCGGAAAGACGAAGCTAACATTCACTATGTGATTCTTTGAAATATGTTTACGGTAGTTTTTCGTAGCTATTACTATATGCCGAATAGATATTGCAGAACCTTAAATTTAATATCCAACTTCATAAGTGATCATCTTGATGATTGGCCACAGATTTTCCCATTCCATCTATTGCATTGTGTCAGGGGGTTTTAATTTCTCCGAGTCTTCTCGCTTCGTCGTGTGACATGAAAAGTCTCTGTAGATCAGGTTGCAGATGGCAATATGCTGAATTGTAAGCAGTTTTTTTCAGACCATTGTTAGAATTTCTTGCTCAGGTCAGTTCACCAATCCGAAGCTGTACTCAGCTACAAGCGCAGCCAAACTCACTGTTATTTTCCTCAAGGGAAATTTTATTCCTTGAGTTTAGAGTGGATTGAAGATCGAATTTTATCCTTTTATGATAGTTCTTGCGAATTATCTGCATTGTGAGTCCGTAATGTTGTCTCTTTCTTCAACGTCTTGATTTTTGTAGGTTTTGTCTGGCTCAAGTTTTTGAATAATAGTGTGCGTATCAACTCGAATATTCTTTTCGTTACCACTTTACCTCCTTTTACTTTCAATTTTTCACACTGTTACGATAAAATTTCAGGCAGATATCATTGCTGAATTCATTTAGTACAGAAATTTTCGAGAACATCCATCAAAAACAAATGCTTGCTATCCTTTCAACCCCATAGAAGTTGTAACAGAAATGAGGTTGCGACAATTTTCTAGATATTGTAATCAAATTAATCCCAAATATGAGAGGGAGTACCAAATCTCCATGAAAAATGCGTATGTTAACCTGAATATTTCTCATTTATTCTACATTCTGCCCGCTGAGTATGAAGTAACCTGGCATTTCATGTCTGCATATTAATCCAATAAAACTCAATGAGGAAAGGATGAAGTCTAGGTTGAAATCGATTGATCTCCATGGTCTTCAGTATCCAACTGTGAGGTACACTGCCAAAGACATTCTGGTAGTGCAATGTTGGCTACGATTGTCTTGGATTTTGTCATCTACGTCACCATTTGACACTGTTTTGTAAGTCCCTCAATCTATTGAGGTTGCATGACATCATCTTCTGTACTTGTTATCATTTTCCTCATGGTCAACTGTCATTCGTTTGTTGACCCTCCCATGTGTCGTAGAGTGCAATCCTATATCGCTATTTACCCTGTTATCAATGATTTTTGTGTCGTAATTTGCTTCGTCATTATCGGTATCGTCGACGACGATGGAAATGAGCGTATCGTTTGAGACGCTAGTGTCGGCTGCTGAATTGATGTTGCGCGTTATCGGGATGCAGTAGCCTTCAGAACCAGCTACATATGGAGGACCAAAATTTCCATTCACTTGAATAGGAATTCATTATGGAATGAGCAGCGGGTCATCGTTCTTGGTCTTCCGCCTAACTTTGTTATTTTAAAGTTCGTGGAAAGAAGTCAACCTCTACAAATTTAATGTGCAATGTTTTTGAATTTAAAGCGTTACTTAACAACATGCGGCTCTACGAAGTGAAAGTATAACGGAATTTACTTCGTCCGTTTACGTCTTAATTTTCTACCCACACAAATACAGCAAATGATACCTCACTGAAGATTTCCATTGCCCGAAATCTCTAGTGACCTGACGTGGTCAACGATCTCATTCAATTCTATGAACGGGACATCGACATAGAAACGTTTTCCTGTTTACTCTCATAAAAGTGGCAAAACAGCTCCATATGTTAGTCGATTTTGAGAATATACGTGTTTCAGATATGTGCTCATTAGAATGGGTTCAATATCAACAGTAAAACAGGGAATATATCGAAAATTCTTATTTATTCTGATGATTAATAAAATTTCTCGCTTTGAAAAACATGCGACCCAGTACCTCTTTCCGTGTTAGCGTATCTTTTAGTGATGGCAATGATCATCTTATTTGTTTTGTATACATACTTGTTCATTAGTATTTTTGGTATTGTTTCCTGTTATGCCCAACAGCATTGAGACTTCCAGAGACAAAACGTTGTTATAGAATATTAGTAAAAAATATGGGAAGTTTATATCTCTGGTACCAAATAACGATTATGACTAACGACTCATGCTTGGCAAGTAGGGATTTGTGTTCCCAGGTCCAGTATCAACGCAAACAATCTTCTTATAAAGTGTAAAATTGTTACAAAGCACACTTGAATGAAACGATACTATGACGTGATGTTGTTTATAGGACGAGAAGATGAGAAAAAGAATAAAATATTATGTTCCAATAGAATTATAATATGATATTCGGATATTTATTATGAGTAGTAGTAGTAATAATAGAATGATTATCATTATTATGTGAGAACACTCATCTTTTATATGTTGGTGGTATTCTCTCAAGATATCACATGATTTTCAAGTTGGTGTTATGGATAGCACCTTGCGTAGTATGTGTGGTGTAGGTTCTTAATAGCGCAATTTTCTGTACTTGCATCCTTTACAGAGTAATTCTTTAGGACGTTTCCTAATTATTCTTAGTCCACATACAACAATACAGAGGCAGGTGTGTTTGTGTTTCACATTTTGACTATTCTCAACTTCCTTTATCAATTTCTTAATTTTCGTTTGACTAAAACGTTCGCATCTTCTGACGTATACTGACACACATTTTGACTATTCTCAACTTCCTTTATCAATTTCTTAATTTTCTTTTGACTAAAACGTTTGCATCTTCTGACGTATAGTAGACATTACTGACGTAATAGTGATGCAACCTTAAGGATCATTTTATTTTAAATGTTTCTAATGCATAATTTTTAAATGTCTCACGAAGTATTTTAAAGTTTAGAGCATTACATTCATTTAGCTAACATCATTGCTACAGCTTCGTTGTAACTGAAGAGTTGTAAGAATTGCTCAGAATTTAATATAAAACAATAACTATTTTCAAGAAAATAAATCTTCTCATTTGTTGTGTTTACTTTACGCCCTACCTAACGGGATAATAGTGAACAAATATTTAGAAACATTTAGTTCATTTTATCTTCCTGAACTGGTGTTATGTAAATTATATGATATTCAATGGTATGATTTCATAACACTAATGTTCAAAAAGAGTTTTAGCGCGTTAGGGACATACTTTACAATCTATAACAAAATCAAGCTGTTAAGTGCAAGAAAGACATCACAAATCTTCATATTGCCTGTGCCCACGTGCTTCATACGTGTGATATTCCTTCATCTTGCTCCATAATAGGTGCGTTATTATAAAACAGGCAGACAAAATAAAAAGTTGTCATACCCGAAGGCTTGAAACATGTATCTCTATGAATGTCAACGCACTGAATCCGAATCTGAAGCCGGAATTGCGTCACCACCCTCCAGCAAAAAACACAGTGACATTCTATTTTTTGTTTTCGGGTGTTGTTGTCAGACCCAAAGACTCGACACATGTATGTCTGCTATGTATGTCGACGCGCTGAATCCGAATTCGAAGCCAGAATTGCGCCACCACCCTCCAGTTTTTTAAATCGCATAATGCACATGTGAATACTAGATTTTAGTGTCACGTAGCATTATACTCTACAGACACAAAAAGTTGTCGGATCCAAGACTTGACACACGTTTCTCTATGTATGTCGACGCACTGAATTCAAATCCGATGCCAATTGTGCCGCCACCTTCCAGTTATTTTTATAGTCGCTAAAAACTCGTAAAACGTACAATTGACTATTTCCAAGTGTATTTTCGCCATTTAAAAAAACTGGAGGTCGATGGAGCAATTCTGGCTTCACATTCGAATTCAGCGCGTCGACATACGTAGAGAAACATGTGTCAAGTCTTTGGGTCTGAGATTTTTTTTTATTTTTTGTGCCTGTGTAATTTATCGGTGCATGTAACAACAAATTCGCGTTTTCAAAATAAAAAGAAGTTTATAACACCATAGACAAATATAAGACGGAACCAAGAAATATCAGTCAAGCTACAATCATTGCATCCATTTCGATGAGATATTCTGCAGAAGCACAAAATCTTAACCACGCACGTTGCGTTTTACTAGTAATTCATTTTGGACATATTATTTGAATTGGTCTCGTTCTCTCCGCAAAACCTTGTAGTCACGAACTACGGAGTGAAGTTGTACCTTACGTGTTCGGTTCGTCGTTACATTTCTAAAGTAACGTGACTCTTGGTGCATAAGGTCAAGACATTACAAATGTGTTTTAGAACTCACTTTCTCAGTTATTCCAGTGATCTAAACTAGTGGCAAAATTAACGAAGTAGATGGTACTAAAGTCAGAAATAGGTGTGGTTAATGTTAAGAGTACCCGGTTAAATCGCATTAGTCGAGAAGTGAGGATAAAGCTCTGATTGAGGGTTCGTTTCGGAATTCATTGGGCATATTGGTTGGTATCAGCCACAACGTTCTGGATGAAGTAAAGTGATTGTTCGTGTGTGAGATTTATTATGTGTTTGCAAGAAGTTTTTTGGCATAAAATGCGTTGGAAATTATGTATTGCACACGATCAAGGTTGTTTTATGTAAATCGCGAAGGTCGATAGCAAGAGCCACGCCGCCAACCGAATATCACGTGTCTATGGCATTCCTTGTCACCGTAACTTACTTCATCTACCCTAGAGACCTTGTGTTGGCAACTGGCAGCTTAAGTCCAAAGTATGCTTCGAAGCTGTTCCTACTTCGAATTTTATCAATCCATTTTGGATAATTTGAAAATTAACAGGCTTCTGAAGGAATGAGGCAGATTCGCACTTTATACCTAACATATACAACATAATTCAGTTAAACATGTGATTTTTCTTCCATGATATCGATTGCACAAGAGGTTTGAATATATTTTTAACAATTAACTATAATAGAATGTGAATGTGTATTGGTAGTGCCTCGTTTGCTGTGACATCTGTAATTCTCGAAATTTTGAACCTAGCAAACGATTAAATGGTATGAGACATTTTTTATTGTTCTGATGATTCTATATTTTTGAAATGATGAATCTGCATTTGAAATCGGCGTCGTTAGCCAAATTGCATAACTATGCTTCGTGAAGTCATGGAAGTTTAACAATTCGAGACACCACAGATTCCTGGATGGTGACCGCCTGGGAACCCTGATTACTCACAGATCCGAGCCCTTGGTCGAAGGGAGAAAAGGGAAGGACTGTATGCGACATTACGGGACAAAAGACGAATTTTAACGGAGGATTACTCCATATTACTCCATACACAGAACATTTTGAGTATTTTTTCTTTCATTCGAATTACTGTTCTTTTTCCTAAAGAGACTGTGACATTGAATAATTGTGCAGTTAAGCGTGTGTTTCCTGTGAGGTCATCGGCGTGGCGGGGGTGACGGACGTTGCGTCGACGCTTTCGCTGAAGGTCGCCGGTTCGTAGCCCGCTGCAGGCCATCGGCACATCCACACACGTGCCCGGCCGCTCCCGTCGCACTTCCGCTTGCATAGGTAAACAACGCCGATTTACAAGCAAGATAGACGGCCTCTGGAAATCATAATACGTGGAAGCTGTTTTCGAAAACACACCTCATGTGTCACTGTCTCGAGGAAACGTTGAACTTCTCGATTAAAGCAAATGCGCGTATTGGCTTGTAGCTCGTCGTTTTAAAAACGCTTGACTTTGAATGTCGCTTGACTCTTGCTTTCTGTTGTACTACTCCTTTGTTCTCTGGGAGGCGGGACTTCTCTCTTCATAGGTTCACTCTCGCTCTGGCTACTGAAAAACGTTTTCATTTTTACCTGCTTTCGCTGTCTCGTTCTCTCTTTTCTCCGGCGCCCTCGCCCCGTCTTTCTTCCTCTCGAAAAGTGTGTGACCTTGGCCCCCGTCGGCGACACCTGTTTCACTGAACCACGCACCATGGGCGGTGAGTGGCCAACGGTACATCTCACCTCTAGCATCCATACTAAACGGAAGGCGCCGCCGCTCTGTGGGTCGTCGGGCGCGTGCGGGACGCCACCGGCGGCCGTTGCCTCTGACGCACGCTGCGCAACTTCGGCCCTTGCATCGCGCTCTCTCTCTCTCGCTCCCCAAATCGTTGATTTTCCCTGCAAAACAATCTTTGGTATTACTCGTTCACTTCACATTTGCAGACGGCAGAATTAGGAACTAATATTGTTTTGAAAGTGGAAGGCCCGAACACACAACCGAGAAAACACGAATGGCCCCGATGTCAATCAGCATCTGACCAATCAGCTACCTCCGAAGGCAGCACAAGCGCTATGGACCGAAGACATTGTAATAGTATACGGACACAGCCGACGAATTATGCCATTCTGACAGTAAGCTGGAGTCGCGTCCTTAAATGATTAAGGTAATATACAATAAAATAGATCACACCACACGCTATTCACAACATTCACGTACAATATTTTCATTTCTTCTTTGCACTTATCTACTGCTTAATGGTTATGTTCTTGCCCCACCAGGGTTCTGTGTTTTTCTCACCGCCATCTATATCATATTAAACGGTCAGTACATAGTGCAGACGCGCGTTTCTCATTCAGTCGGCGGTGACCTCATGTAAACAGATCGCAGCGCTCCGTCTGCAAATGTAAAGTGAACGAGTAGTACACTTGTACGGGGATATTACAACCAAACGAATGTCAACAAGACTATTGTTTCTGGGCGCGTCAACTGATAGGTTATTAGTTCCTTAAGTGTGGCGCATATTATATCCCAGGAGCTGCTTCATGGATCGCGAGATCCACCGCTGACTTACACGCCAGCTTAGGGTTTCCCCCTCTTCATTTATATTCCTAGCGGGGCGTCACTACAGTGATAAGATCAAAGCTCACGGCTGGTCTCCCGATATGTGTGGTAGTGTACTGCATGCAGTAAGTGTAAGTGTGCATGTATAAAGAAAGTGAAGGGGACAAGGATGAGGAAGGATCTTCCGCGGTCCGTAGCTTGTTTGTTTTGTTAAGGTACTGCTTCGGCATTCGCCTGGTATTCGGAGAAACACGGAAAAGTACCGATCAGAACAGCCGGCCGCTAGAATTCTCCTTCAGATAGTAGTTGAATTCGACACACCTGTGTAGCTAATGTCCAAAATACACCATCGTCGAGACTCGAATCTTAGAATCCTCCTCCCCGTCATTGAGCCATTTTACTACCAAGCGATTATTAAGCCTCACGAATTGGTGTTTGCGCTTGTTCTAGTGCTATCAAATCAATTGTATGACTGAACTCACGAAGTAAAGAACTATGTTCATGTGAAACAGAAGTAAAATACATTATTTAGTATACAACATCCTTGACATACTCTGTATAATAATGGAGACACCGTTGTGTATCATATAAACATAGAGCAAATATTTTTTCATAAAAAATGAACTTACGACCGTTAATCTCTCAAGTACCTATGATGTCTCATAATATAATTAAAATGTCTGAATAATTAGTGAATAAATTTTTGTTTGCAAAATAAGTAAAGAGAAATAATGAAACTGAGGAATCGACAAAAGCGCATACTTCTGGATACGCGAATATTAATTAATACTAGCTGTAAGTTCTTATTAATATTAGTTTGTAGTTTAGGTTATTTTCTTCGTCAGTCTTAGGCAAATGTCAACTGTACCAAACACCATGAGTTGTGGTGCTTTGGTACACGCTAGCAAGGTGAAAACTGGAGAAATTGTACCCCTCTTAAGGAAATGTTGAGATGTTTGGAAGAAGCTCGGAAACAGAACACGGGAAAGTTTTCTTGATTAAACTATCCAAAAGGCTTGCATTGTAATGTTTACGAAAGTGATTTTCCTTTCCTGAAACAATACTATACAATGAAGAATACAGCAGTCTCTGAAACCATTCGCATCAGCGGTAGTCTCTGTAGTTTTGGGGTCAGAGTGATGAGATGGAGATGTCACTGAATGAAGTCGTCGACGGCTTCACCGATATTGTTGTGCTCCCCCGGCGCACTGGACAGTTGAACGAGATTACTAGGTACATGTTTTTTTGATATGTATGGTAGTCAGTTGATTTCACGAAGTATTTATTGTGTGGGAATAAACTCCTGTTCTTGTTCACGATATACATCTTTCATTAATACTAAATAACACAGAGGAGCAGGGTACAAACCAAGGACCCCGAGATCGATTTCCGGGGCAGTGACTAACGTTTTGAACAATGTGAATCATAATAGTACTCGTGAAGTAAATCCTAGAACCTGAAACGAAAATTTCAATGTTTTGTGTGTTCTCTGACGAATTTCGCGAAATATTTTGTATAGATAATCTGTCGTGTTCATAAAAAATTTGGAATATAAATTTTATTGTGGGGATATTCATTAAATTAACTATTTTATGTCCTTAATATGCATAGTGTTTTACATTAATTTTTGAAACTCTTGTATAACCCTGATTACGGCTTAAATGTAAAGTGGTTACATTTTAACATCTTGTTTTTCACAAGATTACTAACATTATCATCCCTTATAAAGCTCTTGCAGCCCTCATTGTGTGGTTGCATAGGATACTTTTCTACATTTCTACGTTACTTTATTCCATTCTTTCAATCGAGAATACGCCGTGCTAAATCCATCAACACTACCTTATTTCTGAAAAAAACAAAAAAACATTTTCTCTATTTTCTGCATACATTCACTTCTAATTTTTCGACCAGTTGACTTGCGGCTGAAATTGCGAGCGACAGTATTTCTTAGTTAATTGTTACATTCCAGTGTTGGAATAGATCGAGGATACAAAATAAGACGATTTGAATTATCTTGTAGCGATCACTTTCGGTGCAGACATAATCAATTGAGCACATGATGTAATTCGTCAGTGGAGTGCTTATTCCTAAACGATGTCATTAGTAGCATTTTTATGGCAACCGGTGCACAGTTAACCCAAAGTGTCTGGAACAGGCAGCACTCTGGATCTTTTATGAATGAATGAATTTTCACCTTCTGTCATTATCAACGGTGAAGTTAAAAGGAGAGAGAAGTTTTAGTGTTTAGTACACACGTCATTGTAGTGCCTGACGACAAAATTTATTGGAGCTTAAAATATAGAAGGATGTAATAAAATCTCTTGGAGATACTTGAAATGGACTTCGGAGGGAATTATTTGAAAGAAAATAAACCTACCTTACCTCATTTCTTTTTTCGCAAATACCTCTCCTCCCGAGCATCGCACTTTGATGAAAACTATTTCAAAAGATGTATAAAACATTATTAACTACAAAGTTGTTTGCATGCACTTCTTTCCTCAGTTTAATTCTTTTCGAAATACAGCGTTGAGAACAGGTAGTTGACTCATAGGAGAATAACGAAAAGTATAACACTAATTCTGTGACTAATTTACGCGTCGGAGACGAAAAATATTCATATCATTTTGAATTTGCAATATCTATACAAATGTGGAAATTGCGAATCGATATGCCCCATAATAACCCCCCAAAATGTCCAGGCAAATACGACGAGAAAAAGTACGACTAGGAAAGTTCCCAGTAAGGTCAATTTTTATAAGTATTTTCTGTTCTGTGTTATATTACGCAAAAAACAGGTGATCTGAAAAGGATGTATTTCTTCTACAAATGTCGTATAATAATAATAATAATAATAATAATAATAACAACAATAATAATAAAGTTATCAAAACAAGTTGTCTGGTCGACAAAAATTTGAAAAAATAAATACAAAAATTACAATTAATCCTGAATAGAATAGTCTTTAAATTAAAAAAATCTGTCATCTTGGAAACATGCCCAATAGTCCGCACTGTGCTGAATTTATCATGAGCTATATTCTAGTATGTGGTGTGCCAAAGTTAGCCCCACACATCTCATAAAGCGGATGCAGAATCTCCGAGACTTCAGTAAATAATATAACAATCACAATAATAATAATAATAATTATTATTATTATTATATTAAAGGCGATAATGACCATTTAGGCTTGCTCTTCCGTGTATCCACAAGTTTTTTTTAAATATATTTATGTAATGTCTTGTTGATCTTACAGAGTTTTGGCATACATGTGAAATGTCATTAACGTAGGGCATAGGCAGGTGAGGAGCTCATTTTATGGGAAGTTCACTTGAAATCCTATAGAGTTTGGGTTTTTCGCCTTATGAATAATTCGTAAGAAAGGAATGTTACTACAGCAAATTTTTTTTACTACAACCATTTCTATCTGAACACTAAATAAATAAATAAATAACCTTTCTTCTTCCTGTATCTTTGAAACTTCACTTTCAACGTGCCTGGCACCATCGGGACTCACACCTTAAGACCTCCCGGTCGGAGACGCTGCAAAGTGTCAGCAGCAATACTGGCACTGAGCTAAACTCAACATGTGTTGCATGCCGAAGATAATAGTTGACATGATAAATAGATGACAAAAATTAATTAATTGTGATAGAAAGAGGTGATGGAAATGAATATAAACAACGTTGGAATAGGATCCAATGGAAAAAGGAGAGAACTCTTAGAAACTCTAGGAAACCAGTTTTCCGTATTGTGGCATTTTCCTCTTCCGGCTAATGAAGAATGCACCGGCTGAAAAGAAATAATAAGATATTACAGGCATTGTTTGGTAATATCGAAAAGTAATTACAATTGTGGATACTATACGCACAATTAATAAGTATCCTAATATTGATAAATAGTTATTTTGTGGTATTTGAAGAAGGTATTGGGAAAAAAGGAACAAAGTTTCGAAACGAATAATTTTAAATTATACTTTGTTTCAGTTTTATGGAGGATAGTAAACATGTCGTACGCCAATTTTTCCACAATAATTCTGTTTGCATAGCATATCGAGAGGAGAAACGCGTACACTAATTACTGAAATCAAAAACGATACCAACAACGCCACAAACACAAGGGATAAAAAATATAGTTCGCCACACATAACTTTACATCATTTTACGTATTACATCACATTTACTCAACTTTTTTCAGAAATTGATGTTTTTCGACGCTCAAATATTGCTTTACGGTATAAATACCCATTAGTAAATCATTATTAATGCAACAGGGAAGTTTATGTATGGTCTTCTGCGTAGACGAAATTTCATAATTTCGAGTATGAATTTATATATACATATTTGAAAAACCGAACAAAGTTTAATTCGCGGGAGGTGCCTTAGGGCATCATCTGCAGTGCCTCTGACCGGGCGTCCTAGGTTCGCGTCCCGACGGTGGCAGGATTGGTTTGTCAGCGAGGTCGAATTCAGTCGCTGTCTGGAGGAGAATTCTAGCGGCCGGCTGCTGCGATCGATAGTTTTGCGTGGTTTCTCCGATTAACACCAAGCGAATGTTGGAGCAGTACCCTAAAACACGGGCCACGGACCGATCTTTCTTTCCCCTTCCTTGTCCTATCCTCGCATCGTACTTACACAAACTTACACTAACATGTACTACATTACCACACATGCCGGGAGATCGGTCGTGTGCTTAGAGCTTGTCCCGGCTGGGGTGGTGCCCCGCTGGTGGGAAATACCTGGTTGGGGAAAACCCCGCTAGCTGACGGTAGATCGGAGCCGGATCTCATCATCTAGGGGAGGCAGATCACCGCCACTTCCCGAGGGAAAATGTGCATTAAACGTACAAGACTAATGACCTTAGCAGTTACTTTGCCGGGAATTAATATATAAATCTACAAGGAATTCAGGGAACATCAGGGCTATCCAGGGAAGTCTATGTAAGGTCCTTTGCATAGGAGAAATTTCGTTATTCCAAGTATTGGTAATGATAGCCCGACGTAGTTTAATTCGCGGCTTCTTGTTTATATTATTATGTAAAACTAGGAATGCCAGAGCGCCCAGGAATCTGACTGAGCGTGGACGAGTGGCAGCCGAGCCTTCCAAATACCGCGTCCCGCTAACGGCGCAGCCGCGTTTAGATGACCGGTGAACCGGTTCCCAAGATACACCAAGCAGGTTTGATTCTTCGAAAATAATCCACGAAACGCAAGATGATGCTTTTTCCAGCATCATAGAACACGAAGTGTATGTGCGGTATCTGAAGGACGGTTGTTTCATTAAAATATTGATAAGTGTGAGAATATAAATAATGAACTACACATCGTAAAAGTTGACAGTAAAACATTACTTTCGTGCCCATGTGAGCACGTAAATCGTATTTTCTCATATACACAGGTAGCCCTATAAATATAAATGATTAATGACTCTGGTTTCGGAGAATAAATACTTGTTCACTTAATAAACAAAATAGATTGTTCAGGAACGAGTTCTTATATAGGCTGTTAGGAACACTAAAGAATCGTTTTCAGATAGTAAATAGATTTCTTCTTTTAATTCTAACGTATAAAAACTCTCCGCTATTTTTTGTTTTTGGATGAAACAAGAAATATTTCATATAAATATAATATGACCTGCATATTATTCTAAAAGACTTATACTTCCTAGACTTCCAGAAAATAAGTAATTTGTCGGCGCAGCACAAAAGTGACACATCTTACAAATTGTCACTTCGTTCAACGGATTTAATGCAAGCGGAGGCGGGAACGTAAGTGGTGTGATGTAAACTTGTGTTTTACTCTACATAAGTGTTTTACTCTACATAACATCGGTCTCTTTAATTTTTTACATACAGAAATATGACATTTTCTCAACAAACTTTTTCATTTCACTAAAAAACGAATTTATTCTGAATGGGTGATATCAATTTTCATAGAAGATTTTTGAAAGGATTAGTTGTTTGATTCGATCAGCACCAAGCGGAACGTTTGGTCCTGCAGTCCGCGTGGCCGTCCGACGCTCTGTTCCCGGGGTCGCCGCTATGCGGTAGAAGTCTAAACAAAGACGCCGCCTGCCAGTGCATCTCTCTCCCGAGGAAAACGGGTTCACCGCAGCGGCCGCGGCCGTCGACGTAACAGAAAGCGGGTTGCTTTCTCCGCCGATGACTCGCGGGCGCCCCTTCCTTTCCTCAGCAAGGTCGCGGCCGCGGCGCCTCTTACGAAAGCGACAAAACGCACTGTTATGAAACGGGAATAATTAGTTCTTTTGAGCGCGCCGTGCTTTTTCAGCCAGTAACCGGCCGAGTTGAGCTCGGAACCTGCATTGCCGCTACCTCTGAAGTGACTCTGACCGGGTGCTCCTAGGGTTCGACTCCCGACGATGGCAGGATTTTCGACACTAGCTACGTAATTAGGTCGAGATCGGCCGCTGCCTGGAGGATAGGTCTAGCGACCGCTTGCTCTGATCGGTTGTTTTCCGAGGTTTCTCCGATGAATACCAGAAGAATGCTGGAGAAGTTGTGTAACAAACGGGCGCGATCTTTCCTTCCTCTTTCTTGTCATATCCTCTCCCCTTATTTACACACAGATACACCACCACACAACACAAAACACGACCACAAATCTTGGAAGACCAGTCAGGAGTTGAGAGCTTGTCCCGGCTGGGGCGCTGGCCCCGCTGGAACAGATACCTGGAGGAGAAAGCCTTTCGGCAAGCCGACTTGTAGGTCGGCGCCGGATTTCGCCATCCAGCCGTGGAAGAGCACATCCACCCCCGCAATAAAACATCCATTGCACTAACGTACTAATGACAATTGCCGTTATCGTGCCCGGAAACATCACTGAATTAATTCGATCACTACCTTCGTACTGGTCGTCACCGAGGTCGAACGCGTACGAACTCTTGTAGCAGGAATGTGTATTATCATAATCCCGCGACTTTCGACATTCATTAACGGCCTTCCTCTTGATAACAATAGGCACGTAATGTACTTCACTCAGGTATTGATTTTAGTAAACAGTGGCAGTAGTGAAGTTTTTTTTCACGGTATTTCTAGATCGCAGAATGTAACGGCGTTTTCCGGGTCTTTTGTTCCTTGGGAGTGTGGGGCTTGGGTTCTTGCCAGCGCAGCTGCGGTGTGTGGCGGTAATCAGATTGGACGGCGACCCCCCAAAGAGGCCTCCGCGCACTGCGTTCCACTACACAAATTGTCCTGCTCCCACCTTCGCTGGCGCGTGTCTCTCCGGATGGAAGCACGCCGACATCGCCATTGTGTTGGAAACGATTTCCATGTGCTAATGAATACAGAATGATTGTTAACATACTCTTAAAAACAACTCCTTAATACCTAATAAGTATTATGGCATGAGGGTGCATTAGTGCGTAATGTGTGTGCACAGGTTGAGATTTAAGCCCGAACGACAAAGGAAAACCGTTAAGGAAACCCGACTAAGGCATTTGCAAATAGAGCTATGCTGGTTGAATAAACCTGGTCAATATTCACTTATCAATAAACGTATTTGATGAGATGAAAATTCAAGGGACATCGGCATTTGAGGAATGTTTTTCAAGTATAAAGGGAAATGGATAATAACACGGAGAATTTAAGCATCATGTGTAACCAATATTAAGTTTTTTTCATCCCTTAAAATTTACAAGCACGTGAAATTTTATTAACCTGAGAAAATGTAGTATATCCCACAGAAAATGTATACTATCAACTATGTTATAATTCAAACCAATTTGCGACATATTGCATCTCTTCGTATTGGAGGCAAAATACAATACAGGGATTTTACAGCGACAATCTTCAACTACGAAGAGTAAGATTTCAGCTTGTCGTTCTACGTCCGATCAATCCCAAGTGTCAATAGTATCTCTAGCAACGTTGAAGGCGCTCAGCTTCTTTCTACATCCGTACCGCCCAGTAAACCGGGTAAACCAGGCTTGCCTGGGAGCTCGCCCGTGCAGGGGCGGTTGTCAGAACACGTGAGCTCCTGTGACCTTCCGACGAGGAATGCCATGGGCGTGACGCAACCCCCCCTCTTTCGTCCCCCCTCCTCCTCGTCATCCGCGATTATGGCGCACGCCGGGTCGCTTCGTGGTATCAACGCCGCGGCTCGTAGAAAGTCGACCCTGGCCGAGAAATTGAGCGTGGTTGTCCGGAGCACGACCGGTTGGAAGCGGGGAGCAGAGCGCATCGGGACGGAGCAGGCCGGGGCGGGGTGGGTCGGAGGGGGGCGGTGCGAGGGTTTGGGGCGGGGCGGGGCGGGGCGGGGCGGGCTGGGCGGAGCGGAGCGACGGGGGTGGGGCAGGGCGGGGGGGGGCGGGGAGAGTGGGGGGCAGGAGTGGGCGGGGCGGGATGGTGGTGAGGCGGGGAGGGCGGAGTGGGGCGGGGCAGGGCCAGAGTGGGGCGGGGCAGGGGCGGAGTGGGGCGGGGTAGGGCGGAGTGGGGCGGGGCTGGGCGTAGCGGGGCGGGGCTGGGCGGAGTAGCGCGGGGACGGGAAAGCAGGGTGGAGCTGGGCGGGGCAGGGCGGAGCGGGACAGGGCAGGAGGAGCGACGGGGGGTGGGGGAGTATGTCGGGCAGGGTGGAGTGGGCGGGGCAGGGCGGAGTGGGGCGGGGAGGGCGGAGTTGGGCGGGGCAGGGCAGGACGGGAGTGGGGCGTGGCGCGCGAGGCGGGCGGGGAGGCAGCGGCGAATGCGGGGGCGTAGCCACGCCCTTGTGCCTGGCGAGCAGAGCCGCGCGCTCGCAGTCGGCGTCCATCGTGAAAAACGTTGCTGGCTTCAGCATTGGCGGTGCGCGAGCAAAATGATCTGTTTTCTGTACCGATTATTTTTGGATTTTTCTTCGACTTTCGCATTTTCGATGTCATTTTAATGCTATTCCGTTTTCAGTAACATTTTAATATCTGAGGATTGCATCGAAACTTGGAAAACTACGCATATACTCTGTTACTTTACTGTTCGCATGCACCGGGTGTATTGTCTGAGCATTAGCTCAGAAAAGACGGCTCAAGATTAAACCAGTGACATACCTTTAAAAAAATGTGTAACGTACAATCTTTACAGGGGAGAATCATGTTGTGGGCTTTAGATGAAACAAGAAGGCATATTTCGTTGAAAAGATTATTACAACACATATTTGTGGGAATTAAGCGAGTTTTTTAATTCTCAAGATAAAGTAACTGGAAACACTAATATTATTTTAAAAGCTTCGTGACTGTATTTTACTATGCCAAATATGTAGAGAATGTATAAGCATTAATTATTTTCAATAAAAAATCCGAATATCCTTTACATGGATCTCACATTTCACTTCCTGAATGTTCAATGTGCTTCTATGGATAATGAAATTGATCTTATCTTTTTGATTTAAATTATGGTGATGATTTCCTCATATAATTACTATAAATTCGGTTCGATAACAAAATGCATACATACATTTCATATGATATTATTTCATAAAATCGTACATAAAATTCTCCGTGATATCGTCCATCACAACAACGACGTACTTGCGAAGTAACATAATGCACGAATTGTGACTTCATCGACTAAGAAATGTCTGATGGGACTAGGGAAATGACGTTCTCGAAATTTCGCTCTAAGCCGCCAGAGGGTACTTTGTTCTTTGTTGAAATCTTAGCCGTTTGACACTATGCTTCAAGAAATCAGTGAGGCATTCGTTAATGGTGATCTTGCTAGAAAATATTGCTAGTGAGTGCACGTTGACTACTGCACTGTTACTTACTATAACACACCGACCTTAATGTGGTGTCACAGTTGTTGCCTGTGATCGATCAACTGGGCGGCCATCCTGGCGGGATTTTCGTGGTTTCCCTTGGTCACAAGGCGAATGCTGGGATGGTTAAAAAATCCCACGAACATCTCTCATCTCCCACTATCCATCTACCACCTCCTACCATCATCCCAGTCATCTCATCCCTCATTATAACCTGATCACTTCAATCCTAATAATAAAAATTAATAATAATAATAATAATAATAATAATAATTAATAACAATAATTCTCAGCGGGGGAAATGTTGCTCGCGTCCGTGATCTTCTACACGTGCCCTATGGGTAACACTAAATGTGCAACAGCGTTTCGCCATTGACGCGCTTGACCATTGTGAACGTGCGAATCCCCAGGGAAACGGCACCTTCGTACTGGTCAGCGCGTCACCAAATGACTAACATGCCAAGGGTGGGTATTGGAAAACAAACAAACAACAACATTTGTTACTGGTGAAATTGGTGCCGATAAAAAACAAGATTGTAGACAACATTTTTACAGCGGCTCATTGTTGTACAAAAATTGAATACAGCCCTTTTGCAATTACAAAAAGTCTGTTAGTTGCTTCTACAGTAGAATTGCATTTTATAAGTTATATAGTCGTTTAATTTTATTTTCTAATTTTAGAGAGTTGATGTAAAATAAATGTATTTTATGACATGCGAAATATCGGTTCATTTTCCCAGTTATTGTATGTCATAACACAATATATCAAGTTAGGTCGAACTCGTCTGCCCCAGTTGTAGGTGCTGTGGTAGTATTTATCACTTATGATTAACTCCTTCTTAGTAATCTTCCAGGTAGTTAATCATACAATTCTATGGACGATTAAGACCTTTCTATTATAGTTACACATTTCTCATTAGTAAGTGCTAGTAGAGACCGAACAAAAAAACGAGTTAATTAAACGATTCAATGCAAAATTGTAGCCGTGCAATACAAAATTCTCAGTTGTCTTCTTTTAATTTAGCCCTGTTATGTAATTGTTTAAATTCTGTGAAGATATTTAAGAAATATTTCCAATTGATAATGGATGAATTATGCTGAAGGTGTCAGTGAATGAGAGTTAGGAGACAAGGAGAAGCCCTTCAGTATCCCTACCGTGAAAATTTATTCATCAATTTTATGTGAAGAAATAGTAAAAAATAATGTTTCTTTCTAAGTAAACGTGTTTTTGATTGCCTTTAGTACCATATTAAGTGTAAAAATCTATTAAATACGCGAAGTTGATTCGAAAAGAACTTTGCCCCAGAAGAGAAGATAGAGATGAGTAACGGCTGCAGTGGTATATGTAAGTTCTTACCAGTTTGGAGGGTAACCATGGTGGGATTAAAGGAATGATGTAGAATGACAAGTGAGTGATCAATGGAAATAAGGAGTGGAACAAAAACATTGCGAATATCCGAGGTAATCCTCTATTCAGCTCTCGTGCATGGATACATGTCATTGCCTCCTTCCCTGTTTATTGATAGGAAAGCTCATTTTGCGGTACGCGTTCCTTATTTTTCGTACGTGTACTGCAAAGAAGTCACGGCCATTTAAAACAACTGCGTACTGCCAAAGTAAAAAAAAAAACACTGAGGCGACAAGAATCAACATCGCGCATTGAGAATGATTTCAAGAGTATATACCTGCAATTTTCCATGAATTTGTAATAAAAATAATGTACACAACTCATTAAAAGTGTCTGTGGCGAACTATTTCAAAATATCGAACTCGGTTCCTGACGTCTCATCCGTCAACATTTTATTCGTAAGCGAAATACTAACTTTCTGTACTACTCGTAGTTTACGTAAATATATCTTTTACATTCAGAGCAGCGTGTATTTGAATTATTTGAATTTGGGAATTGATAAGATCTCTTGAGTGCCCCTCTCATTCGAGAGTCGAGGCCAAACAACGGATCTACATTTGCCCAACATTTAAGTTTGTCTTATTTTCAGGTAGATAAAAAATTCGAGTTGTTGATTGTGATCAGGAATTTCCCGCCATACAATTCACTTAACAATCTCGTGCAAATGAACAATCTAGTTATATTCTTCAAAATGTTTGGTTTACTTAAAATAAGAAAGTAGTCAAAAACAGAAAAAATAAGAAAATATTTTCAAAATAAGAAATAGAGAACAACATTTTGTGCGGGTACATATCAGCAATTTTTTCTCAAGTGTATTTCGTTTAAGCCGATTGTATTGGCAGTAGGAAACATTTGAAATCGCCTTCAGAGAATGGTAGTTGAGGAACGGCAAATTCCTTGCTGTGAGAAAAAGCCCTCAGAATCTTTTAATGACGATGCCCACTGACCACACCTCCTTCGCGGTTGCCACTCCCCGCGTCGAAGGAATCTCTTGTTAGGAGCTGGAAGGCAGCCCGCGGACGAGTTCATAATGACGGCGGCACGGAAGCCTTCGCAGCCCCCTTTATTGGTTTAAATGAACGGTTCGATTCCTGTCGGCCGGTCGGTGTCTCCCGCTTCCCGCTTCGACGGCTCATTTGCGACCGGGTTTCCTCGCGGCGGCGGGGCGGAGGGGAAGCGTGAGGAGGGGAGGCGGGGCGGGGTGCGCTCCTTGGGCGTTCGCCGTCTCTTGTCTCTCCATGTAAATGCCCCAGATAGTCGCCGAAGGCTCGCTCCGTAAGGGCCCGCCCGCCCCTTGGGGACGAGGAAGCGCCGGGCGGCGGAGGCGGCGGCCAGGGGACGGGGCGAGGGGACGGGGCGAGGGGACGGGGCGAGGGGACGGGGCGAGGGGACGGGGCGAGGGGACGGGGCGAGGGGACGGGGCGAGGGGACGGGGCGAGGGGACGGGGCGAGGGGACGGGGCGAGGGGACGGGGCGAGGGGACGGGGCGAGGGGACGGGGCGAGGGGACGGGGCGAGGGGACGGGGCGAGGGGACGGGGCGAGGGGACGGGGCGAGGGGGACGGGGCGAGGGACGGGGCGAGGGGACGGGGCGAGGGGACGGGGCGAGGGGGCGGGGCAGGGCACGCGGCCGGGGAGTGCGTAGGGGATCCGGTTGCTGGTGGCCGTGGACAGAACGCCGCGTGACCGTGTGTGACCCGGCCGAGGTAGTCCACTGTGTCCGCAGCGACGTGGAGGCCTCTTCTGCATTTGTTTATCGTTTTCTTACTTCCCTTACAACGCCAACATGGTATGCTGTGAAACTTCCTTTCAAAGGACACCAATGGAGAACGAGAATTAGTGTGCTAGAGAGGTGTCCGCAAACGGGATGTCCGAGAAAAAAGAAACATTACAAATCTAAGAAAAGAGTTTCAAATTAATGTGTAATTACGTATGTACTACATGCTTTGTAATAGATTTGAAGCTAACAAACTGCTGAAAAACGATACTACACACATTGCACGAAACTGAAAAGTAGAACAGAAAACGACTCACCAAACAGACTCCTTACATCCACCGATTGCACCAGAAATTGAACACGTGATTTAAAATTCTTAAAATGAATGAGAAGCGTGACAACAGGACCTGGGTAAAATTCAGAGAATCGTAAACAGAAAGTAAAAACACGATGGTGACGGTACGTGCAAGAGAAGTTTGTAGAAGAATGGTTGTGAGCATGCGTACTGTCGGTTACAGGTAGAACACATTTAACGCTATACTTAATGAATAGTAGCAATTGCTTGATCGCATCTGATACAAAAAAATATACCCTAGACAGAAGTACAAAACTCGTTAAAACCTGTATAATAGAGCGAGGCTATTTGAAAATGACCAGCATAGAGAGTTATTCTTTCGAAGTTTCATTGTATTTTTTTTGGTTTCTGACAAAATATCAAGGAAGTAATGGAAAAAATGAGATTTATGTAGAATAATCACTCACAACATTTCGTGACTTGTAGCCTTTTAGGTAATATATTTATTAATTAAACGAAATAGAAATTGGGTATCTGAAATAGTGATTACTTGTGAATCTCCGTATGAAATTGGTGTAAAGAAATTTCGGGAGCAAAATAGTGTATATAAATATTTTTCACCTTCACACATGTATTATATTTAAAAACATTGAGTTATATAAGGATACTAACGTCAGAACGGTGATTTATTACTTATACTTTTAAAACGACCATGTAAAACTTGTTGTAATGGAGGAAGAAATAAACATTAGTTAACGATGTAAGTAAATTATTTTGTGTGCACAAACTGAAACCTTCTTCTATGATTGATGTGGTCGGGTTACATTTTTACTGTACCTGGTACCTCGTCTTGATTTCGAGAGGAGTAGGATACGCCCAGTTCAGGTACCAGCAGTCTCTAAAAAAACCCTACATCTCGAGACTGGGGATAATCACTTCTATAATGAGCTCGAATTGCTTTAAAATACTTAATTTGTTTCTGTTTACTTTCTTTCTCTCTCTCTCTCTCTCTCTCTCTCTCTCTCTCTCTCTCTCTGTCACTCCTATCATATTTTGAATCGTTTCCTCTCT